>VWZE01024089.1:68666-79067 GCA_013396675.1 Eubucco bourcierii | reverse complement strand
TTTATAAACAGTGGAAGAAGAACTTAATGAATTCAAAATGTAGTTTTCCTGTTTATATTATTACGATCTGAAAGTAGAAACCAAATGGATGTATATTCAACCTCCATCACGCAAAGAGTTATGAAATACTTTCTTTCTGCTGACTGACAGAGCAAATGCAGTACTAGTGAAATCTGCTGGTCTGAGGGATCTGAAAACTGGTGGCCTGAGTTTAACCAAAGAGCAAGGGCTGTATTTTCTTCTCCTGTGATAATTTTGTGAAAGTTCTTCAGCTTCCTCCTTGAAGGGCCACCCAAGATAAAGTAGGATAGCTCAATCTCTGTAGTGAACTTTTAGTACTTGGCCTTTTTGCTGAGATTGCCAGATATAGGGGCTAATTAATACAGATGGATTTTGTGTAATGTGGACACCTGCCACTAGAAACTGGGCTCAGACCCCTAAGTCATTTCACAGAGGCCACCCAACAGCTGTTCGACAGTAATGACTTTGGGGCATGAGTGACCTAGGTCAGATATAAACGTGTAACTTCAAGCTGATAGGCTCCATATGTCAGTACTAATCCCCATAACCACCCACGCCTTCTGCTTTCTTATTTTTGTGTGTGTTTGTTTCTGGCTGATCTTCTAAAGCCCATCTCTGAGTCTGAAAGATTTTTCCCTCTACCTCACATCAGCCTTAACTGGGATGAAGCACAGTTTTGATTTTTTTTTCCTCCTCCTGTACCATACTTTCCTGTGGGGGATCATCTCTTCCTTTGCTTTAGTCATGCAAAATCTACCTCTTCTTCATGCTGAATTAGGTCAGTCATGGCAACCTAGTTTAGCACAAAGGACGAACAGAGGACAAATTTTTTTTTTTTTTTTTTTTTTTGGGGGGAGGGTGCGTGTCCCTTTTTGAAAAAAGGGGCTGCTCTTTTCCTTTGTAAAAGCAACATGCATTGTGTTTCATCGAGTCTATAAACACACATGGGGGTCTCCTAGATAGGTAGTGGAACTGGCACCCCAACTGATGAGCTTTGCATTTCTCTTAAAAGCATTTATTCTGAGCCTGAACACAGCTGCCTGAAGTTTTAACTCATGTCCTGTTTCCCCACTCTCCACAAAGTTGGTACCTTTCTATACTAAGAAGTCACTTAAAAAAAGAGGACTCCATTAAAAAATTAGTACAGACTTCAACAGGATGGTCTGAATCACTTGCTAAAGGGCAAAATTCTCTTTTATGAGTATTCTATGTACTAAGGAGATCATGAAGGAAAACCTCTGTAAGAAAATTCAAGGGAATTATGGTCAATCATGGAATGCAGAGTCCCTCTGTTTAGGGACCAGAAGAAAGACTTCTGCTTGGAAGCAATCTGCTTTGTTGCATCTCTGTAAAAATTTTTCCTTAAAATAATTATTACTCAGATAATTGGGATGCTGGTCATGACTATAGAAACACTGTTGTTTCCCCTCATTTCCTTCCTTTCATCCAATTTATCTTCCATATCTGTACATACTCTGAGCCCAGTTAGTGACCCTTCTGCTTGTTACGAGAGAAGAGGCATGGGATGCAAAGTTGTGGCCGGCAGGATCTGTGTCTGAATTATCCCTCTTCACAGGGATATTTAAATCTAAATTTTACAGCATAAGTCCTCTCTATCTAAAAGGACTTTTTAAAGCACCAAATTAAACACACAAGGGAAAAGTAAGGCCTTTCAGAGGAGAGTAGCCAAAAATAGAAGGAAAACCCCCCCACATTTCACCATTTGTTTTGAAAACACCAAAATGATAAAAACATATTATAAACTAAACTAAACTAAACAAAAAAAAATTTAAAAAAAAAATTACCATATGAACAAATTCCCTGCCAAGTTCCATTTTTAAATCAAAGCCATTTTAGGCTCATATGTTGAAAAAGAGAGTCTTAAACTAACAAACTTATGTAATGGATTTTTAAAAAACTGCACAGACGTGCTTAGCTGAAATTGCCAAATCTGTTCAGACTACATGAGGAGAGAGGAGGAGGAAAGGGAAGGACGTACAAAGGTTTGAGATTCATCTGTGAAAGTGCCCCAAAATTGAGACTTACTTTGAAGTTGGTTCCAACTTTCAAGGAGCCAAGAAATATGACTCACTCCATTCTAGTTTCCCCACCCCCCCTCTACCTCCACCTCCTGCCTCCTTTCAGTAGACCTCCAAATCTGAGAGAAATTCAACTGGGTTTTTTCACCTATTGTAAAAATGACTAACTTATATGTGGGTAGTAAAGGGAAAGGAAAAGGAAGAGGAAGGAGGTTCGTGAGTGAGAAAAGAAATACAAATGTATCCACAAAGATTCCCAAACAAGAAGCAGTAAAGGTTAGGGAGCTATTTGGGTTAGCAGAAAAGTATATTCTGTAATCCCGGACAAAGAGATGAATCAAGCAGTGAGCAAAAGGGCAGTAAGCAGCTTGAACAGAAAGATGTGAAAGACAAGTAAACACTTGTGTATCAAACATATCTTTTGATAAGTTCTTTTCCATCTGAGAAGCGTCTTTAGCTAAGAGGCTATCGTATGAATGGTGCCACATCCAGTTGGCAGTCAGTCAGTAGTGGTGTTCCCCAGGGATCAGTGCTGGGCCCGGCCCTGTTCAATATCATTACTGATGATCTGGACCAGGAGATTGAGTCCAGCATCAGTAAGTTTGCAGATGACACCAAGTTAGGAGCAGTTGTGGATCTGTTGGAGGGTAGGAGGGCTCTGCAGAGGGACCTGGGCAAGCTGGATGGGTGGGCAGAGGCCAATGGGATGAGATTTAACAAGGTTAAGAGTAGGGTTCTACACTTTGGCCACAACAACCCCAAACAGTGCTACAAGCTAGGGACAGAGTGGTTGGAGAGCAGCCAGGCAGAAAGGGATCTGAGGGTACTGGTAGACAGTAGCTGACCACGAGCAAGCAGCGTGGCCAGGTGGCCAGGAGAGCCAATGGCATACTGAAGTGTATCAGAAACAGTGTGGCCAGCAGGACAAGGGAGGTTATTCTGCTCCTGTATTCAGCACTGGTCACACCACACCTTGAGTCCTGTGTCCAGTTCTGGGCCCCTCAATTCAAGAGAGGTGTTGAGCTACTGGAACATGTCCAGAGAAGGGCAGCAAGGCTGGTGAGGGGCCTGGACCACAGCCCTGTGAGNTAGGCTGGATATTAGGAGGAAGTTCTTGACAGAGAGAGTGACTGGCATTGGAATGGGCTGTCCAGGGAGGTGGTGGAGTTGCTGTCCCTGGAGGTGTTCAAGAAAAGACTGGATGGGGCACTTAATGTCATGGTCTGGCTGATTGGTTAGGGCTGGGTGATAGGTTGGAGTGGATGATCTTGGAGATCTCTCCCAACCTGGCTGATTCTATGATTGTATGATTACTTTCAAAGCAAGTATAAGAAAATACAAGGGAAAGAATTACTCAGCCAGCTGTGTCACAACTGAAAACTGGGGGTCTTACCTTATCCAAACAGGGCCTCCCTTCTGATATTTTTCAAGCACTACACATCTTTTTGCCCCTTGTAAAGCATTCCAATACTCTAATCCCACACAGTGACAGCCTCATGACTTCCTATAATATTCCCTCTGTAAAGAACTGAGATGTGACCTCCCTCATACCTGTCTGTTCCTTTGAAGTTCTCTAAAGGCCCAGAAGAATACCTACTGACATATCCAGATGCACTTGCTCCTCTCTTCATGCCAAATTTTGGGTGGTCAGGAAGGCCTGCTTGCCCTCTCTCGGACTGCCCAAGTGATCTTCCAAGTCTTCCTAAGCCAGTTGTGTTCCTTCATCTGACATCTGCCAAGGTCAACTAGCTGGCCTCTTTCTTTCCCCCTTCAACAGCTCCTCAATCAAGTTTTACTCCTTAAGGATTTCAGCATTAGCAGTAACAACAAAATTACTTTTGCATCTGGTGACTGCATGGCCTTGCTTCCCTGGCACGTTTCCGTGTTTGCTTGCCGGTGTTCAGATGAGATTGTGCCTGGATCCAGCTTAGACAGTCCTTCAAAGCCCATAGCTAGTGTGGTGGTTCAGGAGCAACGTCCTGATTCAAGTCTCCCCCTGTACTTATCTGACAAGAATGCTGTAAAGATCAAAGGGTAAAGTGTTATAATTGTTCAGTATCACAATTACAGGAGGGCAAAGGGGATTCTGTTGCCTTCTTAAAATTAAAAATGTGTGCAAGTTCAAGAACGCTTCTGTCTTAAATTTACACAGAAACATAATCTCAGTTTGTAATGATGACTTAACAGGAGAAATAAATCACAGCCAGAAGGCAGGTCTCAGAACTGAGCAGTCAGTAGAAGATATAACATCCCTCATGATATAAGAAAAGTTACAACAGGATCACAATAAACTATCCACATTTGGCGCCCTAAATCATACCCTCTGTTAACTCCTCTACAATCCAGACATCTGCAGATGTTTCTTCCAGTCATATTTCTATAGCCACAAGGCCTAAGAAACACAGCACTGGTGATCTATGCTGTACCCCACTGTCTCTGGTGAAGCAGCAAAGCTGTAACCCAGGCAGAATGTCTGAGATGAGGGAGTTCAGAAATCACCTCAGGAATGTCTCATTACAATTGGATTTTCAGACTGTTTATACAGGCACATGCAGTGCTATTCTTTAGACTCCTTGTTTAGATTAAGGTCCTTGCATGTGAGGAGCTGAAGCTCCGGGTTCCAAGGAACTGTCTCCCCCAGCAGCACCAAAGCATTGCCGTGCGCCACCAGGCATGTGCAGAGGGCATGATTTTTTCAGTCTCAAAAGTTTGTTGGAAGGTTCCAGCTGAAGTCAGATCAGACTGAGGGAGGTCTAACTTCAGTTTAAGTGTTGCTTTGCACTCAGAGCTTTAATCTAGGAATTAACAAGTGATATGCCCCTTCTATTCTGCCCTTGTGAGGTCCCATCTGGAGTACTGCACCTAGCTCTGGAGCCCCCAACACATGAACAACACAGATCTGCTGGGTTCAGAGGGGAGCCACAAAGATGACCAGAGGGCTGGAGCATCTCTCCTATAAGGACAGGCTGAGGGAGTTGGGGTTGTTCAGTCTGGAGGAGAGAAATTTCTGGGGTGACCTTATAGCAGCCTTCCAGCATCTGAAGAGGGCCTGTGGGAAAGTTGGAGAGAGACTACTTATAAGGGCCTGTAGTGACAGAACAAGGGGCAATGGTTTTAAACTAGAGCAGGGAAAATTCAGATTGGACATTAGAAAGAAGTTCTTTGCTATGAGGTTGGTGAGACACTGGAATGTGCTGCTCAGGGAAGTCGTGGATGCCTCATTCCTGGCAGTGTTTAAGTGCAGGCTGGATGAGACTTAGAGCAACCTGGTCTACTGTAAGACTGGAACCAGACGATCTTTAAAGTCCCTTCTAATTAAAGCCATTCTATGATTCTACGATATCCAAAGGAGGAGCTGTAACAGACTTGGAAAAAAATTAGTGTTTGTGCCTGAGCCTGACCACTGACTGAGAACCTCTAGAGAGAGCACCAATGAAATGGAATGCCCATGCTACATCAGCCCCTTCTCAGGGTCTTCCCACAGCAGGAAACAGAGGCTATGGTAAGTCACTACTCGTTTAAGTCATCTGTAACCTATTAGCACTGTGCATCAGGTCAAGCACCTATAGGATTTGTTCAGTACTGAAAGAGGACTGGGACATTTAAACTAGACAGCAAGACAAGAGAATGAAATATGCCTTCAATTACATTTCCAAATGTACACAATCTCATGGTGTGTACCTAGAAGAAGAATTTGGTTCAAAAAATCTTAGCTCCTAGAAGGTTCTAAAGTTCTTGGTTTCAAGGCGGGTTTGGACGTGGAACTTGGTGCCACGATCTAGTCTTGAGGTCTGTGGTGATGGGTTGGACTTGATGATCTTAGAGGTCTCTTCCAACCCTGATGATACTGTGATAATATCTTCCAAGGAAGTTGTGGATGCTCAGCAGTTTGTCATAACGGTATAGTAAGAGTCATGCATACTCTGAGTTGCTAGATGAGAAATCTCAGGGAAAAAACCCTGATACTCTCATTTCATAAATGAAATAATACTAATATCAATAATAAGAGTAAAAACAACAACAATAATAATAACACTAGAAGCAAAAGTACAGCTTCATTTCACCTTTTCTATATGTGTGGAAGTGTCTATCTCAGTAGAAGGGTAAGGCTGTGTTGGGAAAATTAGTATTTCCAGCTGGAGCAATGTACAAAGAAAAAAAATTGTATTTTGATCAAGGGAGCGATCTCTCTTCCATTCTCAAATCAGTATTTGCTGCCAAATATGGGAAAGCTGTGATTCAAATATGGAAATGCCTCTGAAAACACGATGGTTTTCAGTAGGATGTGCAAATACTTTACTTATAACTGCCTCTTTAAACAGGAGTAGGGCAGGAATCACAGTCTAGGGGCTAGTGAGGTTTTGCAAAATTATCACACAATTCCACCAGCCCCAGAGTGAATAGGTATCTCAGAGAAGTTAGCCTGACCCAGTTGTCTGGCACAACTGGCCTGATGGTGCAGCTATGAATGACAGTGGAGTGAAGATCTTTGAAGCCCACCATCACCAACACACCAAACTCTGAGCTCCCCACACCCTAGAGATTTTGCAAGACTCGATTAGAACAAGCAAAAAGAACATCTGAGCAGTATCTCCATTTTTCACAGGAACCCGAGGGCACCTAAGTTCATGTGAATACGTCTAACTAGTTGGAGAACTTTTCTACAGGGCTACAAAAGCATGGAAAAGTGCAGTAGCAGACTATTAAAATGCATCACCACGCTACAGCGATGCTGTGTTCTTTTAATGGGCCCATTCCTTTAACAGATGTTTGAGCAGTGGGCTGCAGCCCAGTATAGCTGAAACCCACAGAAAATGGACATGTGCATTGTTCACTTTTTGGAAAGCACTCTGTGGCCTTTTAGAGCCGTGGTATAAAACGTAAGCCATACCTGATCTCAACTCCCAGGAATAATGAAGAGCAAGTGCCAACATTTATTCCAGTGCTGATCTACAGTTCTTGTCAGTATAAATACAACTGTCCTTTTCTGCCACAGAGGAGGTTGAATTGCCTTACAAAAAAAATGCAAACCGCTCTGATCTTTTACCCAGAATGCTGCTGAGTAACTAATCCTTTAACCGTGCCAGTTTGGGAACGAACAACAAAGGCAATAGGCATTTCTTTCTGGGAAGTGTTGCATATTTGGACACCGAATCTTCTTTAAACTTTAAAAATGCTGATGGAATTACTGAGCTCTTTATTACTAAACACATGCAATGAACTTTTGCAAAAAACCCTTTGTTTAGACATACAATGCATTTTGCTAGGCCTATGACACTAAGTAACTTTAGCCCAGTTAAATAACTTATAGTCCGGTTTTGAAAATATAAACATTCAAAGGAGTTCTACCATTCTGGATAATTAGCTAAACTGATCTTCCTAGTCCTGTAGCTAGAAGTGCTCAGACAAAAGTTAAATGGACAGAAAACAGATGAGAAGTTTGAAGTTATTTTCAGAAAAGCTGGGTCCATCAGAGTCGGCTTTGTCTTTGATTCCAAGAAGCCAGCACTAAATGCCGGATTTCTTTCTCTGCTTTGAGACTCCATTGTATGACAATTATTTTCTGCCTCAGTTTCCCCTTGCTACCAGGGAATAGATTCAGTTGTAAAATAAACTATTGTTTTTAAATGATATGTCACTGTCACAAGAAAAAAGTCCTGGATCCCTATGACAGTTCAAAGAGGGGAGAAGATTGTGAAATTCCACCAGTTCTAAGACAGTCAATATCTCAGCAAGATACTGAAAGCCTTAGCATAAAGGCCGTGTCTCTAGTGAGCTCTCTTACAACTTCTGCTGTATTTTAGACAAGCAGGAATCCTTTGGAAAAGCAAAACCAGATCAATATAGGAAAGAAGGGTTCTGAAAGGAGTTTAAAGAAATCTTCCTTGCTGCAACTCCCCTGTTGACCATTGAACCTTAAATGTCTCCAGCCAAGCCTTTAAAAATACTTAAAACATTCCGGACCTCCTCAGAGCCTTTTGTCTTTTTAAAAATCTAACAGCAAGGTAGATACACCACATTAGGTACAGCACACCAGATCAGCATTCCTGCTGAGCAGATGGAGCACAGATGGAGAATGCACCTGACCTCAACACTAGAGCACAAGGAATTGGTACAACTTAGAATCAGTCCTAGGCGCTGGGATGTCAAATGCTGCTGCCACCCCAGCTCTTTATCCACCACTGCTACAATGCTGCCAAAAATGCTCATGAAGCATATTTTGAAACACTATGGCTCACAGTCCAAGGCTATAAGGCAAATCATAAGTGTTGATGGTCTTCTTTAAAATCTTTATTACCAAACTGTCGTGGTTCAGAGGATGTTTCAGAAGCAGCTCAGATGTTTGCAGAGTCGGGATAAAGCAGTCAGCTTGAACATCTAACTTTGCTTAACCACACAGTATCACCAAGGTTGGAAGAGACCTCAAAGATCATCAAGTCCAACCCCAAACCACAGACCTCAAGACCAGACCATGGCACCAAGTGCCACCTCCAAACCCGCCTTGAACACCTCCAGGGACGCTGACTCCACCACCTCCCTGGGCAGCCCATTCCAGTAGTCAATGACTCTCTCAGGCAAGAACCTTCTCCTCACCTCCAGCCTAAACTTCCCCTGGCACAGCTTGAGACTGTGTCCTCTTGTTCTGCTGCTGGTTGCCTGAGAGAAGAAAGCAACCTCCTCCTGGCTACAACCACCCTTCAGGTAGTTGTAGACAGCAAGAAGGTCTCCCCTGAGCCTCCTCTTCTCCAGGCTAAACAATCCCAGCTCCCTCAGCCTCTCTTCACAGGGCTGTTGCTCGAGGCCTCTCACCAGCCTCGTTGCCCTTCTCTGGACACGCTCAAGTACCTCAAAGTGCAAGCTCTCCCCACTCACGAGTTCTTGGGTTTTCTGCTCACCTGAAGTGAAACTTCCCCCTCTGAGCACCAATGTTTCAGAAACTGTACAGCCAGAGAAACTTGGGCCTCTCTTCCTCCCCACCCCCACATTCTGGGATCATTCTCTTCACATTTTGGGCACACGCACGGTCCACACCAAGTGCTCCTCCATTCTTGCCACAATTATCTTTAAAGTGCCCTTTATAGAGAGATGTACATACAGATGGGAAATGGTGGCACACAAAAACTAAGCTTAGGTCTGTCTGAAATGATATTTTGATTCCCATTTCCCAGTAAATCAAACAAAGTTTATCATAGAATGGTAAGGTTGGAAGGGACCTCAAGGATCATCTAGTTCCAACCCCCTGCCATAGGCAGGGACACCTCCCACTAGTACAGGTTACTCAAGGCTTCCTCCAACCTGGCCTTGAACATGTCTGGGAAGGGAGTAGCCAGAACCTTCTTGGGCAACCTGTTCCAGTGCCTCACCACCCTCACTGTAAAGAACTTCCTCCTGACATCCAGTCTAAATCTCCCCTCTGCCAGTTTAAACCCATTGCCCTTTGTCCTGTCATTGCAAGACCTTGTCAATAGTCCCTCCCCAGTCTTCCTGTAGGCCCCCTTCAGATACTGGAAGGCTACTATCAGGTCCCCTCGAAGCCTTCTCTTCTCCAGGCTGCAGAGCCCCAACTCTCTCAGCCTGTCCTCATAGGAGAGCTGCTGCAGCCCTCCGATCATCCTCTACTCATCCTCTACTCTACTCCATCTACTTCATCTGCTAAGAAAACATTGGAAGGTCAATTACCTGAGTATCATGCAAGAACACTAATGAGTGACTGGCCAAAGGTTCAGATAACGTAGGCATTTTTCATTGGAACACACAGGCTACAAAGGACAGAAATCAACCTGAGATGAAAGGAAATTTTATGTATCCTAATCCAAAAATAAAATAAAGTAAAATAAACCCACAGAACCGAAACCTTTAAATCACGCTTGGACTCAAATCTAGTTATTCTGAAGCGCAAGCAGAGGCCTCAGTGTCATTTCCACTACCACTTTCTTGTTTTCTTCTTTTTGTACTAAATACCATACGACAGAACATATCATGAAACTGAGTATCATCTGGGTGCACACAACTAGGATGACTTGAGATTTTTCCAATAGAACATATGGCCATTGGAAGATGCCGATTTATCAAAAGTGAAACGCTGAAAATAAAACCATTTCAATGAAATGTTTTAGGGAAAAAAAAAAAAAAAAAAGAAGAAACTGAATGATCTGCTACAACCTTGTCCATATTGCATCTCAATACTGTATCTTCTAGAGGGTATTTTTTATTGGGATTGAATTGCACAATAGGAATTAAAAACAAAAGCAGAAGTCAGAACAAATGTAGTCAGTTTTTATCGGACCTATCAATTAATTTTTGGGAGCAAAACCAGGGGTCTTTATGCCAGAAAAGGTAA
>VWZE01024089.1:32644-68572 GCA_013396675.1 Eubucco bourcierii | reverse complement strand
TCTAAAAACTAATTCTCTCTCTTCACATTTACTTCTCCATATATCCTTAAGAAAAAAAAAAAATCAGTTCAGCTTTGTTATGCAAATAAGAGTGGTAAACATGAAGATAGGGTTGCAGTTCCTAAATGTTACTGAGATGCTGTATTTCAGGACCCTCTAGGATGTGTTGAGAAGAGGGGGAAAAAAAGGGAAGAAATGGCATGGCTTAGTGTGGTGTGTATACACAGTTTCCTGCCTAAGTCCTACACATGCAGACATAAGCAGTATCAGCAGAGTCTCTACTGGAGTTCTAGGGCTACAATAATTTCTGCAGTGGCATCGGTACATCTGTGGGATGGGACAATGAGATCCATTGGAGAAAGGAATAAATGGGCTGAGGTTTCATAGGCCCTCTGACTTTTTGCCTGACAGTGCAAAACCACTAGATCTGCATAAAAGACTTTCCTGGACTACACAGTCAAAGGATGAGAATGTTCCTCCTGACACTGATTCCAGCATGCTCTGAGCTCCTCAGAGATCCGCTCCTGCAGATCAAGATCTGCTGGGTCTGTGTTTCACTGTTGAGCCCATGCCTATTTAAGCAGAGTTAGTACAAGGAATAAGGTAAGACATTTGTAGAATCATAGAATGGTAAGGTTGGAAGGGACCTCAAGGATCATCTAGTTCCAACCCCCTGCCATAGGCAGGGACACCTCCCACTAGTACAGCTCACTCAAGGCCTCGTCCAATCTGGTCTTGAACACATCCAGGGAGGGAGCAGCCACAACCTCCCTGAACAACCTGTGCCAGTGCCTCACCACCCTCACTGTAAAGAACTTCCTCCTAACATCCAGTCTAAATCTTCCCTCTGCCAGTTTAAACCCATTGCCCCTTGTCCTGTCATTGCAGACCTTGTCAATAGTCCCTCCCCAGCCTTCCTGTAGGCCCCCTTCAGATACTGGAAGGCTACTGTCAGGTCTCCTTGAAGCCTTCTCTTCTCCAGGCTGCAGAGCCCCAACTCTCTCAGCCTGTCCTCATAGCAGAGCTGCTCCAGCCCTCTGATCATCCTCGTGGCCTCCTCTGGACCCGCTCCAACACTTCCATGTCCTTCCTGTGCTGGGGGGCTCCAGAACTGCACACAGTACTCCAGGTGGTGTCTGACAAGAACAAATGGGGAGAACCACCTCCCTTGCCCTGTTGGCCACGCTTCTCTTGATGCAGGCTGTCCACGCTTCAAAACATGGAGGCATGGCAGATACCACACAGAAATAGAACTTGAGATGAAAACCCTTAACTAACCCTCAAAAGTCCTTTCTGTTAATATTTTAAGCCTCCAGTCTTGCATTTGTCTAAACAGTATGGCTGCTAAGAGGAAACATTACATCTCCTTCTATGAGGGGAAGAACCATAACTCCCATAGCAATCAGAAAACAAAAGGCATATGAGGACATAGTTCAGGCATGAGAAAACCTTACCCTAACTGCTGATTACTGAAGTACCATAATGTGCCAGAGAAGAAAGGATTCCTGAGAACATCAGGACAGGACATCAGCAGATTAATATTAATCTCTAGAGTTCCAGATTCATTTCCTGTCCATGCTAATGTCCCCTTGATTACTGCAGAAAACAATCATGCAAAAAAGTTCAATTACAAACAGTAGAAGAGACTTAAAATATTAACATTTTTGGAGCTTTCAACAAAATATGTATAATTAAATGAAAAGCTAAGCTAATGCAATGTTAAAGTTGAGATTTTAATTGTGCAAAGGTCATGGAATTTAGTGTTGAAGTTCATCAGCACATTTAATCATACTGGGCCAAATTCTGCTCTCAGTTACACTGGCATAAACAGAACATTCTTATTTTATTAAGTAGGATTCTTTTAGCATCATGCTACGTTGGTTTGCACGAACACTACAACCTCCTCACAAGCTACACCATAAAAAACAGTGCATGTGCCCTAAAAAGCACACTGTAGACATAAGGCAAAGCATAGCTGAATTTAAATGATGCAGCCACTGCAGAAGTTCAATGCAAAAACAAAGTAAAAGGGAAAAAATAAAAAAAAAAAGGAAAAAAAAAAAAAGAAAGAAATCAAGCACTGCCTTTTACAACTGCATGAGGTTTTGTCATTTGTCAAATAATTTCACATTGTGCAGGGCAGCACGATGAAAAATTGCACCGTATGCCTGCAAGACAGAACTGTGTTTGCTATACTGTTGCACAAGTAATACCTGAATCTTCACGCTGCCTCAGCAACGTCGCACAACTAAGGACCTATATTCAAAAGATGGCCTCATTTTGCCTATCTAACCTTGCACTGCGTAACAAGACTTGCATATGCACTCTGTCAACTACCCATCACAACTACAGGGGATTGAGAGAACAACTCACTGGACCCCGAAAGCTTTTGCACCCATAAGCTGTCTTGTTTGTGAGCCAAGTGTAGCAAATAAGCGTGACTGCCTGCACAAAACTGCAGGTGAAAAAAAACCTCACTTGAAGCCCATCTAAAAATCCAGCATAAAACATCCTTGTGCTCTTTTAAAAGACAACGTAATTTAAAAGAGGAGAAAACAGAATAATAATGTACTTTATTGGAATAAGTAGGTCATCAAAAAATAAATGCGCCTGCGTTTATTGGAACGTCTGGTCCTCATAAATGGCTTAATGGATTTTTTTTTTTTCCGAACTTACTGAAGCATTATTCACCTCTGAGCTTAGAACAAGCTTGAGAAATTTCAGCCAAAAAGGTAATTGTTTCAGAAAGTTATAAACCACCAAAGATAGGGGGCTTGCAATGAAAGTGCTGTCTCAACCATAACTACAATAAATACAGCTAATGAATAAATGCAGTCTGGCAAGAACAAATAAAATTTGAAATGTCTGATGTGGCCTGCACAAAATGCAGGAAGGTAATTGAGTGAGTAAATGTCAATCGAAGGATTATCCCGTCTTCTCAAGAATTCATCTCAGCACAAGAATTGGTGAAGGACCTCAGGACCCAAAAGCAGGATAGCTATATTTTGAAGCAAAGGAAAACCTCTCCTCCTTTATTCGCAGCTGTTATACCCAAAGCCTGCAAGCAATAAGAATGCCTCAAAAAATCATATATTACTACAATTCCCTGTGGTGGTATTCTCTAGCTGAAAAGTTGACAAGATCCTACCTTCGTTCTCTTTTGCAGCTTCCCGTGCTCAGACAGCACCAATCTACACATTCAAACATTCAGTGACAACATTTTGTGTGGCAACCCTATAACTTCATTCCTGTCTTAGTCATCATCTTGGAATATATTTATGCATTTGCAGAATCATTATCAGCACACATCACACCCTTGTGCTCTAGAACTGTACAGACAACCAAAGGTACCATTTGATAACAAGACAAACTGAAAGACTGGGATAGAAAGGAACATTTTTTGGAGGGTATACTTTTTGCTGTAGGATGCTCAGAAAAAAAATTCTGGGTAATGGAGACTGCCCAGACATCCCTATTAGACTCAGGCAGGCACTGCTTTTGAACAACATTATCATCTTATGACACAGTCACAGGTCCCTTTTTAAAAGCATGCAGTCCAGTCTCAAAAACCATTTACAAAAGGGTAGCATTCCTTTAAAGTGGGTTCCAATTCCCACTGTAAGTAACCAGAAGGTGCATGTTCTCTAGTGCCATCTAGACACTACTAAAACTTTCCTCTACCGATCCTTAAAAAATTAAAGCACAGTGCAGAAATCTTGGGGGAAAAAAGTTAATGTTACATCACTTTGGTTAAAGATACGCAGACAGAAGCTTCAAAGGAATCTCTGATTCTGCCTTGAGCTCCAGCCACATCCATATTTCTGCATGACCTTTTTTGGTTCAGCTGTGGAATGCAATACTTGAACTAAAACGTTGTTCTCCACATCCTTAGGCATGGTTTGAGGAGTATTTGGCAACTGACAGGCATGTTGCCTACTCTTCAACTGCCTGAATGTTATAAACTTCTCCATCAAAATAAACAAAGAAAATTAAACAAACTCTTCATTTTTACAAACTGTAACAAGTTGTTTCACTTGTGAAATTTGAAGCGGAAAGGAACCAGAACCTTGTTGCACGGCTGATAGTTAAGTTTTCTGGGTAGCGAAATCAAGGGAAGATTTGAAAAGTTGGGAAGATCTCATCACTGGAGACCTTGTATTGCTCCAGACTTCACAACAACGATATTTTAAAGGAGGCTGGACTGTCATTCTTTCATACAAGTTCTGCTGAACTTCATACGTTTAAAAAAAGGAAAGAAAGCAAATAAAATAATCCACAATCGCCTTAACGAGTGTTGCAATTGCAAACAGTGCCACAGTTATTTAAACATTAAACCAATAAAGCTTTAGTTCAGTCAAGGTTCTCCTCAAATCCTACATCTAAGCAGCCTTTTGCAGGTGTTTTATTAGCTAAACCCCCAGAAATTTCTTCTCTTGTGATCCATTATGTGATACACTTTGTATAGAACAGCACCTTCATGTCTTGCCGAATCATTTGTCTTGGGAGTTGCCAGAGAACTGGCTTAACTAACTCTCTCGAAGTGTAGGAAGAAATGTAATTCACTGTTTGTACTGTCATCACACCTTTTTAACTAAAAAGCATCCAAAATCTTTTTGTTCTTATTTTTAGGCGTGCCAAACTGCCATTAATGTAACTTGGTGCATGCTGAACATGGTGGGAATTTCTCTACTGAATCCAGTAGACTTTTATCACAGTCTCACAGTACCACCAAGGTTGGAAGAGACCTCAAAGATCATCAAGTCCAACCCCAAACCACAGACCTCAAGACCAGACCATGGCACCAAGTGCCACCTCCAAACCCGCCTTGAACACCTCCAGGGACGCTGACTCCACCACCTCCCTGGGCAGCCCATTCCAGCAGTCAGTGACTCTCTCAGGCAACAACTTTCTCCTCACCTCCAGCCTAAACTTCCCCTGGCACAGTTTGAGACTGTGTCCTCTTGTTCTGCTGCTGGTTGCCTGAGAGAAGAAAGCAACCTCCTCCTGGCTACAACCACCCTTCAGGTAGTTGTAGACAGCAAGAAGGTCTCCCCTGAGCCTCCTCTTCTCCAGGCTAACCAATCCCAGCTCCCTCAGCCTCTCTTCACAGGGCTTGTGCTCGAGGCCCGTCACCAGCCTTGTTGCCCTTCTCTGGACACACTCAAGCACTTCAATGTCCTTCTTAAATTGAGGGGCCCAGAACTGGACACAGTACTCAAGGTGTGGCCTAACCAGTGCAGAGTAGAGGGGGAGAATGACCTCCTTTATGTGGCCCTTCTGGAAGCTACTATTAAAGAAGATATTTATTAAACCATGATACAGTATTCCAATTCTTATCTATTTCATATCGTACGCTATCCAGAGCACTTACAAAACACTTCCCAAGTTATAAAAATTCCCAAATCCTTACAAAATGTCAAGTGTGTTCAATTCCTCCTTGTGACTGCATTTATGATGCTGTTTAGGCAGCAGCTTTGGTAGAAAATGTCTGTACTTTCTGCTTGATTCACTAGAGCAAGGGGACCTATAGCTTTGCAATTTCTGGATCCAGGTTTATCTCAGGTTTTTCTTTACATGTTCTAGGATTCAAAATCCCTCAAAGAATGAGACTATAACATTTTCATCTAATTTGGCTTAGAAACCTGTGATTGAAACTTTGAAATTCCAACACCCTTATAGAAATACTTAACTGCACAAAGGGATAATGCTTGTACCTAAATGAATTACTGTAAACAAAGGGCTGGATATTCTGCAAGTACAACGTAGCATGTTTCAACTAAGAGCTAAATAATCACACTGACTTTACAACATCTAAAAATGTGGCCAGACATTCTTTTGGCTAGTCAATATGCTATTTCAACAGCTTGGTATTTTATTATTTCCTTCTTGCTTGATATTTAGAGCCATCTCTTCTCTATCAGTGTCACTAAATGTACCATTTGGAAGCACATAATAGTCAAAACATGACATAAAGGAGAGCTTTTCTCTATGCCTGGACTGGTGACGTAGATATCTTCTTCCAAGAGGATGTTTATCAAGCCAAGTTATGCTTACTGTTGAATGGTTGAAGTTCCTATTACAGCTGACTTGTCTGTTTGGTATTTCAATGTGAATGCAAAACCCACCGAGCCTGCAATCCTTCAAATCCAACTCATCCCTGCTCAGCAAACACAGCACGACGACATTTGTGGTGTTACGGTTTTCAGTGCAACGTTCATCACATGAGTTTTCCCTATCCTTTACAAAGACAGCTGAATTTTTCTAGTTCCCTCTTTTTTTTATGTTCTGTTCTCAATGTTTGTGCACCTCTCAACACTTTGAAAGAAGCAAATTGGTGCTGTATCAATCCCTCACATGCTTCATACAGGAGAAGCCTAGAGGGTAGTTGCAAGTCCTCTGCTGAGTGAGCTGGCAAGCCTTGGAGGTGGCAGCAAAGACCTTTAGAGAAATTGTTATAGTCAAACGTTAACAACAGGCAGCAACCAACATTCTAAAAGGCAGTCAGTGCCAAAGGAATGACCCTAACCTGCTAACACGCTCTTGAAAATACCTTCAGGCAATCAGTGACATCTTTAAGCACCTAAATGCTTTTGATAATCTGGCACACAGCAATTAGATCCCTCCACTGCCAAGTTTCTGTAAATGGGGAAAGTGACAACAGCACGCACATGTAGCCAAATGCAACATATAAAATGTTGCTGTAAGGCTGACATTCACCTTTTATCATGAAGTATGATCCAGACAGGCTATGCTGTCTACCAGACAGGCTGAGAGCTGGGTCTGTTCATCCTGGAGAAGAGAAGGCTCTGGGGAGACCTTATAGCAGCACTCCAGTACCTGCAGGGGGCCTACATGAAAGCTGGAGAGGGACTTATTATAAGGTCATGTGATGACAGAACAAGGGGAAAAGGTTTTAAATAAAAGGTTTTTTTGAGCAGAGTAGATCTACTAGACTGCAGAGTANAAAGATGATCAGAGGGCTGGAGCAGCTCTCCTATGAGGACAGGCTGAGGGAGTTGGGGCTCTTCAGCCTGGAGAAGAGAAGGCTTCGAGGGGACCTGATAGTAGCCTTCCAGTATCTGAAGGGGGCCTACAGGAAGGCTGGGGAAGGATTATTTACAAGGTCCTGCAATGACAGGACAAGGGGCAATGGGCTTAAACTGGCAGAGGGGAGATTTAGACTAGATGTTAGGAGGAAGTTCTTTACAGTAAGGGTGGTGAGGCACTGGAACAGGTTGCCCAGGGAGGTTGTGGATGCTCCCTCCCTGGATGTGTTCAAGGCCAGATTGGATGAGGCCTTGAGTAACCTGTACTAGTGGGAGGTGTCCCTGCCTATGGCAGGGGGTTGGAACTAGATGATCCTTGAGGTCCCTTCCAACCTTACCATTCTATGATTCTATGATACATTAGACATTTAGAAGAAGTTCTTTAGGATGAGGGTGGGGAGATACTAGAAAGGGATGCCCAGAGAAGTTCTGGACACTTCACCCCTGGAAGTGTTTCAGACCAGGCTGGACGACGTTTTGAGCGATCTGGACTAGTGGGAGGTGTCTCTGCTAATGGCAGATGGTTTGGAATGAGATGATCTTTAAGACCTCTTCCAACTCAGGGCATCCTATGATTCTGTGAATCCATTATCTGGTTCTATGTATCTAATCATCCCCACATGTTACAAAAAATATCTGCAATCAATTCCGTTTCTGTATGAAGTGAGGGTGTTTGTGAAGCTCCAGGCATTATTTGCCACAGGCAAAATTTTCATTCACTTCAAGAGTTCATAGGGTACTGTTCACTTAATTTATTAAAGCATTTGTTCCAGTTTCAAAACATAGCAAATCTCAGAACTCTGAAACATGCCTAGTCAGTCAGATGTCTGGGTACCACCAACAATCAGGAAGGCAGGCTATTTTGAAGCCCTGTTTTATGGGAACAATCATAGCTTAGAAAATTGTTCCCTTTAGCAGACAAGCTTTACAACTCGAGGGATCCAAACAGGTTCTCCACTCCAAAAATAAAAGACAAAGCCTAAAAACAATGATTAGGTCAGAGAAGCAAATGTTACAACCAGTTAGAAATCAGGACTGATCTCCACTTTAATTTGATTTCACTCTCTAAAGTAGCAGCACAAAGCTCTCCTCTTACAGGAAGCTAAATACCAACTATTCCTGAAGCATTATGAGAGGGTAGTAAGGCTTCAGAAGAGCTTTCTCCTCTGGACTTCTGTATTTATTTAACCAGGATCAGACAAAAAAACTGTCATTAGCACTTGCTCAGCTCTAAAGTCCTGGGTACCGCCTGCCCACTGGCATTTCATGACTCCTGAGGGGGATGACTCGCTGCTGAAGAACAGTGCCAGCCTCCTCCTATTCCCCGGTTCCTGCTGGCACCCTGAGGCAAGCATCTGGGAGTGTGTGCTGCCCCTCTCTGAAGCAGGTGCAAAGAATGGTAGTCAGTGTGTTCGCTCCCCATGAGCCTGCTGCAGGCAGACAGAAAAGCCTGGAAATCCCTCCAGTAACCCTCCCCAGGGAAGAATGAGAATTTAGCCAAGTGCACTTAAGACCAAATTGTTGTAGAAAGGGGACACATAGACTTGTTAAATCCGTCTGCAACATTCCCTCCCATCCTCCCCTTACTGTGGACCGATCTGGATTTCTAAAGAGTATAATTATATTTTGCACAATGATTATGAGCTTTGGGAGCTCTCAAAGAAAATTTCCTCACTGCACATGTGGCCATTGGCTGACATACCCAACACATATCACTCAATTTTAGTTAGTTAGTTAGTTTTAAACTCTGCATTTTGCTGGGAGAGAGCCCAAAGAGAAAGGCCAGACATCCAAGCTCAGGAGGGCCAGGTTCTGCACTATGCTTGATGTGTCCTGAAGGCCAAGGAATGAGCTTTCATTCCTTTGTCTGCTTCCCAGCCAACAGTGGGACGTGAAGGTTATCTGTACATCATCAACAGACCCTTCACCAAGAGTGTGCTGACATATTCTTGGTTTGCCCCTCTTCATTCATGTTTTCCCTTAAAAGACATACAAAATAAAACCATAAAACTGTTAAGGTTAGAAAAAACCTTCAGGATCGTCAAGTCCAATCATAAAACAGATTTTGTCTTCCCTAAAGGAGATGCTCAGAATTCACTGTAGGCCCATGCACTGATGTCAAGGTTTACAATCACTGTCAAGTTACCTAGTAGCTTTAAAAAAAAATAAAAAAAATCCACTGACTGGCAAAATGCTAACAGCAAAAATTACTGTAATAGACTATCTTCCTTTTTAAATGGATTGCTGGTTGGCTGGACACCACCTCTGCCAATGGGAGATGCCTTTGTGCTGAGTACCGTCAATATTTTTATTACAAACATCCTTCCCGAATGAGACAACACATTGTCCACTCATGTGAAAATGGCACCACTATATATCACAAATGATACAGCCAGTTGAGAAGAGAAGAAATCATTTCACCTGCATGCTGTGAAAATTTCAGGGCACCTGCACCTGGTAAAACAGAATGTATGTAAGAATAGCATCAGTCAGCTTGTATGCCTGAGGGTAATGGACATCATCCTTTTTGCCATCCCAGGCACCATCCTTTCCATCTCCAAAGGGCCTCCAAAGATGAAAATGAACTTGACAATCATTCTGCAGGGCAAACTGTTCCTGATTCTTCCAGTCACTTTGTAATTCACTGCAGATGGTGAGAGTGAGATGTTTACTAGCTGGCAGGTAATGAGCCTCGTTGTGGATAATAGTGATGGACGGGCAATCTTGCCTGCTGACAAGGAGGCAACTCGACATGGGCACATGGCATTCATCCATGACTTCATGTAAAAGGATAGCTGTGACAATGTACAGAGGTTATAAACTACCCTCTGTTAGTGTCAGCATGTAGCTCTGCTTAAGCCTTTCCAGTTCACATTTAAGTAGCATAGAATTGATCCTGATTGTCCATGAAAGTAGAACAGCCTGATCTGTGACCTTAATGTTTACTCTTCTATAAGAAACTTGATCTGTTTAAGCATCTAGATATTTCTTCTTCACAGGTAATGTCATTCATCACAGCTGTCAACGCTTCTCTAGAAGAGAAGAGAAAACCTCTGCCATAGTATAAAACTCTGTGGAAGAACTATGAAGACCTTTGCCAAAAGAAGAAAAAACTTTTTTTTTAACTTTTTTTTTTTTTCCCCCATTTTATTTTCTTTTATTTTTTTCTTCTGGGTTTGTATACACTTTGTGAAAGGCGTATGGACAATAAATTTAAAAGCAGAATAACTGTCCCCACCCCCCTATAAAGGAACTCATTATAAAGAGACCTATGCACTGTCCTGATTTTTTTTTTTTTTTATCTCAAGCATAAGGGTAGTGGATTTGGACAAGCTCAGCCATTTGATGAGATATACTCAAGCAGCTGTTTTGGAGGGAAAAATCAGAGTAATTCAGAAATGCAGCAGAAAATAACAGAAAAGCTCTAACTACATTTCTCCTCTCCTCATACTTTATGAAGCAAAAATAAAAAAAATCATACACTCAACCCAAATACCATCGATGTATTCTTTCCCACCGTAATATATGCCTATTGAAGGAAAGAGGAATGGCTAAAATTACTAAGATATGCCTTTCAAAATATTATTTGTTCACATATAGATATGTAAACATATATGTATATAAATGCCTGGATGTCGTTATTCTACAGATAGACAACAGATAGTTTCAGTTTTCCTGTTCTGAATCAAACATACTTTCCCTTTGTCCCTGGTGAAATCTGATCGTTTGTCCCATACCCAGGCTTCAAGACTTGATAAATGATCCCAATGCTATGAAAGTTTCATCCAAAACCTGTCTCTTCACAGATTCATTCCAGATATTCTTTCTACTTTAAAGACTCATGTGATCATCACTTTGATCCTTTCTCCCTCAGCTCTATTACGGGCACCATCTCTTCAGGGCTTGCAGCTTATAAAAAGACCACCATATTTTGATATGCCTTTGATGCTGTCTTCCAATATATCTTTGATTTTTAAGTTCTGTTCAATTCTTTCACCATTAACCTTGATTTCAGTTAGGAATTAATAGATCTATAGTCTTATCGGAAGGCTACTTACAAATTCTGCTTTCTCAGGCACTACTTTTCCTCTCTGAGCCAGAAAGGCATGTGAAACAGTACAAAAACCCGACCAGTATTTACTAAAATTTGAACTACAGATAAGTTAACACCTTTCTTGAGTTTTGAACTGAACTGTTAAGTTGACAGCAAATTAAGTGGTTCTGCAGGATGACCCACACAGATTTTCTGTAAGGACAATGGTACTGAAAGCTGTTACCAATGGATGACACCTCAGTAAGACAGTGGTCTCATTCCTGTGATTGAAGATTAAGTCTCCCCAACGTACAACACTTGCATTCCCCCTTCTTTTGACATTCAGCAAAGAGGATGAAGCTGAAAAGGCCAAAGGAACTGTACTGAAGTAAATGAAACATAAAACAGTAAAACTCTCACTCAAGAGGAGAACCTGGCACTGTCTTGCAAGTCTCTTTAGTAGGTGTTTTCAATTTTTACCTTATGATATTTGAGATTTATTCCCCCTCCTCAGGCACCGCTAAGTATGACTGAAGATGCATCTTTGCTGGTATAAAGAGACAGATGAAGGCTAAAACCAGGTCAGTCATATAAACACATACACTCCCCAGAGGATTTATTTATGCACCCTAACTACATTCAGGTGACATTTAGATACATTTCAGGGTCTTGAAAAGAAAACCAAGTTCCATCTACAGAAGCTGTACCTCTATGTGCCTTTCCTTTTAATAAAGGAATATCCTGCTTTTCCCCCATGACACTCTTCAATTTCTATTTTTTTTTTTTTTTAGAGGAACAGCTCAGAAGACCTTATCATGTAGACATGGCACTTAGAGACATGCTTTAATGGCCATGGTGGTGGTAGGTCAATGGTTGGACTTGGTGATCTTAGAAATCTTTTCCAGCTGAAACAATTCCACGAATTGTACGACTGCCTCTGTGTTCTTACACGAAACAGCTCCTGATGGAGATGAACACAGCAAATGGCATGTGCACACTCATCCTTTTCAGTATCTGCACAGGGCCATCGCTGCAGTCTGTTGCCTTTGCTAAGGCACTGCCAGCACAGTTCAAGGGTTCTTTCCCAAGAGCACTCATAATGCTACCACAACTCTCATTCTGGGCTAACACTCTAACACCTGGCCCTTGGGACGCTTGAAGCTTCTCAGAAGACACCGCGATGAGAGACTCCAAATGCAGCTCATCAGATCCGTGCCCTTTCCAACGCTCCTTCCTATCACTCATCGCACTCACTATCTGAAACATCTTGGGCCGAGAAGCACAGGCTGGGTGATACACGACCTGCTCACAGCACTTCTCACCCTTCACCGCTCAAGTGCACAGTCTGATGTCATAGCTTGAGAGCCACGCTTGGGGCTTCCTGCACAGTCCCGTGGCCAGGCACCCTTCCTAGGGTATCAGAGATATCCCAGAATCTTAGTCCTGCTGGAAAACATTCAGCATTGAGAGGACCCGTCTTTATGCTGATAACACTAAAATATAAAATAATGCCAACAGCTGGTGCTACAAATGGCTTTTAAAAGCGATGTTCATTCACTAAAATTCCTCTTGCTACTTTTGACATGAAACACGCAGTCTCTAATTATTCTGATCAAGACGGTGAAATACAAAAACAAACTTTAATTGTGTTTAACAGATATTTAATCAGGACTCACTGAACTACAGATTAAAGCTGAAATTCATAAACCATAATTACCCAATTGTCGCAAGCTTTTTGGTCCACATTCTGCTTCCGTCTGGGCGTCTGGCACTTTGCCCCGAATTTCTTTTAGTGTCTTCTCAGTTTCATTGCTGTTCATGTTTTCCAGCAGAGATTTAGCACAGATTATAAAATATCTCTTCTTGGCAACTTTATTAGTTTTTGCTGTGTGCTGTGAGGTTTTGTTTTTTTTTTTCCCCCCTTACAAAGATTCTCTCTCACCTATTCCCCATCCTGGGGCTGAATGAAGAGGCATATAGTTTGGGGTATTTCTTGCCACAAGCTACCTTTTCCTCCAGCCAGGATCCATGGCATTCACCTACGCTGCTCAAGTTTTGATTCCCTGACCAGAGCACCATCAGGATATTGCTTTGAGTATGCCATTCAACATAGCTAACATGAATTATTCCTTCCTTTCTCCAGGGATAAAAGTGGGTGCAATACGGTTTCTCCTGTCAAAGAACTGACAGCCTGAAGGTTTCCTGGTTTGGTAGGGGCTTTTTTAATGTGCTTGACATCCTGATTTATATTTAAGAAGACATGATGGAAGAACACTTCCCATGGGAAGCAGAGAGTGGTGAGCTATATGCTAACCACCTTTTCCTCAGGGAATTAACTGCACAGGCTTGGACTACCTCCTGAGAAAATTACAGATTGTCCTTTAACACAGAGAGTCTGATTGTGCCAGGGAAGCATGACTGTTGACAGTAGTTTTCTGGAAACCTCCATACATTGCTGGCAGATTATGTTGAGTACTTTGAAGGCCAGGATTTGATTTAACATATATGAGAAAGTGGCTATGACACCCAGTATTTTTACAGTGATCCATGCTCCCAAGTATTCACAATCCAGTGTTTTCTGCTGGGCAGTTTCCTAAGTCTCAAAGTCTTTATACCTACCTACACTAGATTGTTCTGTGGCAGAAAAGGCATGAACCTCAAAGGTGAAAGCACTGTCCATCAGGATGAGACAGAGAATACACAAGAGATCAGAAAACAGTACTCCAAGAGGCTATGTAAGACCATATCTTTTACTTCACAAAGATGTCTAAACCATAGAACAAGTGTCTTTGACATAACTTTCCTTTTTAGTTTCACTGTGGATTTCCAGTATTTGGGGAGGAGCAAGTGAATAACAGAGTCACAGAATCATAGAATCAACCAGGTTGGAAGAGACCTCTACGATCATCCAGTCCAACCTATCACCCAGCCCTAGACAATCAACTAGACCATGGCACTAAGTACCTCATCCAGCCTTCTTGAACACCTCCAGGGATGGCAATTCCACCACTTCCCTGAGCAGCCCATTCCAATGCCAATCACTCTCTCTGTCAAGAACTTCATCCTAATATCCAGCTTACACCTCCTCTGGCACAACTTGAGACTGTGTCCCCTTGTTCTGTTGCTGGTTGTTGGGAGAAGAGACTGACCACCACCCGGCTATAACCTCCTTTCAGGTAGTTGAAGAAATGCTATTCCAAAATGTCAGAAGAACTGACAGACAGAAGGTAAAACCAGGGATATAGAAGTTATGTTTTCCTGACATTGTAAAGCATTAGAGGTGGGTCCTGCTGGAAACATGTGGCAGTCTTACTTGCTTGCATAAGTGATCTTTCCACAAAAGTGCTCATATTGCCTTGAGAAATCAAGATGACTCCTGTCTCAAGAAGGTCCCTTGAAAAATCATCCTTCAAAATTTCCACTGCAGAACCCTCTTCACCAAGAATCATTCCCAAGACTTCACAAGGATGTGGCCTTTGAGACACAGGAAAAGCAGATTACTAAACTGCAGGCCAAACTGAAGGACAGCAAAGGCACTTCACTTGTGGAACAGAGAACTACGTTTCTGTGCTGGCACCAGGCCCACACACTCATCCTGCTAAATTTGGGGGAAAAACCACAGAAGTTCTGGAAGCTTTAACCCCACTTGAATGTAGGGCATGAGACAGAGTAGGGGAATGTACAAAAAGAAGATGACAACGGAAGCATGGGACCTCAACTCTCTCTTTTTAGATACACAAAAAAAGAGTGATCTTGATTAAAAAAGGGGACAGCCTTCCATGTGTATCTACTATTACTTTTTCTCTTAAGAAATGGAGTCTTCATAGAGAGCTGAGAGTCTGGGTGAAGATAGATGGAATCACATACTGAAGTTCAGGCAGAGCAGTTTGGTTTTCACAGTCATTCACAACGCTCCAATAATTTATTTCATTGTCCTCACGAAAGGTATGAGAATACAAACTAAATTTTTACTACTTCCTTGGACCTCTTCTCAGCTAAACTTGCACACGTTTTGTTTCTGCGTATTTCAGACATTTCTCATCAAAAATAGTACTTCACACATTTGCTGCCTCTTTGCCCTATCTCTGTTTCCAGTTCTGTGGAAGAGCCAGGCAGTCCTATTCCCACTGAACCAGTCACATAATTTCCTTTTCAGCTGCTTTAGAGCAAGTCATAAACAAGCAGCAGTAAAGCACCTTGGCAAAAACATACCTTTTTGTTTGCTTGCTTTTGAAACCTTCTTTGAAGGTTTCACGATTTAGCTGACTTGAAGGTCTCTGCAAAACCCCTTACCTTGCATTTCACAGTGGTCAAGATACCAGACTGGGAAGAGGGAGAAACAGGAAGAAATACGCTGTTTCTTCTGTTTCCCTGCTTTTTCTCTTACATAATCTCCTGATCTCCTTCTATGATCAGGTGGCCTGCCTAGTGAATGTCTGGAGGCCTGTGGATGGGGTCTACCTGGACTTCAGCAGGGCCTTTGACACTGTCCCCCACAGCAAACTGCTGGCTAAATTGTCAGCTCATGGCTTGGATGCCAACACTCTGCGCTGGGTTAGGAACTGGCTGGAGGGCCGAGCCCAGAGAGTGGTGGTGAATGGTGCCACATGCAGCTGGAGGCCAGGCACTAGCGGTGTGCCCCAGGGATCAGTGCTGGGCCCCATCCTCTTTAACATCTTCAGTGATGATCTGGACGAGGGCATCGAGTCAGTCAGCAGCAAATTTGCAGCTGACACCAAGCTGGGGGCTGATGTTGCTGGGTTGGAGGGCAGAAGGGCTCTGCAGCGGGACCTCGACCGCCTGGACAGATGGGCAGAGTCCAAGGGGATGGAGCTCAAAAAATCCAAGTGCCAGGTGCTGCACTTTGGCCACAACAACCCCATGCAGAGCTACAGGCTGGGGTGGGAGTGGCTGGAGAGCAGCCAAACAGAAAGGGATCTGGGGGTGCTGATTGACACCCGCCTGAACATGAGCCAGCAGTGTGCCCAGGTGGCCAAGAAGGCCAATGGCATCCTGGCCTGCATCAGCAATAGTGTGGCCAGCAGGAGCAGGGAGCTCATTCTCCCCCTGGACTCTGCACTGCTTAGGCCACACCTTGAGTCCTGTGTCCAGTTCTGGGTCCCTCAATTTAAGAAGGACATTGAGATGCTTGAGCGTGTCCAGAGAAGGGCAACGAGGCTGGGGAGAGGCCTGGAGCACAGCCCTATGGAGAGAGGCTGAGGGAGCTGGGATTTTTTAGCTTGGAGAAGAGGAGGCTCAGGGGGGACTTTCATGCTGTCTACAACTACCTGAAGGGTGGTTGTAGCCAGGAGGAGGTTGCTTTCTTCTCTCAGGCAACCAGTGACAGAACAAGAGGACACAGTCTCAAGCTATGCCAGGGGAAGTTTAGGCTGGAGGTGAGGAGAAAGTTCTTGACTGAGAGAGTCATTGACTGCTGGAATGGGCTGCCCAGGGAGGTGGTGGAGTCACCGTCCCTGGAGGTGCTCAAGGTGGGTTTGGACGTGGCACTTGGTGCCATTTTCTAGTCTTGAGGTCTGTTTTTTGGGGTTGGACTTGATGATCTTTGAGGTCTCTTCCAACCTTGGTGATACTGCGATACTGTGATAAGGTGAGATTTGACTCCGTCTGTCATCCACAGAGTCTGATGTCCAGTCATAGTTAGATCTTTGCATCCTATGCAGAATCCTGATGAAAATACACGCTGTAGGATGGTGGATTGTTTGCCATACAAGGCAAGCCTGATTTTTCACGAACAAATTGCTTTCCAGTTTGGCACAATTATTTGTCCAAGGGTTTCAAGCTTCGTATTTAAACAGCGATAAAGAAATTGCTATCCAGTGTTAGTGTCATTATTCATTCAGATTGTTCCTCTGAAAACAGCCTACAGCCTCTGAGAGGCAAAATGTATTGTTTTAATGTAGTCAAGGTCCCCGCTTGCTGCATTGGCAAATCTATTTAGCAGATTCTTCTTGGTATAATCTGTCCCCAGACCTGAAGAAGCTCAGTGATTTTAAGTGTTTTAAGCTAATGATAATGGTTAGTGCTGAGAACAGATGTACCTGGCTGTGGTGTGATCTATTCTATTAGGCTGTTAAGAGCTGTGTATTCATATTGACTTACCATTTATGTCTGTTTTCAAGGTGTGATGGCTGCACGGGGTGCAGTCTGGATTTTTTCCCTTGACATATCTGTGTTTCTTGATACATGGTGACTACACAGAGAGAGGGATGTAGAACATCTGCATATTCGTTTTCATGCCTTCCCAAGATCTTTTATGTCTGTTCTTACAGAATTACAGAATGCCTTGGGTTGGAAAAGACCTTAAAGATGATCTAGTTCCAACCCCCCGCCATAGGCAGGGACACCTCCTGCTAGACCAGGTTGCTCAAGGCCCCATGCAACCTGGCTGCCTGCCAACAAGGTGGACCAAGAGCAAGATTATGGGAAGCAGTGATGCATACCTGTGTTCATACTAGAGCATAACCCAGGAAACAGTTGCATGGATCAGAGAGTTTTATGCCTATGCTAGGTAATTTAGAAGTTTACTTCTGTTGGTGTGAAGGTATTGTGCATGCAACTAGTAGAAGCTGGTTTACTACTCTTTATTCATTGCACAGCAGTGTAAAACTCTTCAGTTGCATCAATAAATGGTGCTCACTTCACTTCAGTGCAATGAAGTGAAAATTCCACTCACATGGATTTCCTGATCATATTGCAGGTTTAGTCTTGCCATTCACAAACATCTGCTATTATCATAGAATCATAGAATGGAAAGGTTGGAAGGGACCTCAAGGATCATCTAGTTCCAACCCCCTGCCATAGGCAGGGACATCTCCCACTAGTACAGCTCACTCAAGGCCTCATCCAATCTGGTCTTGAACACCTCCAGGGAGGGAGCAGCCACAACCTCCCTGGGCAACCTGTTCCGGTGTCTCACCACCCTCACTGTAAAGAACTTCCTCCTAACATCCAGTCTAAATCTCCCCTCTGCCAGTTTAAACCCATTGCCCCTTGTCCTGGCATTGCAAGACCTTGTAAATAATCCTTCCCCAGCCTTCCTGTAGGCCCCTTCAGATACTGGAAGGCTACTGTAAGGTCTCCCGGAAGCCTTCTCTTCTCCAGGCTGCAGAGCCCCAACTCTCTCAGCCTGTCCTCATAGCAGAGCTGCTAGAGAACTCTGATCATCTTTGTGGCCCTCCTCTGGATCTGCTCCAACACTTGCATGTCCTTCCTGTGCTGAGGGCTCCAGAACTGCACACAGGACTCCAGGTGGGGTCTGACAAGAATCTGCCACCCTCTGGAGACAATATGCTATTTGGTATCTTACAGCCTCACCTCAGTCCTTCCAACACAGAAGCAAATCCTTCCTACTTACATGGACTACACCACTGACACCCTGCCAGTAGGAGTAAGAGAATTAAGCTCTGGCTGAACAAATGCAACCTTACTGGTCCCTGTTACTGCAGTGCAGCAGGAGACATGCCTACTGAAAATAAATCTCATGCATGCAACCCCTTCACTGTGACAGTTCAAAAAGCAGATGCAGATGAAAAACCACGTGGAGCACTAGCAGAGATGCCATCTCCACCCTGACTAAATGAATGGAACTTAAAAAGGGAAGATCCAACAAGGTTAAAGACCATTTAAGTAACTACAACCATGGACAAGCTAAGACACTAGATCTCAGAAAAGACATGTAAATTACCATCCTATCTGGAAAAATCAAGTGAAGGTGTCACAGTGCAGCTCTAGGACAGCATATCATCAATTCAAGCTGAGCATGGAACTCAAGTCTTATGCTAAAAGGCAGTGCAGTGATGTGTTGCAATGCTAGAAACAAGAGATTAAAAGGTTACATTCAGGAGTCTTTTTATCCCTGATGGTTTGGCCAACTGGATTAAAGGAAAGTCCATTAAATGAGAGGCACTGTATGCTTAATTCTATAGCTCCAGGTCTATCAATTAAAGAATAACACCAGTATTGTAAATTTAATTTTCACTTCAATACAAAACACAATTCAGATGTAACTCATACACATTCTCTCCATTCCCTAAATATGCTCTTGGCACTTTGTGTGAAAACACTATAGGTTAAATACCTAAGATATTGCTTCAAAAGAGGATAATAGTGCTGTGGGGAAAAAAAAAATACCATATATGAAGATACTTTGCAGGTTCTGGTTACAATTTCTCTCTCTTTTTTTCCCTCCTGTTACCCCATTTCCTTCCTAAGTCCATCTACCACAGAAGTCAGTTTGTCCTACTTAACCCCTCAGAACATGTGCTAGAAAAACCTTTTCCCAAATCCTCGCTTCCCTTGTCAGGACTTAATACAGCTGCACAGGGTAAAAGTCCTGGTGTCTGACATTCAATAAGAATCCCAAAGAGAGTAAACACCAGGTGCATTAAGATTTCCTCCCTGGTACTCAAAGGAAAGGAAGGCTGTTTGCCCACTGCTAGGAGACCGGTCTGCATCTAAAGCTGGGACAGATCTCTGTTTCTATCGTTAGTACCATTTCCCTCTAATGTTCTACATTCCAGATAGTAAGGCCCATTTTTTCAGCCAGAGAAAAAAAATCATCTTTGCTGGAAATCATGCTGGTAGAATCAGGTATTCATCAGTGAAGGAACAATTTAAGTGGCAGTAATCTGGGATCTGACACATTGGGATACAATACTGTACCAGCTATGCCTGGTTCATATTTTTAAGTCAGATTTTTAAGCTATGATGTTGAGAAATTTATATGGTTTTGGTTTTAAATGCAAACTGCTGTTGATAGAATTTAAACTAAAGTTCACAGTGCAAATACAGTATGGTGAGCTCTAAAAATGTATCCTCACCTTACTTCACTCTAGTGATCCCACTCATCTCCTATTTGTTATCATTATGTGTATGTGTTCTGTGTAGGTACTAAACCGTGGGTCTGTGCAAGAGGCAGCATGGACTCAGCTAATATGGCTTTTTTAAATTTAAGTAGTAAGTGCAACAAGAAGTATCACTTGAAAATTGCAAAATTCATGACCATAAACTCCCAACTGGTAAGGACAGTAACAGTTTTCGAAATGATTCAGCTATTCATACAGACATTGAGAACTTTGAGAACCCCCCCTTAAGTTTCCAACACAAATCAGCCACTTGGGTCACTCTGGCATTGACAATCTGGCATTGATCACTACTGGGTCCAATTTTGTTCAGTATCTTTATCAGAAACCTGGATGAAGGCATTGAGTGTACCCTCAGCAAGTTCATTGATGATACAAAACTGGGGGTGGGGGTGTGGGGTGTGTGACTGCTAGCCCACCAGGCTGTGCTGCTATCCAACAAGATCTTGGACAGGCTGGAGAGTTGGGTAAAGGCTAACCATATGAAGTTTAATTAAGGACAACTGCAGGGTCCTCCATCTGGGGAGGAATAACAACAGGCACCAGTACAGGTTGGGGGCTGCCCTGCTGGAAAGCAGCTCTGTGGAGGAAGACCTTGGAGTCCTGGTGGACAGCATGTTCTGCATGGGACAGCGTGCAGCATTGTGGCCAAGAGGGCCAATGACATCCTGGGGTGAATCAAGAAAAGTGTGTCTAGGGAGATTCTTCTCCCAACTACTCTGCCCTGGTGAGATCACACCTGGAATACTGTGTCCAGCTTTGGACTCACAAGTCCAAGAGAGACAGAGACCTGCTGAAAAGAGTCAAGCAGAGAGGCATGAGCATGACTGGGGGATTTGAGCATCTCCTATGTGAAGAGAGACTGAGAGACCTGGGGCTGTTTAGACTGGAAAAGAAAAGACTCAGAGATTTGATCAACGTATACAAATATCTGAGGGGTGGGTGTCAAGTGGATGGCACCAATCTCTTTTCAGTGGTCAGCAGCAATAAGACAAGGAGCAACAGCCACAAATTGGAACGTAGAAGGTTTCACCTCAACATGAGGAAAATCTTCTTTACCATGAGGGTGATGGAGCACCAGAACAAGCTGCCCAGAAACACTGTGGAGTCTCCTTCTCTGGAGACTTTCAAAACCTGCCTGGATGCATTCCTGTGCGAACTACCCTAGGGGATCCTGCCTTGCCAGGGAGGTTGGGCTTGATGATCTCTGGAAGTCCCTTCCAACCTCTACAGTTCTGTGATTCTGTGATCATTGGGATGTTTGCTTGTCTCTCTGATGTACTATCATAAGGACAGAGCATAAGGCTAAGGGCACAGAATCGATGGTCACCAGCAGACACACAACTCAGAATGAACCATGCTTGCCTTCACACAGCCAGTGAAGTGGTGGTCTCTGGTCTATGTCCACTTCCTCCACCCCAGCAACACCTGATGCTGCACAGGCATGGTGGGGCCAGCCCTGGGTGATGGGCAGCATGGGGGCATTTTAGTAGCTAGGGAGGAATTGACCCCAAATTCTATCATGGTATTACAGTATCACCAAGGTTGGAAGAGACCTCAAAGCTCATCAAGTCCAACCCGATACCACAGACCTCAAGACCAGACCATGGCACCAAGTGCCACGTCCAAACCCACCTTGTACACCTCCAGGACGGTGACTCCACTACCTCCCTGGGCAGCCCATTCCAGCACTCAATGACTCTCTCAGGCAAGAACNCAGGCCTCTCCCCAGCCTCGTTGCCCTTCTCTGGACACGCTCAAGCACCTCAATGTCCTTCTTAAATTGAGGGGTCCAGAACTGGACAAAGGACTCAAGGTGTGGCCTAAGCAGTGCAGCGTCCAGGGGGAGAATGACCTCCCTGCTCCTGCTGGCCACACTATTGCTGATGCAGGCCAGGATGCCGTTTGCCTTCTTGGCCACCTGGGCACACTGCTGGCTCATGTTCAGGCAGGTGTCAATCAGCACCCCCAGATCCTTTTCTGTTTGGCTGCTCTCCAGCCACTCCCACCCCAGCCTGTAGCTCTGCATGGGGTTGTTGTGGCCAAAGTGCAGCACCTGGCACTTGGATTTGTTGAACACCATCCCCTTGGACTCTGCTCATCTGTGCAGGCAGTCGAGGTCCCGCTGCAGAGCCCTTCTGCCCTCCAACCCATCAACATCTGCCCCCAGCTTGGTGTCATCTGCAAATTTTGTCTAACATCATAGAGGGAAATCGTGTCTTGCAGCTTTCTTTAAATGTCGTTAAGTGTGAGTTCTCACTAGGAGGCAATGAGGCCAGAACTTCTCTGACACTGGCAGTGCTGGCATCATAGCCTGCTGAACTGGGACCTGATCAAGATCAATGAATAAGCACTGCATGGCATGTAAGGTGTATCACAGCTTGTAAGATACCCAAATGTCTGCCTTTTCTACTTTGGAAAGTACTTGTGCCAATTACCACACTGATTGCAACTCCTGGCTCTCAACTAAACTGAAATGAAGTGACTCCAGAGAAGGGTGCAGGAGCCTAGGGAATATGGGGATACATCTGCAGTGTAGGATGGGGAGGAGGATGCCATTCTGTTAAGCAAATGATAATCGTTTCTGTAACCAGAAAGGAAATGGAAAGATGGCAAAAACCTGTTTTGACATGATACAGAGAGGAAAGCATTCATTAATTTCTAGCAACGGTCTTTATTCTTGTAGCAATCTTTATAAACTGACCAGACATATCACTTACAAGTTGCTTGTCAGCCCTGCACTTCTGAAGAACGTTCTCATGAGGGAGGGGAAAATTCTCTAATTATTAAAAACAACCCCAGGCTGTGCCTTCAGGTTTTGGTCTGAATCCAGTACCCGCAACAGAAAGCTTTTAAGAGAAACCTTGGAACAGAAGGCAGCAAGGACTTCTCAGGGAAAAGCTACAGGATCAGGACGTACATCCCCAGCAAAAACTGGCCCTAGCCCATTGCCTCCCCACGCCCCCCAGTCTCATTATTCCCAAAAGACACAAAGAAAATACAAGATTGTTGGGATTTCTATAAGAAGATTTGGCAGGTTTCTCATATTTGTTTAGAGTGTAAGATATAATTTGAGTTTGAGGTTTGCCTCTCAGTAAGAAGAATGTGCTATTTGTTCTCTCAATAAGTATTTGTTATTAGTGGATCAGACATGGATAAGGTATATTATTACAACCATGTTTGTTAGGTATGATTTACATTGTTTGTTGCATATCATCTTAGGCTGTCTTTAATTTTGTTATACTTTAGAGGGGTTTTTTTTTTAATGTTTGGTTTTACGCATTTAGTCACAGTTGGTTGTGTTTTGAACTTTGAAAAAAATTAATACAAAGGAAATTAAAAAAAGAAAAAGAAAATATTTTCAAAATGATGTGGAAATCAAATCTATCCCTCAGTAATTTGATTTGTAGGAAATGGAGAGCAAAGCATTACAAAGCATTACAAACAGAATGCCTTGAAGTGCATCATAATTACTTACATGTGCAAATATGTTGTCTAGGTTTAGACATTCAGTTAATAATAGTCATAATAATTCTATGCCCTTACACAGAGTCTTTCATCCAAGCTTCTCCAGGTTTGTGTAAGCAATCATTATCTAGTGCTTGAGTATCACTGAGTATTTTGCAGATCATATAGATAGAGAAGTAGGGGCAAAACCCTCCAACGTCAAGGACAAATTATTATTTGGTGTCAAGACAGAAGTGAATTTCAGATGACTTGTTTTCTAACTCCAGATGGATCATGGATGCAGAAGTTTGAAGCTCACCCTCTACTTGTAATGGCACTATAAGAACAAAGGAGTGCAAAAAATGTGCACCTTACACCTTCTGTTCCACAAACTGTAAAAGCTGAGAACTGACACAATCCAGATCCATAGATAATCACAGAATCATAGAATCATAGAATGGTAAGGTTGGAAGGGACCTCAAGGATCATCTAGTTCAAACCCCCTCACATAGGCAGGGACACCTCCCACTAGTACAGCTCACTCAAGGCCTCATCCAATCTGGCCTTGAACACATCCAGGGAGAGAGCATCCACAACCTCCCTGGGCAACCTGTTCCAGTGCCTCACCACCCTCACTGGAAAGAACTTCCTCCTAACATCCAGTCTAAATCTCCCCTCTGCCAGTTTAAACCTATTGCNCACTCCAACACTTCCATGTCCTTCCTGTGCTGAGGGCTCCAGAATTGCACACAGTACTCCAGGTGGGGTCTGACGAGAGCAGAGTAAAGGGGCACAATCCCCTCCCTTGCCCTGCTGCCCACACTGCTCTTGATGCAGCCCAGCACTCGGTTGCTGTCTGGGCTGCATGTGCACACTGCAGGCTCATGTTGAGCTTTTCATCAACCCAGACTCCAAGGTCCTTTTCCTCAGGGTTGCTCTCCAGCCATTCACCACCCAGCCTGTATTTATGCTTGGGATTGTGCCTACCCAGGTGCAGGAGTGACTCTGGTGTATACAAAAACATACCACTATTTTGTATCAGAGCACAAAGACTTACAAATATGCCTTGTTTGGAACTCTTTATACCCTTGTGAATGGTTCTCATTTGAGGCTCCACAGTTGTTGGACCATGCACCCTTTGTGGAAATCTGTGTGCAATGTTAAAGGAATCTGAGAAAAGGTACTCTATATAGTTCAGTTGCTACAGAAAGTCTCAGGTGCTAACTTTAAGCTTGGAGACTATTCTCACATGCATGTCCTAAGTTTTAAGGACCTGAAAGTCACAACAAAACTCTGGGCATTTGAACAGTCTACCCAGAGAGGTGGTGGAGTCACTGTCCGTGGATGTGGTGCTTATGAACATAGTTTAGTGATAGTGGTTTAGCAGTAGTGGTAGGATTGTGAGCTTTAGGTGAGCTGCTGGACTTGACCTGGAAGGCCTCTTCCAACCTCAACAGTGTCATGCTTCAATGATTCCATATTATCCTAAAGCTTTTCCACAGTTTCTGCCAGGGAATCACAGAATCACAGAATGTTAATGTTTGGAAGGGACCTCTAGAGATCATCGAGTCCAAACCCCCTGCCAAAGCAGGATCACCTAGGGCAGGCCACACAGGGAACGCATGCAGGTGGGTTTTGAATGTTTCCACAGAAGGAGAATCCACAGCCTCTCTGGGCAGCCTGTCCCAGTGCTCCAACACCCTCACAGTAAATAAGTTTCTCATGCTGAAGTGGAACTTACTGTGTTCTATCTTGAGGCACTGGAACAGGTTGCCCAGGGAGGTTGTGGATGCTCTCCCCACAGAGGTGTTCAAGGCCAGGTTGGACCTGTTCAAGGGGGTTGGAACTAGATGATCCTTGAGGTCCCCTGCAACCTTACCTTTCTATGATTCTATGATTCTATCTTATACCCATTGTTCCTTGGACTATTACTGGGCACCACCAAAATGAGACTGCCACCTTCATCTTAACACCACATTCCTTCAATACTTATAGACATTAATAAGATCTGCCCTCAGCCTTCTCTTCTCAAGACTAAACAGTTCCGGTTCTCTCAGTTTGTCTTCACAGGAGAGATACTGTCTTCATAGGAGAGATGTTCAAGTCCCTTAATAAAACTCATAGTTCACTGTTGGACCCTCTCCAGCAGATCCCTGTCCCTCTTGAATTGGTAAGTACAAAACTGGATACAGTATTCCAAGTGTGGTATCACCCAGTCAGAGCAGAGGGGGAGAAAAGAAATGCTGGGGTTTATACTCTTCTACTGCTTATTTCCATGCCACTTCCTAACTGTGTACCTGCACCTCCGTTGCTCTTTCTCCCAAGTCAAGTGAGGAACCCACAGTTTCTGCAGTTTAGGTCCTTTTTACCTTGACAGCCAAAACTCCATCCTTAATTTACTGGTACATATGTTTTTTTATGCCTCACTAGATGGCCAAAACCCAAGACCACCAAATTATTTTTGCTCTTTCATTTAGCCATGAAATAATGCTAATGCTTTAAACTACCACCTGCTGAAATAGCAGTAACTAACTGCAGTAACTGACCCACGACTGCCCATTTGAAGGATTTGACATCACCACATCCCATTTCTGTGCTCCGTGTAGCTGTTACAAGAAAGCATTTCTCTATACATTTCCACTACCTGTTCTGCTTTACACTAATAAAAACACTGGGTATTATTTATTTGTCTGCCTGACTGACAAAGCCAGGCATCAAAGCATCATTCCAGTGTCACATACTTCAACACTCTAATATTTCAGAACTTGTAAAGCAATCTCTTATGGCACTTTGTGGGCTGTGAGATCGCCCTGACAAACTGTGATAATGTTGGCAATCTCCAAATGGGTGTTCATTTGCAATCTTACTACAGAGGAATTGCTGTTTCCAAATTCGAGGGCTTGACATAATCTGTCTCCACAAAGCTATCCAGGTCTGTCATAAGCCTGCCTGTGACCCAGGGATTTTATGGGGTTAGTGTCTATCCCTAGTGCAACTTCATCATAAGCAGGTGAATTACCTAGAGTATGATTTTCCCAGTTTGCTTTCTACTTATCTAAAATACCACTTATTTGGTTGTGGAGGGTTTATGTGGTTTGGGGTTTTTTTTTGTTTGTTTGGTGTTTGTTTTGTTCTTGTTGTTGTTTTTTAAAGTATAAACAGCACCTAGTAATAACATCTGAATCAGGTAGGGGAGACTGTTCCTCCAAATACTGACCAGTTTCTTAGACTTCATGCCAAACCCTCTGCTCCTCTTATCACACTAGAGGCTGAGTAACAATGGAGGTGTCAGGTCAAACTACAAAGCTATTGCCATCATCTCTTCCCTTCCGTATGCTCCCAGTACTGGCAGTCTCTGGGCTGCAGTCCACAGGATATCCACAATTATGGCCCAGATTGAGGGAGGGGTAGAAAAATGATGGTACACTGCCAAGTATGTCAGAACCTGAACTTGATCCATTTTAAAATTGAAGCTGGGGACTGTGGGATAGCACCGTGTTCTCTGTAATCCATCTAAAGAAAGGAAAATAACTTCCCATCTCAGGCAGAGAAAAAAAAACCAAAACCCAACCCAGAGTTAGTGTAGATCTAACATAAATAACTATTTCATATTTGTCTCTGAATCTTATCTTTGACTAAAGACACAGGTTCTGTCTTGACATAGAAAGGATATTTTTCAAATGCTGTAAGATTGTTAAGCAGCCCAAGAAAAAAAGTGAGACACAGAGAGAGGTAGGTTTCACCAGATTTATGAGGGCCACAAAACTGCTAGTAAAGTCATTTAATTTTGAAATTACTTAGGAGTCCTTTAGAAAAGCTGGGAACATGGGCAGGGCAAGGGAGGGGATTCTGCCCCTTTACTCTGCTCTTGTCAGACCCCACCTGGAGTACTGTGTGCAGTTCTGGAGCCCTCAGCACAGGAAGGACATGGAAGTGCTGGAGTGGGTCCAGAGGAGGGCCACAAAGATGATCAGAGGACTGGAGCAGCTCTCCTATGAGGACAGGCTGAGAGAGTTGGGGTTCTGCAGCCTGCAGAAGAGAAGGCTTCGAGTGGACCTGATAGTAGCCTTGCAGTATCTGAAGGGGGCCTACAGGAAGGCTGGGGAAGGATTATTTACAAGGTCCTGCAATGACAGGACAAGGGGCAATGGGTTTAAACTGGCAGAGGGGAGATTTAGACTGGATGTCAGGAGGAAGTTCTTTACAGTCAGGGTGGTGAGACACTGGAACAGGTTGCCCAGGGAGGTCGTGGCTGCACCCTCCCTGGAGGTGTTCAAGGCCAGATTGGATGAGGCCTTGAGTGAGCTGTACTAGTGGGAGATGTCCCTGCCTATGTGAGGGGGTTGAAACTAGATGATCCTTGAGGTCCCTTCCAATCTTACCATTCTATAATTCTATGAAGACTTCATGAGAAGACAGCACAACGATCCACAGGCTTCGAAAGTTTAAACTGCTTCACTAATACAAACAGGACAGTCTTAAACTCAGCAATGAAAACAGTATGTGCTTTTCCTTCCTAAAACTGTCTTCTTGTTTAGGTTTAGGCTGAACTTTAGGAAGAAATTCTTTACAGAAAGAGTGATTTGCCATTGGAATGGGCTGCCTGGGGAGGTGGTGGAGTCACCATCCCTGGAGATGTTTAAAAGGAGACTGGATGCAGCACTTAGTGCCATGGTTTAGTTCATCAGAAGGTGTTAGGTTGGACTAGATGACCTTGAAGGTCTTTTGCAACCTGATTGATTCTGTGATTCTAATTCTTGAGACCGAATGACCTTATTTTACAGTAGGCTGAGAACTGGTGAGTAGACTTGTATACTACTTATTATTTGACTCTTTTTTACACAAATCTATTTTTAAAGAAGATTAAGCCAAAGGAAAGAGCCTCCCCCCTCAGTTAGTGGCACTTCAGAAGCTGTTTGCTAAACACAGTTGAAATGTAATAATGCTTCTTCCTTTACATTTATATATTTTAGTATTTTTAATACTGACAATAAGTCCCTGTGTACTCTAAAAAAACAAAGCAAGCAACCTATCACTGGATTCCTTGATAGAGAAAAAGAATAAAGAAAGATGTTAAATTTACCATAAACAAGGGGTTTCATACCATGACAGCAACTTAATGTAATTCATTTGTCATATGAGGAACTATTTACAAGGTCTTGTAATGACAGGGTGAGGGGTAATGGGTTTAAACTGGCAGAGGGGAAATTTAAAGTAGATGGTAGAAAGAAGTTCTTTCCAGTGAGGGTGGTGAGACACTGGAACAGGTTGCCCAGGGAGGTTGTGGTTGCTCCTTCCCTGGAGGTGTTCAAGGCCATGTTGGATGAGGCCTTGAGTGAGCTGTACTAGTGAGAGGTGTCCCTGCCTATGGCAGGGGGTTGGAACTGGATGATATTTGAGGTCCCTTCCAACCTAAACCATTCTATGATTCTATTCTATGATTCTATATTCTGGGGATACTCCTTAAAATTAGTTAGGTCAGAGAGAGAAGCAAAACATACCAAAAACTTCTTGAAACTCCAACAAACAACAGGCTTTAAACATAGCAGTATCAACAATCTCACTGTGAAGTTTTTCCTTCCTCTTCCTCTGTTTTTCTTTTTGGGAGATCAAAATCGACAGATTGAGAACCATCTTGGCTCACCATGATCAAGGAAAACATACAGAACCACTTAGGTTGGAACAGATCTTCAAGATACAGGGTTAAGTACACAGCATTTCTGAAAGGGGAAATTATGCAAGCAGCTCTGTCCTTTCCAAATTATAAACTCTCTAGAAGAATCCGAAATACAATTTAGCAAAGACATCCATTGTGTCAATGCTGCCTTTAAGTACAAAGCTACAATTGCAAAATCTGAGCATGATACATTCATCACACAAGGGCAGAAAAGCAAAGGGGAAGAGGGCGGAAGAAAACAATAAGAATTTCAGACAAATTTTAATACTGGCCAAATTCATTCTCAAATCAAAACTCTGAAGTTTTTCCTTCTCATTGGCGTCTCTGAAACTTAGGCAAAAAGTAATGTGTGTACTCTTCCCACACTACCCTGGCTTAAATCCGTGCAAGAAACAAGACAGCTTTTTTCACTTCTCTCAGCACAGCTCGCTGAACTGGAATTGTTGACACACATGTACAAAATCCAACGCATTTTCTGATCCCGTTCAGAGTACGTATCAAATTTTGCTCTTCCTGATGCCTACGCCACCTTTCAGTGCAGACATAAGTAATAAACACAACTCCAGGCTGGGTGGTGAATGGCTGGAGAGCAGCCCTGAGGAAAAGGACCTTGGAGTCTGGGGTGATGAAAAGCTCAACATGAGCCTGCAGTGTGCACATGCAGCCCAGACAGCAACCGAGCCCTGGGCTGCATCAAGAGCAGTGTGGGCAGCAGGGCAAGGGAGGGGATTCTGCCACTTTACTCTGCTCTTGTCAGACCCCACCTGGAGTACTGTGTGCAGTTCTGGAGCCCTCAGCACAGGAAGGACATGGAAGTGTTGGAGCGGGTCCAGAGGAGGCCACAAAGATGATCAGAGGACTGCAGCAGCTCTCCTATGAGGACAGGCTGAGAGAGTTGGGGCTCTGCAGCCTGGAGAAGAGAAGGCTTTGAGGAGACCTGATAGTAGCCTTCCAGTATCTGAAGGGGGCCTACAGGGAGGCTGGGGAGGGACTATTGACAAGGTCTTGCAATGACAAGACAAGGGGCAATGGGTTTAAACAGGCAGAGGGGAGATTTAGACTGGATGTTAGGAGGAAGTTCTTTCCAGTGAGGGTGGTGAGGCACTGGAACAGGTTGCCCAGGGAGGTTGTGGTTGCTCCCTCCCTGGAGAAGTTTAAGGCCAGATTGGATGAGGCCTTGAGTGAGCTGTACTAGTGGGAGGCGTCCCTGCCTATGGCAGGGGGTTGGAACTAGATGATCCTTGAGGTCCCTTCCAACCTTACCATTCTATGATTCTATAAGGGCAGAATGGGAAGGCAACAAAATGCAGGGGAGTAAATGAGTGGATGTTGCTTAAGCATTTACAACATTAACAAAGTGCACTAATGAGTAACTCCATAGTACAAACTTCATCTGGAGCATGCGAGGGCACAAGATCACATTTCTGTCAGCCCTGTGCTAATGTCGGCAGTGGGGAACAAAAGGTATCAGATAAGGCATGGAGCTAACTGGTAAAAGTCAAAACATCAAAATACATTTTAAAAACTGCATCAGAAGAATGAATTTTTAACGGATCTGTGCTTTGCGTTTTGAGGTGACAGAGTTCTCGATCTGGTAGAAAGTTCCCAAAGCTCGATTTACTACATTGTCAAAATATAGCCTGAGGGGACAATCTGACTTACAGCATCTTTATGACTGGTGATGAAAGAACTTCGCTTGGCTTTTAGATCCCAAGTTTGGCTCAAGATAGAGCAGCAGAGAACAGAACATTTTTTATTTTATGCTGGGAGTTCACAGTGTTCCTCTTCAGCACAGAATGAGGGTTTTACTGTATAGAATTCTCACACGCAGCTCGCTGATGAGTTAGAATTCACACCTTCAGATTTGGGGATATACTTCACACCCTTCATTGTTACTGCTACTAAAGATACAGATTATAGTATCCTCGTGTCATTGTAGCATCTGTAACAGTGATTTTTAGAAAGTTCAGGGGAAAAAAATCTCTTTTACCAGGCCACAGCACGTCTTATTCAGCCTTGGCAAGGCTTCAGAGTCCAGTAACCACATTAATTGGACATTATATGGACAGCCAAGTATAGCTCTGTTACTGTGCAGTTTTTACTGTTCCTTGTCATGTCGTTTCAAAACACATTTTCTGTTTTAACCAGTCATACATACATAGGAAAGCATTGCACAACACTGGACAACGCTACGGATCCACCGGAAAGAATTGCTTGACAAATACGAAGCAATCCACACAAATATAAATAGCGTGGCCCAAATCTGTTCTAAATTATGCTTATTCAAATCCATGCCAGTCAACTAGTACCACTAACAGAATAGAACAGCAAAAATATATAACATGGCTCTACTGTACAGTTATCCATCAGACAAAACCTGCCAGCCTGCCAGCACATACATTCTCTCACTTTCCTAGCATGGCTTTACAGGAAATAATAAAAACATCTGGGATTTCTAGTTCTCTCATGCGCTGGAGAACACTTGTTCAAGAACACAAGGACTTAAATGTGTCAGGATCCTACATCACTTCTTTCAAGAAAAATTTTTGTGGGTGGAATCCAAAATTTTAATGCCATATTATTAGCAAAGAGTAATGCTGCACATACCACAGGGAGTATGTGTAGTAGTACAAAGGCAGCATTTTAACTTATTTTCAAGTGATTTTTCTGAATTCTAATGCTCTAAAAGATAAAGTATTGGTATTAATAGCAAAGTATTTCATAACTTTTGTCTTCACAGTTTCATCCATCCATCCATTCACCCATCCATGCCTCCCTCCCTCCTTCCTTCCATTTCAGCTCTGACCTCCAGGTTATTATTGTACTGCAGATCTGGACTTTCCACACAGCTGTTTCAACAAATCTCATTTTGCTCTATAATGCACAGCGTGTGACTGGGATTGGTATTTGCAATGCTGAACCAAGCTACACGAGTGATGTACGCTACTCTAGGCAAAAAGTAAGACTGAGATCAGAAAATTCTCTGCCCTGCTAGCCCTTTTTTTCAATCCAAATCTTCTCAAATGAATTAGCCTCTTTACCAAATGCACAGGTACAGACAGATACTGTGGGTACCAGCCATGTAACCACTCCAACTGGATACTGTGAGGGATGTATTGCCAAAGGCTTTTCGGCTGTAAATCAAAAGGTGGTTTGGCACTGAGATTTCTACCTATTTGTGGTTTTTATCTGTGGTTTCAAGATAGAAAATTAGATGATACCTTTCAGTGCTGCAGCTCAAGCTGGTTGTGTGAAGAGCAAGGTTTCATTCCAATCAAATCTCTCTCTCTCTTGCAAAGTTGAGGGAAACTGCCAACCACTGCTGCTCTTGCCATCAAGACGCGATGTAGATGTTAGGAAAAGGCAAAGTAAAGGGAGAGAAGAAAAAGGAAAAGAAAAAATACATAAGTTTTACATAAACAACAAAGTACATAGTGGACATCTGAGGACAATAAAATTAAAAGTACTGGCTTTAGTATAAGGAAACAAATAAACAAAACCTTGGAAGAGCTTAATCTAAGAGGTTGTTTTAGTTAACTGGATACAGAGAATTTTTGTTTAAATTTAGTTCCAAGAGATACAATACTTTGAAAACATCCAATAAACTTAAAGGGACAGCATCATAGCAACAAAATTAACTACACCATTACTCAGAGAGCAGCCTAAGCCTCTTCAACAAACACCCTGCAAAGCAGCAGAAGCACTTGCAACATATGTTCTTGCCTGAAAACAGCCCAGGGTGCAAGAGGTGGACTTCATTTTGGGGGTTTTTAAAGCCTTCTGCATGGGTCTAACTGCCTTTGTTGAAGGTAGTGTTAACACACATCGAATGCGGTGGGAACCAAATGTGGATAACTGCATACTTTGCAAAATCACACCCAATATGTTCAACTGATGCCCTCACTCTCTGAGGACAAGTGTAAGCTATGGAATACTACAAATAATAGAGAGCAGTAGTCTAAAGTAAGCTTTTCAGACCCAAGGAAGCATATTTCGCTACTTTTTCACAGATAATTGGGAATGCACGTCTTCAAAATAGTAGTCAAGAGTAGGTAAAGACTGTCTAGAGAGCCTTACTGTGACAGAAGTCTCAATGCCTTTTCATAAAATAAGAGTTCTTCAAAGCAACTCTCAGCAACCATTAAGAGAACAGTCAGTGAAACTGCACTTTTCAGATTAAAGTAAGAAAATGAAAGTAGGTGCCTCTCCACAGACATAGCTGTAATGAGAATGGCTTTAATGCATCTGCTAGTATCCAAAATGGGTCCATATTCACCAGTTCACTGAAAAGTGGAATCCTAATCTGGACTTTGTTTTGCCACAATAATAATTTTGGGAAGTTGTATGCAGTAATTTATCTACAGAAGATGAGAACTGGGCGATCAGATTGTGTTAACGCTTCCATGCTAATAAAGACTGAGAGGAAGAGAAAATGGAACTACCTTACGAGGAAGATACAATCACCAGCCAGGTGGATCTTTCTTCCACATGGGGAGAAAAGGGGTGGGGAGAGAGAAGGAGGGGAGAGAGAGGGAGAGGAGAGAAAATAAAAATAAACAGAAAGTAAAACAGAGAAAAGTAAAAAGAGAAGAGAAAAAAAGAGACAAAAAACCCAGAAAGGAAAGAGTCTTCCTGAACCAGCGGTTCGGAAATACTTGTTTTCACTTTTCTTGGGTAAAATAGTTATTTCCAAGGAAAATTTTTATTTCAATAGTTTTCACTGAAAAAAGTCATTCCAGTGGAAAATGTCTGGCCATGGCCACGAAGGATAGAGCCACTGGTCTCAGCCAGGGGAAGGTGAGCGCTGAGGTCAGTGGACTGGGTCTGCCACAGTCCTCTTACATAATTGCAAGTAAAGTGCTTTCACTCTCTGCAATGTTATTTCTCCTCCAGCCTGTCTGCTTACAGAGCCTGTCCACAGCCAGGGCAGGAACTGCCACAGAATTGCATAATTGTAGTAGAGGTTGGAAGGAACCTCTGAAGATTACCTAATGCAGCCCACCTGCTAGAGTAGGATCCCTAAGAGTAAATCACCAAGGAAAGCATCCAGGTAGGTTTTGAATGTCTCCAGAGAGAGGAGACTCCAGAACCTCTCTGGGCACCCTGTTCCACTGCTTTGCCACTCTCAAAGTGAAGTGGAGAGTAAAGCATCCAGGCAGGTTTTTAATGTCTCCAGAGAGAGGAGACTCCACAACCTGATGATACTGTGATACTGTGATACTGTAACCTCTCTGGGCACCCTGTTCCAGTGCTTTGCCACTCTCCAAGTGAAGAAGTTTTTGCTTATGCTTATGCAGAACTTTCTGTGTTCCAGTTTGTGTCCGTTGCCCCTTGTCCTGTATACTGTATGCAGGTTACTGCAACACATTTGTTTAATGACTCTCAGCAGTGCAATAACAACGGTATTTTTCTCTTCTACAGCAGTTTGTTCCCTATATATCAAGATGAAGACACAAACACAACCTATGGTTGCAACACACTGGTAATCAAACACTATTGTATGCCATAACATTATTGTATGCCATAACATTATTGTATGCCACCAGGATGGGGAGGGATGCCTTTAACAGAGGTTATACACACAAATTCAGACAACTCTATAGTTCAGTCTTGTGATGTGTGTTCCAAGCTGCCAGAATTAAGGCAGGAAAGAAGAGGAGGAGGGGGGCATCTCCTGTGTTTATAATGAAAGAAGAGAGATGACTGGACTAAGAGCTGATGAGGTTACAAGGCAACAGCAGTGCCATGAGTTGTTTGGGCTTAAAGCCAGATGTCTTGTATTTCCTTTGATTGTTTCTAAATANAGTATTTGGCTCTGTGCGCTAACACTAAATAGAAAGGAGAAAAATGGGACTGTCTACAGCGTACTGAATATTGATGCTGTGTGTTTGGACTGCGACAACAGCTGACACTCCTGTCTGTAAGACTAGATCTCCACAGCACTTGCATGGTGTTTGCACAAAGTAGATCAAGTAGTAGCCTTCATAGTTCATCTACAAACCAGCTAAACTATGGCATATGGACACTGCGTGTTTGAAGCAGTAAAAGAGAGGGTAGAACTCTCTCCCCGCCCACACTAAGATGAACCTGCCACTACGATTCCACGTAACATTTTCTGGCAAGTTCCCAGTTTTCAGTCATGCTGCTTTGCTTGAAAGAAACACTCAGAGGAGACTCTGCTTGTCTTGCTGTTCGAACAAACAAAATAATCACGCGTCTTAAGCTAATGGTCCAAAGCTTAATGAAGATCATAGAGAAAAGGCTATCCGTGATGTGAGCATTCCCTTCTGACTTATCCTCACAAGCCACTGCTGCTGGCAAAAGGAAATGAATTATGAGGGTAATAAGTAACCCTGAGCTCTGGTCTAGACAAACCTTTGCAGGGTACAGTAGCAGCCAGAACACAAAGAAAACAGCAAGTGCTAGAGGTAAAAAAAATAACTTTTCCACAATTTTCTATACCAGGGCACTGGTGACAACGGCAGGAAGTCCTTATGATCCTGTATCTCTCTTGTAGGGGCTTCAAGTCTCACAGGCACCAAGTCATCTCACAGGAATATTCCAAGTTTTAGGATTCAGTCCTAGGACTTCCTAAACATAATGGCAGAAATCCTGAACAAATGAAGACTAACAAAGTTAAGTTCCATACTCCCTACATACATATATACATGAGCCTGCATACATGAGCCTGCAGTGTGCACATGCAGCCCAGACAGCCAACCGAGTCCTGGGCTGCATCAAGAGCAGTGTGGGCAGCAGGGCAAGGGAGGGGATTCTGACCCTTTACTCTGCTCTTGTCAGACCCCACCTGGAGTACTGTGTGCAGTTCTGGAACCCTCAGCA
>VWZE01024089.1:10246-32498 GCA_013396675.1 Eubucco bourcierii | reverse complement strand
CAGTGAGGGTGGTGAGACACTGGAACAGGTTGCCCAGGGAGGTCGTGGATGCTCCCTCCCTGGAGGTGATCAAGGCCAGATTGGATGAGGCCTTGAGTGAGTTGTACTAGTGGGAGGTGTCCCTGCCTATGTGAGGGGGTTGGAACTAGATGATCCTTGAGGTCCCTTCCAACCTTACCATTCTGTGATTCTATGATATATGTACTCAGCAAAAATGTTTGTGAATCCCTCCACATAGTACAGAGCATACTCTAGGCTCCTCTACTCAAGTCTCTTGTTCTACCCATCTTATTTACCCATTTTTCGTGCCGCATTTCTATTTATCTTGAATCTCATGACACCTACTATCAGTATAAATGGGTTAGCTGTGAGGTAATGGAAGACAGAAAAAAACCTTATAGCTTGGAGCAGACCCTCAGTTCATCCAGCAAAGCCCCAGACTTCTGGAGATAAGGACAAAATGATACACGGCCTTTCCAGATGGCAAAGGAAATTCCAAAAAATGTGCACAAAGCCAACCTCATCAAAGATTAACTATGGGGTGTCAGAGAGACTTGGCCAAGTCTCATTTCTTACATTTTATCCCTGGCACCCTATTTGCTTGTCGTTCTGCACCTAGACTATTGGATCAGGACTGGCAGCAATGCTTCCTAAAGTTATGATTCTTCAGTCAAGGGAATTGAACACTGAAGAGTTCTCCAGCAGACCTGAAAGAGTGATCCTAATCTTTAGGGATTTATCAGTCAAGGCCTAGCAATCCTACAGGCATCTTTCTCCAGCACTAACCCCACCAGGTTAGTCTGGTTCATAGAAAGAAGTATTTCATTACAGAAAGATCACATGGGACATACATCTTAGACTTTTCAATCAGAGCCAAAACCAGCATCAGCCTTGCACACTACAAGGAACATCACTGCCGTGACCGTCAAACTAGAGTTTGCCACACTGCAGAGCCAGTGGTAGAGTGCTCTAGGCATCAGAGTTCAGGTTATGGGGCTTTTCTGCAAGAAAGGAGTACCAGAGTGGCTGTGCTGGGAAGAAAACATCTTGGCCTCTTCTGTAAAGGTGGGATAACATCATGGCTTTATTTCTTATGGACATATGTACAAAGAGCAAGCAGTAAATAGTATCAGTTGAAACAGGAGAGTGAGAGCATGCAAACAGACTTCAAGTGACCGCTTCAGCTCCTACCAGTCACCTACAAAGAGTGGCAACACCTACACAAGCAAGAAGCACATCAGGAATATCTGATGCCGGAGTACCCCACCCTTAGAAGTGCAGAAAACGGGCACAGTGCTTTTGAACTGGAACAAGAGGAAACTGCTTCAAGACAGAAATAATCACACCAAAATGGCTAAATTGTTTGTAAGGCAGAAATACAAGGAGTGGACAACAACAATCTAGCTGAACAGCCTTCGAGTCGCAGCAGTTTATGAACAGTATGCATCTGACTGCTCTTCAGGATTTTGGGGGGTGGTGGCAGAGTAAGAAGACGACATTTTGCCTGTGGCACCAAGGATCTCTGGAAGCGTCTACATATCAGACTTTGCTGAGAATGTCTTCTGTTCCTTCTTCTGCTTTATTTCCCTTTAATGATAGTTTTGCACTGAATCTGATTCGTGAGTTGTTCAAATCATTGCCAATTTTATATTGGAAGCAATAGCCCCCAAAACAGTATTACAACTGATGATAAAAATATTAAGAGTTAAGAGGCACTGGCAGGTCTTCCCCCGGTGCCCTCATCTCACCAGTGCATTGCACTGCCGGCTATTATATCACAGTATCACCAAGGTTGGAAGAGACCTCAAAGATCATCAAGTCCAACCCCAAACCACAGACCTCAAGACCAGACCATGGCACCAAGTGCCACCTCCAAACCCGCCTTGAACACCTCCAGGGACGGTGACTCCACCACCTCCCTGGGCAGCCCATTCCAGCAGTCAATGACTCTCTCAGGCAAGAACTTTCTCCTCACCTCCAGCCTAAACTTCCCCTGGCACAGCTTCAGACTGTGTCCTCTTCTTGTGGTGCTGGTTGCCTGAGAGAAGAAAGCAACCTCCCCTTGGCTACAACCACCCTTCAGGTAGTTGTAGACAGCAAGAAGGTCTCCCCTGAGCCTCCTCTTCTCCAGGCTAAAAAATCCCAGCTCCCTCAGCCTCTCCCCAGCCTCGTTGCCCTTCTCTGGACAGGCTCAAGCACCTCAATGTCCTTCTTCAATTGAGGGGCCCAGAACTGGACACAGGACTCAAGGTGTGGCCTAAGCAGTGCAGAGTCCAGGGGGAGAATGAGCTCCCTGCTCCTGCTGGCCACACTATTGCTGATGCAGGCCAGGATGCCATTGGCCTTCTTGGCCACCTGGGCACACTGCTGGCTCATGTTCAGGTGGGTGTCAATCAGCACCCCCAGATCCCTTTCTGTTTGGCTGCTCTCCAGCCACTCCCACCCCAGCCTGTAGCTCTGCATGGGGTTGTTGTGGCCAAAGTGCAGCACCTGGCACTTGCATTTGTTGAGCTCCATCCCCTTGGACTCTGCCCATCTGTCCAGGTGGTCGAGGTCCCGCTGCAGAGCCCTTCTGCCCTCCAACCCAGCAACATCAGCCCCCAGCTTGGTGTCAGCTGCAAATTTGCTGCTGACTGACTCGATGCCCTCGTCCAGATCATCACTGAAGATGTTAGAGAGGATAGGGCCCAGCACTGATCCCTGGGGCACACCGCTAGTGCCCGGCCTCCAGCTGCATGTGGCACCATTCACCACCACTCTCTGGGCTCGGCCCTCCAGCCAGTTCCTAACCCAGCGCAGAGTGTTGGCATCTAAGCCACGAGCTGACAGCTTAGCCAGCAGTTTGCTGTGGGGGACAGTGTCAAAGGCCCTGCTGAAGTCCAGGGAGACCACATCCACAGGCCTCCCACATCCACCAGGCAGGTCACCTGATCATAGAAGGAGATCAGGTTGGAGAGGCCTGATATATAGAGCATCAGGCAGGGTACTTGGTATTATAAGTATGTACTGTATTGAAATATATGGCCCAAGTCCCAAGGGCCCAACATTCTAATTAGAATTACAGTTGTGCAAATAACTGATTTATTTGGCTAGCTGACCAACTTGAGAACACAGAAAGAAAAAAAATAAAAAGAAACCCAAACCCACCTAGGTGCTTAACAAAATGGGCTAGCTTTCTGTTTGTGTTTGATTTATTTCAACTAACAAACACAAATCCAGAAACCTTACTTAGAAATGTCAAAACAAAAGTTTTTTTGTTTTCCAATATGTTTCTTTTAATTTTTTTCTCAGTGTCTGGTTTGTTTGGTTTTTTCCCCCCTCCCCTCCCTCATGGTTTTGGCTAATTTGCATCTGAGGCATGCAGTTTTCAGCAAATATAACATTTAACTTAACAGATTTATGCAGATCTAAATCATAGAATCACAGAATTGTTTTGGTTGGAAAAGACCTCTTAGGCCATCAAGTCCAACCATCAACCTAAGACTACTATGGCCATTAAACAATGTCCTGAAGTGCCATGTCCACATGTTTCTTGAACACCTCCAGGAAAAATTACTTCACCACCTCCCTGGGCAGCCTGTTCCAATGCCTGACCACTCTTGCAGTAAAGAAGTATTTCCTAATATCTAACCTAAATCATCCCTGGTGCAGTTTCAGGCCATTTCCTCTCATTCTGTCACCTGATACTAGGGAGAATAGACTGACCCTCACCTCACTCCAACTTCCTTTCAGATAGTTGCAGAGAGAAATGAGGTCTCCTCCCTCAGCCTCTTCTTCTCCAGAGTAAATAATCCCAGTTCCCTTGGCTGCTCCTGTAAGACTTGTTTTCTGGACCCTTCTCCAGCTCTGTTGCCCTTCTATGCGCTGAACTGTGAGTCAACTGGCTCTTAAAGAAAGAAGAGCAAGGAAGGTAGAGGATCTACAATCACTTCTTGGTTCAGCCCATGGCTCTGCATCCAAGGTGAGTTATTATTTTGTTTCTTTATGGTTGTCTCTCTCTCCACACTTGTGTCATCTCTGAGCTTATTGAGGTTCTATGGCTGTCCAGTGCCTGACATGATAGATAGCTCATCTCAACTTGGGCTATTTATCCTGGAGAAACAAAGGCTCCAGAGAGACCTTAGAGCAGCCTTCCAATACTGGAAGGGGGCCTAAAAGAAAGCTAGGGAGGGATTACTGTCTACAACTACCTGAAGGGTGGTTGTGGCCAGGAGGAGGTTACTTTCTTCTCTAAGGCAAGCAGCACCAGAACAAGAGGACACAGTCTCAAGCTGTGCCAGGGGAAGTTTAGGCTGGAGGTGAGGAGAAAGTTCTTGACTGAGAGAGTCATTGACTGCTGGAATGGGCTGCCCAGGGAGGTGTTGGAGTCACTGTCCCTGGAGGTGTTCAAGGTGGGTTTGGAGGTGGCACTTGGTGCCATGGTCTGGTCTTGAGGTCTGTGGTGTCGGGTTGGACTTGATGATCTTTGAGGTATCGTTCAACCTTGGTGATACTGTGATACTGTGACTGTTTAAAAAGGTTTGTAGTGATAGGATGAGAGGGAATGGATTGAAGCTGGAGGAGGGTAGACTTAGAGTGGCTATTAGGAAGAAATTCTTTACAGAGAGGAAAAGGGCACACAGGGAAGTTGTGGGTGCCCCCTCCCTGCAAGTGTCCAGGACCAGGTTGGATGAGGCCTTGAGCAACCTGGTATAGTTGAAAGTGCTCCTGCCCAAGTCAGGGGGGGTTGGAACTAGATGGTATTTAAGGTTTCTTCCAACCCAAATAATTTGATGATTCTATATGATTTACGATAATATAAATAACTGCTCAACTAGAGTCAAATCCCCTTTTAATGCAAATAGTTTCACTTGCATATATTTAGCAGCCCATTACAGGAACATCAACTTCTTTTTTAATTAATTACTTATTAATAGAGGTAAAATATGAATGTCCAAGAAGTCTAGATTTTTCTTGCTTCATTAATTTCAGTGCTCAAAGAAAGCATCTCGCTTATGGCTCCAAGGAACCAACAGAGACATGTACTGAATGAAGGCTAAAACTCATGATCCCCTCAGCACTTTTGTAGCCCCATTACTTGGGGACGAATCCTCTCCTCTCTCATGGGAAAGAAAGGCAGATGGACTGAAAGAATTGCTCAGTGGAAAGCCTCAGAAGCAACCTCCAAATTCTCTGTGCAGAGTTTTAGGCACACAATTGCCACTGGTAGGAAGTTCTATGTCTGCGCAGGAGTGGAAACTGACTGTGAGGCTGAAGGGAAGAGGTCCGCCTGCCTCTGTTCTAAAGACCCCTTGTATCTCAGAAAGTCAACATGATTAATCACGAGAAAACTTTGCTGCTCCTTAGAAAATAAACAGAAAAGAAACAAAGGCAACATCACAAACTCTACAACTTTGCCATGCAGCGCTCATCAGGGCTGGGGAGGTTTCTCACAGCACACACAGCTGTCACTGACAATAAAGTCAGTCACGTTTTTAAAACGCTGGGGACAGAGTTGCAAATGTGCCCCATTATGTCTTGAGATGTACTCCCTGGGTACAAAAGGTGTGTGGGTTAGAGTAAGCTCCTGTGTTTCTTTCCTGAGACCGTAAAAGGCAGCACAAAATACAGACTGAGGAAGAGCAACAGTGCATACAGGATGATTACTCCTGCTGTATGGGTCTGATCCTGAGTGCCCCACTTATCCTTGAGTCCCACTGAAGCTTTTATTCCATGCTATTTTTTGCCATCCTTGGGGCAGCTGCTTAGCTCTAGGAGACACCATGGCCATATCACAAGCCCCGTGGGTGCACTTCACTCCCAGGCTCCTGCAAGGGAACCGTTCAAGGCGCAGAGACTGCGTTGGTTGCTGCCAAGGCGATCAGGCTCTGTCCGAGCGCAGCACGTGCAGTCGGCCATTCCCCTCTGCTTAATGAGTGCCCCCATGCCATGCTAAGGGAGCAATTACTATAATTAAAAATAAATCCTCCTCCCTGTCGACTGTCTGTACTTATTGGCCATTGCTGCCATCTAGCCAGACACATCTCCAATATTCTCAGAAGCCTTGAGCCTGTTTATTTTCCCTCTGCTGCTTGGCCTGAAGGAGGGATAAATGCATCCCTTGTTACTCACTATGTCTGCAGATACATTTGTAAACTTTCACAGGGCTTCTCCTTCTCTCTTTTTTTTTTTTTTTTTTTCCAGCAGGTGACAAATACCATATAACTGCAGGTGCTCTGGGGATAGAAATGGGAAAATGGAGATCAGATGCAGCTGTAGTTGGAATAAGGGAAAAATCAAGATAAAGGCAGCAGATAAGAGAGTGCTAAAAAGAGCAAAGAAATGATTGAGAAGCAGTAGTTAGCTATTTTTGTTGCCAACTTACTCTTGCAAGGTAGCTCTAGCAGAATAATTTTGTCTATTTTGTTATCGTGCCAGATTTTTGCAAGTATTACCACGGGAAGGTTGGAAGTTTATTGAATAAAAGAAAAAAAATCTGGATGTTATTGGAAAAGGATTAGGAAGTTGTTGACTCATGCTAGCACTGAAGGATGTGCTAGAGGTCACAGCTGAGGGGCGCTGGTTGGTGTTGCTGGACTTCTGAAGCAGCAATGATAAGGAAGTGTTTTCAAAGAGCTGCTGAATTCAGATTTATTCTTCTTTGTTCTCAAAACTCAGCCAGGAAAACGTTCCTAATGGAGGGCTCACTCTGCGCCCAGTCCTTTATCTCCTTTTGGTACATACGGTATGAAATCGGATGAAAAAGAGACTGTTCTAAGGAGACGTAGAAATGGAAGCATTCAGACAGACTTTCATGAGCTGCTTTCTGCCTGCAAGTCAGCTTTAAAACACCAGTCTAAACTTCCAGACAAAGTGACCATTCACTTCTCTAGACAACCTGGTTTCAGAGCCATAGATCCAGCAACATAATAAGCAAGAGGTAAAGCACAACAGGTAAAAAGAAAATAAACATGACTGCATGATAAAAAGACACTGACTGCTCTCTGGCTGTAACATTTCAACCAAATAAAAGGGGAGGAACAATCATACACACAACAGCAATAAATATCTGTGAAGTCAAATTTCTTTTAGTGTACTTTTTATTCCACTGGGGGATAGAAGAAAAAGTTGCATTTTGCTCCTCTGATTTTTTTTTTTTTCCCACTGAAAAGGGAGGTTTCATGGGTAATCTAGAGTAATATTCTGCTGTGAATCCAATTTATGCAGTGGGATAAGATTAAAAAAGGAACAGAAGGTCTGGATTCTGAACCTGCTCTAACAGTTTTGATTTGAATGCAACCCAAGTCTTGAAATGGCTTGTTTTCCACTTCTGGTTTGGAGCTGGTTGAAACATTGCCACAGTAGCACTTCCTGTAATTTTTTTGTCCAAGATTCTCATTATTTGGAACTAAACTCTAAAGATTTTGGCACTGTGAAATCCAAACAAAACTCTGTTCCTGACTCAAACTGGCCCAGGAGTCAACCCAAGCTTAATCTGGGTCTGGGTCCAAATCCAGCTTCAGCCCATTTCCATTGTTATATAGATGATGCCATAATACCACCTCTAGCCTCAGGATTTACGATGCCTTCTCGCAGGATGCATATTTGTGTGTAAATACATAAATCACATCAGATAAACAAAGAAGACATGCCAGAAAACAGGAGGGGAGGGAAGAGGAGAGATACCTACCAAGCGGTTTGTCTCTAAAGTGTTGCCAGTTGTGAAAGGACTTGACGCGCTAATATCCGCTCATTCAGACTCTCACAGACATGCTAAGAGCGTGACGGCTGGCAGGCAGTGCATTTAAGTGCTGTTACTGAGGCCCCCAAATATTGACAGAGTGCCAGACTCAGAAACTATTGATGTATGCAGCCGGCCGCTGCTCCAGACACCTCTCAGACAGAGTCTTTAAATGTCACAGATTAATGAATTTTCATGAAATGGAGAATGAGAGAAAGAATTAAAAAAAAAAAAAAAACAAAAAAAAACCCCATCCCACAGCACTAACATGAAAGCATCTTTTATCCCTACACAAATTTCTGCCCTCAAGCCTCAAGATTCCTAATAGATTATAACAGATTGTAAGTCGGCAGGAGATAAGGGGTGGAGGAGGTTAGGCCCTCTAGATCATGCCAAGCATCCTCAATGAAAGCCAATATATAAGACGTTCATTTTTACGAATCACAGGGAAGGTCGAGGGCCACTCGGGTCTGAGTTTTGTTTTAACCAAACCCGTGAGTTACAAAACTTAAGGTGTAGAATTGGTTAAACTTTTTTTTGTTTGTTTGTTTTGTTTTGTTTTTGTTTAATCTGAGGTACAAATGGGGCCAAACTGTATAATCCTTGAATCACAGAATGCGAGGAATTGGAAGAAACCTCCAGAGAACATCAAGTCCAAACCTCCTGCAAAGTAGGACCACTTAAGGCAGGTCACACAGGAACATGCCCAGCTGTAAAGTTCAGTTGTTGACTTTGAAGGACCTTAGCTTGAGAGCCATTCAGACAGACAGATGTACTTGGACCCTCTCTCAGCACACTTGATGCTGTGCTTGATCTTATCCAAGAAACTGCCAAAGTTATGATATAACATTTTTATGCCATCAGATAAACCAAGTATGCTGATTATTTCTCTCTTTTCATTTATACCAGTGAACTCAAATATGTATGAAAGAACTTCAAATATCATTAAAATGTAATAACGCAAAATGCAGTTGGAGCGTAAATGACAAATCTATGCATAAGACATCACTTAAAGAGGAAGGAAGTGAAGGGATGATGTAGATGATGTATGCAGAGGTAAAAATGGGCCATTTATACTCAACCACATTAAAAATACAGCTTCAGCAAGCCCCTCTGTACACAGCCATTTGGAAGTGGATTCTGTGAGCCATTTGCTTCCATGTTCCCAGAGATATAGGCATGGATTCCCACAAGGCTCAGCTGCCTCCACCACCCTTGGGCTGTTCTACAGGATCTCTCTTCAATGCACTGACACTGAATGAGGCAAGCACCAACAATGCCCAGTTGCTGGCTGGCTGCCTCTTTCCCCCTCCAAAACACAGCCATTTGACAATGCTGACAGAGGAGGGGAAGCTGCCACCACCACCATGGCCAGGTCTGTCACAGGAAAGTCCAGAGAATACGAGAGAATCCTGGCAAGCCACAGGAGTGTTTGTTTACAAAGCCAAGCAGCAAGACCTTGTTGGTGGCACAGTAAGGCCCTGTGGTCCTCCAACTTACACTGCCACTGCAGGAAAGTCAACATTCCTCATTCAAAGATTCTCCCTTAAGTTCTCTCTTTCTCTGGCCACACCAGTCTTTGCTGACCACACCAGCTACAAAATCTCATTGTGAGTGACACATGCATGAGCAATGTGAAAGAGAAGCTTCTTTTCGCACCATCTTGTCGGTCAGGTTATTTGTGACTACCTTTGCCAAGGCAAAAACCCCCATCCTTATTTATTTATAAAAAAACAAAACAAAACATCACAAAACAGTACCTTTCTGAGAAGTTAAGTGAAAAGAAGGAGAAGGAGACTAATAGTAAACTCCATCTCCTGATGACATAGAAATCTTTGGTATTCCAAAGCCAACACACTACTGTAGGTTGGTATGAGTGGCAACCACCTGCATCATGGTAGTATGAGAGTAAGCCATTTGTATTATCCACTCTTGTCACCACCCAAAGCATGTCTTCCCTATAACCACATATTCTGTGACCACCAGAGCTGCATCAAGGCCTCCAAAACAATTATCCATTACCTGTTGCACTACAAATGATCTGGATGAAGTAGCAAGTAACCACTCTCTGCTGACAGACAGACAGAAGACAGAGTACATGTGTGTGTAAGAGTGGATGACACAAATGGCTGATTAAGTACATGAGAAGGCAAAATGTCAAAGCCTTTCTATTCTGAGAACAATCTTTATACAAAGGAAGAAAAAAAATCAATAGAGATTTTCATGCTGGGAACCATTTTACACATCATTGCAAACTTTAAAACACTCACTACTTTTTCTTTAGAACTTTTAAAGAGGCTCATCTGGCCTGCTATTTCCCCTGACACACCTCTTCTCCTTTCTTTTTTCTTCCTCCCTCTCTCTTCTTAAAAAATAACCACCTAGGAGTTATCAGAAGACACTAACCCAGTAAGGAAGGTAGAAGTAAATAAATCTCTGCAAAAGCCTTCCTCTATACCTCAGCAGACATCTGCTTCAGTCTAAAGTAGAATGCTAGGTGGGGTGGACTTTGAAGCACACAACATGCTTGAGCTATGAAACTGCTTTTCACAAGGACTGATTAGCCACAGTTTCTGCAATACCAACATGATGATGCCCCTTTGGGTCACTTCAAGTCCAGCACAGCAAGGTTATCACAGAGTCCATCTGACACATCTCTTCCCAGAATGTGTTGTGTATCCCCAGGCAATGCATACAGCATCTATCCCAAGAGCAGTAACAAAAACTTTCTTGGGAGATGTCTCTTTTCTGCAGGAACAGAAAGAGGAAGCTAAAGTTTCTAAAACGGAATGGAATTCTAGGTGATCAAATTGGGAAGGGGGCAAACTGGGCAGTTTTTTAACTCATTGCAAAGCTAGGACACTTTTTTTTTTTTTTTTTTTTCCAAGGAGCCTTTGGTATTTTAAGTAAATGAAGGTACTGAGTTAAAAGACATAATGAAGTCTTATGACTTGTCCAAAGTTGTGCAATAGCCTTCTCTTGCTGTCTTCCTTTGCAAATACTAGAATAGTAAAGCCTTGTCCCTGCTGTCTTTGCTGTTTTTGCATGCCAATGTCATTTCAGCTCCATGAAATCTGCACCATCTGCAAGACTGGAAGGAGAGAGGTAGACAAACAATTGGAAGAACAGGAAGTATTAATGGCTATGACAAAATTGATCACAGAACATAATGTAATGGAATGAAACAGAAACAGAATAGAAAAAGAACAGAAGGATAGGATAGGATAGGATAGGATAGGATAGGATAGGATAGGATAGGATAGGATAGGATAGGATAGGATAGGATAGGATAGGATAGGATAGGATAGGATAGGATAGGATGGGATGGGATGGGATGGGATGGGATGGGATGGGATAGGATGGGATGGGACGGGATAGGATGGGATGGAATAGAATTGGGATGGAATAGAATTGGGATGGAATAGAATTAGAACAGAACAGAACAGAACAGAACAGAATAGAATAGAACAGAATAGAACAGAACAGAACAGAACAGAATAGAATAGAATAGAATAGAATAGAATAGAATAGAATAGAATAGAATAGAATAGAATAGAATAGAATAGAATAGAATAGAATAGAATAGAATAGAATAGAATAGAATAGAATAGAATAGAATAGAATAGAAAAGCAATTGCAAGGGAATTAGTAGAAACAAAGGTGTAGCAGAATTAAAATTACTAGGACTGGAAGGGGTCATGTTAGTTCCTGAGGCTAACCTCCTTCACCTGGTTTAGGATAGTATCAAAGGCCTTCTTTATCTCATCTACACTTTCCATAAATTAATTTCTTGTAGTGATTTCTGATGCCTTATCTACCTTCCATCATTATCCTTCATTTCCTCTCTGTGCTTGTGTGTACACATCACAGATCATAACTGGCTCGCACACCCCCCTGCTTGTTAACAAGTTCCACCTTTTCTGCTGACTTACTGCACTCTTAATCAAAAGGGCAGGAGTAAGCCGCCAGGATTCATTCTTTCTCCTCTCTCCTTCTCTCTCCCTCTCTTTTTTCAAAAGGCACAAATGTCAAACTTTCTAAAAGGATGTTTGGCATAGCTGAGTTCAGTCATGTAACGTGCAAAGTCGGTATGATCAAAAGGTTGCAGGGCTGCCCACTGCTAAAGAAGAGGGGAGAAAAAAGGAAACGGGGATCTCTTCTGAAGTGTGAAAGAATGAGTGAGCCAACTGTTGCCACTGGTAACACCATGTCTATTAGCAGCAGCGATGGGTCTGAAACACGAAAACCTAGGTCCAGATTCCAACTTCTCTGAAAATCAGGGCTGTTCTGATCCAATTTTCCACCCGTGAAGAAAGAGAAATAGACATAGCTATGGAACTGAAGACTTTTCTTCTCTGTGCTTTGCAGCGTTATATGGAAAATGACTGCAGCTACATGGAAATAAAAGCAGTTGTTTTTGTAGTCAAACTTGCTGGAACTAATCAAACAGAACACAGATTCACACATCAAAAACACAGGGTCTCTCTGCTGCTTTCACACTGCTACTTCTCACTACAGTATTTTCATGCTACCCTCTGCTGCAAAGGAGGACAAATTATTCCTCCCTTCTACATAATTGCTACGGTTTCACGTGGCAACTGGTTTGCAGTTGTAGAAGGCTTCACAATGACTAAACTGCATGCTCACATCTTCCTCCATCTATCCGATAGAACACTTCTGGGTTTTATTCAGCTGTCCTATTTGCTCCACTTTGCTGATTCCCTGTGAAAATGTTTGCATCTTCTTACCCAACATCAACATTAGAGAATGCTCTGGCTATGCCTCCAGCTCCTGCAAAATGCCTGCAATTGCAGTGCCTGAAAATTGGTGGTCAGAAAACTCAGCACAAAAAAATCTCTTCGTGTGCTCAGATGAAGTTTTTCTGCCAGAAGATAACCCCAGAAATGTAGATGGGAAAGGTAATAGTCAATATCCATTTAATAGAAAAATCTTAATTATAGATAGCTTTCATTCCCAGAACAGTAGAGGGGAACCTGAGATTAATTCCCCCTATGACAAAGTATGTGAACAATAACCAGAATTTGTAATCAATACCCAGAGGAGAGAGCATCCAAATTGTAACAGGGATTTGGGATTCATTCCCAGAGGGCATAATATATGATTTGGAACAGGTAGACTGGGATTCATTTTTGATTATGAAATATTTGAACAGCAATTTTGAACTTATAATGAACAGGGGATGTGGACACCATAATTAATATAATTCCTAAGCCTCTCCATCATAGTTCAAGACATAGAAGACAGATCACAAACAGCTGTTTCGGGTCGTGCATAAGTCAATGTGGGAGTGCCATCTAAAGGAAAGTGGACGCTGGAGGGAGGCAGGCAACGACCAGAGTTGCACTTTCCCCATTTCTAATAAAACTTCCCTATTGCAAATTCTGCATTAGAAGTAATTATTCTGTGTTTGCCGACTTTACACAGATAATTTAATTCAGAAAACATCAGTATGGGAACGTGGCCTTACTCTTACACAGGGAAAGGGAAAGAAAAAAAAAAAAAAAGGAGAATTAATCCTCACTGTGAAGGAAAATTTCAAAATAGAAGTGTACAAGGCAAAATACATAGAACCTCACCACTCCTGAGGGGAGAACACAACCCAAGTTTCTGAAGTTCCTTAGAATATAATAAACCAGCTAATTATTTGCCAAGAATAAAGAAAGCAAGTGAGCTGTGAATCTTACCCTTTTCTTCTGGTTTCTACAAAATAATTTTCCTTGTATTTTCCTCACAGGCCAGTGATTAATTTTAATGACTATGAGCTGCACTTGTAGCCGTGTAAGATGAGACAATTTTCTTCTATATGCATATTTTGCCATGTATGAGTTAACAAACTGATGTTTCAGAAAGGAGGGTGAGAAAACCTGGCCTCCACGTCCAGCATTCAGCATTGCTCAGCTAAGTAGATGCAGTAGAGCCAGAAGGGACATGTGTTGCCCTGAAACAACTAATAGTCACTTCAGGTGCAGAACTGAAGATGAAATGAATGAAAAGCCTGCTGCAGCTCAACAAACATTTTATTTCTGGTTCATCATTTTAGTGTTGTAAAATATTTTACAGCCAACTGAGTCCTAGGCTGCATCAAGAGCAGTGTGGCCAGCAGGGCAAGGGAGGGGATTCTGCCCCTTTACTCTGCTCTTGTCAGACCCCACCTGGAGTACTGTGTGCAGTTCTGGAGCCCCCAGCACAGGAAGGACATGGAAGTGTTGGAGTGGGTCCAGAGGAGGGCCACAAAGATGATCAGAGGGCTGGAGCAGCTCTGCTGTGAGAACAGGCTGAGAGAGTTGGGGCTCTGCAGCCTGGAGAAGAGAAGGCTTCAAGGAGACCTGATAGTAGCCTTCCAGTATCTGAAGGGGGCCTACAGGAAGGCTGGGGAGGGACTATTGACAAGGTCTTGCAATGACAGGACAAGGGGCAATGGGTTTAAACAGGCAGAGGGAAGATTTAGACTGGATGTCAGGAGGAAGTTCCTTGCAGTGATGGTGGTGAGGCATTGGCACAGGTTGCCCAGGGAGGTTGTGGCTGCTCCCTCCCTGGAGGTGTTCAAGGCCAGGATGGACGAGGCTTTGAGTGGGAGGTGTCCCTGCCTATGGCAGAGGGTTGGAACTAGATGATCCTTCAGGTCCCTTCCAACCTTACCATTCTATGATTCTATGATTTTAGAAGATGTCCTGAATTTCTGAAATTGAAGATCTACTTCTTCTATTTTATGTCTGTGGTGTAAAATTTTGGGGTCTTTGAGACCAGCTGGGGTTTCCTGTGGGGTCACTCCTCTCCTCTTAAGCCCTAAGACCCATATTTACCCAAGGATCATTTCCTAAGCCTCCAAAATTGTACTTAAGTACAAGACCGTATTAATCATAAACTTCTTCCCTTTTAATTTCAGTATTAAACTCATCTTGTTCAAATCCCTAATTTTCCACAGTTGCAGAGGAGTTCTCTATACATCATTCAGCTCTATTTCCTAGATACAATCAAAATCACAAAAATTCATTCAAGCCCATCTGATATCTTCTCACTAAATCTTCTGCCTTCCACTGATCAACAGAGAAGAATGAGCCTTCCTCTTGTCAAGTATACATCTGTTGCCCACAAAAGTATGCAAAACCACATCCAAACACAGCCAGTCACTGAGGTTACCCTTGTACTTGTGTCTTTGCTCTACAGAGCAGCCAATTTTATGGAGCATTGTGCTGGTTTGAGGCTTATTAGAATATTTTAATAGAGAAAATTACACTCTAGGCTGTGAAAGGAAAACATCATGATGTCTACTTCACTCATACACTTGCTAAGAAATTGTTTGGGAACAATAACCAAAACATTAGATAAGTCAGTCTCTGTCTGTCTCTTGCTGGAACAGGAGCTGCTGGGGCATTCTAGCAGTTTCTGGGTTCTGACTCCTCTGCTGATTAATCCTCACTAACCACTTTTCTTCTAACCCCCTTGGCTGATCCTCCTAATTTACCTTGCACATAAGGCAAACCTTGGGGTAAGGTACAGGGGTGGGGAGAAGGTGGAAGGGTGGTTGGAAGTCCCTCCTGGGGTCTCTGATTTCTGGGAGGGGAGCTGTGTTGCTGTATTACCTTTAACTTGTCTATTTCTGTAACTATTCTGTCTATAGTGTAAATATCTGCTGTACATTGTGCTGAGCTGTAAATAGAGCTTCAGTCCTTAACTTCCAGCCGGCTGAGTTCTAGTCTGGGTCATTTTACAAAGTGTGGGGGAACAGGGAACTCCCAAACCTTTACAAGCATCAAGCTCCAATGATACAATATTTCTAAAGTAAAATCAGCTGTAGGATACCCTGCATGGTAGGGTATCACAAGCTGAAAGCAGCAATATAGGTGAAGTAGCGTCACCAGCGCTCCTCAGTCTAGTGGAGGTAGGAAGTCTCACAATGAAGTCATGCTATGGAGTAAAACTGCTGAGTTTAATACATCACAGGTCATTTAAAGTCATTAGAAAGTAAAAATTGCCAATCACAGTTATTCTAAGTGATCCTCTCTAATATGAAACCCAAACGCAGATCGCAGAGTTGGGAAGAAAGAGCACATCAGATAATCTTTGTTCTTCCCCTGCTGCAGCAATGTCATTCACCTCATTCCTAACCCAGTGCCACATCTCCTCTCAAATTTTAGAATGACCACTGCAGTGTCATGCCAGAAAACCAAACTGTGGTACTACTGTAGCAAAGAGGAGATGGTACCAAAAGAGCACTCAAACCTCTTACATTTTTTTTCTGTGAGCCAGGCATTCAGCAGAAATAATGATGCCATCCTCACAAGACACAAGCCACAAGACGTTTGATGCTCCACAGCTAGGAACAACGCCCTTCCTCACCTATGACCAGGTATCATTGCTCGGGGAGGCTCTAAAGCAGCAAGCTTCATCTCCACATGACTAAGGAACCCAGAGCTCTCCACTCCCAAGTCCACATGCAGGCTATATCAGCTTTCCTGGCAAGTTAACCAAAGCAGCCACAGCAGGAGACTCTGTCTTTACTCCATCAGGGCACGGTATTAGATTAGTCGACTCACCAGTTTCTCTCTCAGCATCCCCAAGCGTGAATTAGTTTCTGGTGCCTAAAATTTGAGAGGTTGGTAGCTTTATAAGTGCTGTCTGTTAGACAGACAGATTGATATTTCCTTTTAAAGATCACTCTCCATTCTATTACACTTTTGCTGATCTGAAAGAAACAGACTCTGTTGCAGTTATTTTTTGACTGAAAACCTGTACAAGAAATTAAGTTACAGTCTTTTACAATCAGAATCTGGAAGGGTGTCCCATTGTAATATTTTCAAAGAGAAGTTGTGCATGCAGTATGTATGTGCATATGGTGTTTATGGATTGTTTTTTAACTTTAGATATTTTATTCATTTTTCCACATGGTACAAGTAGAACACACATCTCTGTTGGACAGACACCAACACAGTAACATAGCTTTAGATTTCAGGCACTCAAGACTCAGTGGGACAAAAGGCTACACTATCTTCATGCCAGGACATCACATCCTGAAACTAGGATGCATGCCATCAAGCAGTCAATATCTCACTTAAGATACTCAGCCCTTGATATTAAATGAAGGAAGCTGTAACCACTTCCAGTTATTTCGTACAGAGATAAGAACCATGAGAACTCCATGTCTTGGCATATAACATCCTATTTTGATTTCACTGTATTGTGTGATCTGCTGTTACCCACAGCTTGTGGACTTCATTTTTTTTCACACTTGCAGTATGCACACAGTCACCATAGTCAGTTCAGTCATAACAAGGTTCAGAAGTCCATAAAGCAGAGGAAAGTGGGTAACAAATGACACAAAAAGACCTGGCTAGAGCTTTTTTGCACAGGAACAGAGATGCTACTGACACCTGTACCCCTAGCCCTCCCCTCAGCCAGCAACAGAGTTCAAATTTTGCTTCTCCCATTTACACGGTGTGCGAGATGCTCTCACAAAATACTGAAAGCACATTCTCTAGGATAACTGCCTCTCCAGACTCAGAAGTGAAGTTTATTGCTCACAGTGAGATGAAATGCAAGCGTGAACAGCTTACCTTCAGACCAGAAAAGTCAGCCTTGCTACTGCAGACTGCCACGTCTAATAACTATATAAACCTTGTTTATTTAATTTCGAAGCTGCTGTTTCATTTAAGCCCTACCACGGTCTCAGAAATCACAGACGGGTGGCATTTAAAAAGCAGAGGCAACAATTTAATTGATTTTCCAGGACAAAGCTAGGTCCAAAAGCAAAATAAAGTTTCCTTTATAAAGAATGGAAACACTAATAATATAACTGAGTGCTCTCTAAAATTTACCATGGTGAACCATGGTTCGGCTAGATGAAATGTAAGAAGGGACAAACTGGTACAGAGAAAATAAATACTAGTTCTGTTCCCACTGGTAGTTTGACATCTATCTTGCACCCCACGTTTTCAAAAACACTCAGTACAAAAAATATTTCTTTCCCATTATCTGGAAAAAAATGAGGATAAAGGAAATAAAGATTAACATTTACATGAACTCGAGATGCTTTGGTTTTCAGATAGTCAAATTAAAAAGGCTGTGCTGGGTATCTACAGCACACAAAACTAATGATTCTTCTATGTCCTAGGGAAAGTTTATTCCTTTGCCTGGCTTAAATTCGAGGCTCCATGAAAAGCTCTAATGAATGGTTAACCTCACTATCCTGATAAAGAGCAAACACTCCCTGACTTCACTCTTTCCTTGAAACAAGTTCATATGGATGAAATCTATGACCTTCTGTCAGAGCAATTGCTGCTTTGTGCACTACCTAAAATTTAAAAAAAAAAGATTTCTTTTGCTTTGCTCCCACTGAGGAAAAGTCCATCTCTGCTTTCCCAGGCATGGACCTGGGGAAATGCCAGGTCCTCTCTCAGCAGTAGGGCAGTGCTGGGGCTGCAGAGAGCAATTTCAGTGAGATGCAGTATAAACAGGAGATAGACTGGTGCATCACAGGTGGCATGGTGCATTTATCTTCCCATGTGCCAGGGCCACTATCTACTGCTTATGAGTGGGAAAGGTCAGGTATGCCTTCTACGATGGCAACAAACCGCCTCACCAGCGAACACAGGCGCGTTCACCTGCTGCTGCTCACAGTCAGCCAGTGCCTCCCCAGCCAGAGTAGAGCCATCTCCAGGCACGGTCCCGCTTTGGCTCAGAACTCCTGTTCCATTCCCTGCCTGTCAGGAAGGTGCCCCCAATGGCGAGGGTGGTGGATAACGCTGGTATTTTGGAACCATTCCCTTCTGAAGCCACTGAAGAGATTTATTATTTATAGGCAGAGAGATGAAAACGCAAAGTACATACACGGGGGCCCGTGGGGGGAGGGTTGGTTACTGCCTGGCAGTAATTTCAGTCTGAAGTTCCTATGACTTAAATAGCCACTTGAGCTCTGCTCTTGCAGTTTATGATGTCAATAGAACCCCTAAATGAAATTACAGCCTTCTGATACGCAGCGGGGTAGCTTTTCTTCACCATGTAATACACACGGCCGGGAGAAATTGCACTATGCGAGGAGTTTCACTAAAGCAGAGTTTATCATAAGAATGTTCCTACTAAAATATGATTAGGCTTCTTGTTTGCTGGATAACACATTTAATGAATCAGGGTGTGCGTGACAGCCGTGTTTTGTGAACACAGACATATACCCTGAGGTGAACTGGGCACTCCACTGCCTCCAAGCACCAGCTATTTCATTTCCACCATAATTTGCACCTGCTTTGTTTTGCCAGCAGCACAGACCCATGCTAGCTCTGGAACTTGCCTCGGCTCCAGGAACAAGAAGCATGCACAGAGAGGAAAAAGCAAACAAGGCAGCAACGGCGAGATCTACGCTATATTTACGGGGTTTTTTCAAGCACGCCTGAGCCTGGCTAAATCTGATCAAGTTTTCTTTTCCAGTATCCTTGTGAGGGCAGGATAAAATATTTCCATTTTACAGATGGGTGGGTGAGATGCAGATAGAGGCAGAGATCACACAGCATGGACCTGGGATGCAGATTAAGGACTCTCTGCATCTTATTCCATTTCCCTTCATTCTTATTACCCTTCCCAGTTCAGGACCAGGGGAAAAACCTTTGTTTTACCGGTCGTGCACCTTGCTATTTATTTATTCTTTAGCTGAGGACATGGCTTAACTGTTCAAAGGTTCCATGTCACAATGTAACTCTGCAACAGATCATTTGCCATCTATGGTTATTGCCTGCTTTACCTTACTAACTTTCATATCCCTTTTACTTTCATAGTCTTCCCTGTTATATGACGCAATTCAAACTGAAGTTTCACTTTCTTTTCTAATTTACAGGAAGGGAAATCAGTGCCGTTTCAGTGTTGTGACCCTGGAAAAGAAGTTGTTGTTCAACTTGCGGAGAAGATAAGCTTAGAACATAAAATAAGGGGGAAACAACAGAATACCTTAAGATGGGCAATGTACTCAAAACAAGGCAGTTGCTTTTACAAAAACTGTCTCTAGATACAGTTTTAGTTCTTGTACTTCTGAAGTGTTCCAGTACCTATGAATCTGTTTATGTTTATAATTACATACTGTTCTGTGCTTTCTTGTCTGATGCAGTTAACAGTCACAGAACAAGAAGTATATCACATTTAAAAAACCCAAAACCCAAAAACCAAAATCTGTGCTGTTGTGCAGAAAACAGTGGTTTTGATTTTGCTACATAAATATATATCAGAAATGTAAACTGGGAGTTTCAACATGAGCAAAAAACTACCACTTTCACTTGTCAGGCAAGAAACAACACCTTTCCCACTTCATCTATGGGTAAAAGAAGGAGGTTAAATTCAGAAGTGCACGTAAAGTGTTTCAGCATTACTAGCTGGAAGGGATGCTGTAACTAAAGCAACTACTGCTAGGAGTGCATCTATAAAAGAACAACCATATGTATTAATTTCCATTTTTTAAAGCAACAGTGGTAAACTATTACATGAGAGACAAAGATGCTACTACTACTAAGACAATTTATCATCTTACCATCCCAGAGCGTTATAAGCAGACAATTAAAATATGATCTGAAATTCAAGGTTTTCTCCTCAGTGACTTATACCACGGACGAAGCATTATACCTTGTTCTACAGTCAACAAGGACTAAAAGAGAGTGCTGATTTTCTCCATATTGCTGTACAGAAATACCAGCAAAGACAAGTTCCCTTGCTACCACAGAGACTTGCAGAATAAATACATTAATTAAATAATTTAAACATCGAGAGGTTTAGAGTAACCAGGAGACTCTTAAAAAAGAGATTAAACATTGTTTTGCCTTCTTGGTTAAAGCAGCCAGAGTGACAGCCCTTGACTTCAGTATATCCAGAGAACAAGTGTTATACAGGCAGAAGTTTGAAGTTTCAGACATTTAGCACACTGTGCTTTGAGAACTTTCCATTTCAGAAGCACTTATGTCTTTCAGACTTACACTGCCTGGAGGGAGAAAGCAAATCACAGATAAGCTTCAAAGATCAGACCCAAAAGTGTGTGTGGGCGTTCAGTATAGCCCATTTAGAGAAAAGGAAAAAAAAAAAAAAACCCATTATGTTTCTATCTGTGATGTGAACTGCCTGAAAGTTTGGGATGTTCTGATCTGTCAGCTTCTTTGAGTACACTGCAGAAAGGTGATGCAACAGCCAAGTCGGGATCTTAACATCAATTCAGTCAAAAGCTGGGACCATCCGGATTGGGGATTTGATGAATGTGGACTGCAGCTTTGATGTATGTAAAGGTTATTTCTCTGTGTATGTAAGACTCTTTACTCTGGGGATCGGCCAACTTAATTGTGGGTTTTGTTAAGAGCTGCTGATTAGCTGAGGTTGTGAAAGAGGTTCCACAGCACCAGGGAATGAAGAGCAAGCACTAAGCCTTGCTGCTCAGTGCTGAAAAAGATCAGCGGTCAACTTACAGTTTTCTATATTTAAAAAAGAAAAGAAAAGAAAAGAAAAGTTTGTATTTTTTAATAGTTCTAACACAAAACTAGATTTTGCCTATCTTCTATTTGAAGTTTTCAGACTTAGCCAAACTTCAGGCTGAAAGTGGAGCAGGGGGAGGCACCGAGAACCCCGCACAGATCACAACCAACAAAAATATTTGCAAAAACTGACAAGCAGTATAACGACTTAACGGTTGTAAGAAACAGCAATACTTGAACTGGATGTGATCTGCTACTGAGTTCGGTTCTGAAGGCAGTGTCAAAGCCTCTGATAACTCCAGTGAAAGACCATTCAGCCTTTACGAGCTGTCCTCATGCCTTACACTGGGTATGAAACCAGCTAAAAGGTGATGGTACTTCTATGCATGTCACAGGTGACCAGCAGCATTTGGAGAGGGGCTGTCTCCCTGGAGTTTTAGGGAGACGTGATTGTTGATGCACCTGCTGAGTTAATCCAACTCAAAAGCAAGACAACGGTGAGAAAAACGCTTCCTACTTAATGCTCCATGTGAGATATCTTGGTGTCATTAAACATCTTGTCTTTTGCCAGAGATATGTCTCAAAGAACAGGGTAGTACCACAATATACAAATATTTTGACTGCTATTCTGTGTCTCTTATATGTCTACTTTGTTAAGAGTAGAAAATGTTAGTCAAGAAATTATTCATTTCTTCAAGACAGATAATATGGGAGATGATGAAGGATGAATGGAACAGCCCACACACTGCCCTGATCTTCTTTAGCACTATGGCAGTAAAAGATTAACAGAAACTATACATTCAGGAGAGCAGGAGAGGACAAGAGAAGACCCTTAGCATTCTGAACCTGCAGATGCAAATCCTACTCCTTTTTCTTTCACTGGCTTTCCCATATGGCCATGACCAAATTACTGCAGCTTTCTATGCCTCAACTTCCCTATCCAACAGTTGGAAGTAACCTAAATGTTGTTTTGTGTATGAAGTTCTCCAACGTACATTTGTTTCCCCTGATACCAGTTCCCCATATAGAACACAAAAAGAACAGAAGGGAAGTGAGAGAGTTAAAAAAATGAAGTTTA
>VWZE01024087.1:199-14341 GCA_013396675.1 Eubucco bourcierii | reverse complement strand
CTAGATGATCCTTGAGGTCCCTTCCAACCTTACCATTCTATAATAAAAATTAAAATCATATTAATAATTAATGTTTTCCCAGGATTTTTTCTGCCCAAAGCCAGTGGCTTCAGAAGCATTGGAAGCAGCTAAGTTGGGTTCTACTGGCTTCCCCTCTATCTCACTCTTTACTGCCATCTCCTCTGCCACATTTCCCTTTGGCTTTACCCAAACCCAACTGCCCTGTTCCTACCATGTGTACCCTGGACTGTCAATTCTCTGGCCTCTTCCCTTGCCTCACTAGCAACTTGGTTGAGGGGAAAAGTTGTAGTTAATCCTGGTCTGCATACACGGTGTTGTGTCAACACACAGACATTAATCGGCATATCAGTGTCTAAAAAGAACAGGTAACTGCAGAATTTATACTGTGAGCATACCACAAAAGTTAGCAATTTGTACCCTTCTAATCTAGTTCCAGCTTTCACCAGTAAATTGCACAAAGGCATTCTTAGTTCCAAGACTTCTGCCCATCTGTAAACTTTGACCCGAATTGGCTCAGATGATATTGGGGCTCTGGGCTGGAGTATAGCATGTGCTTGTGTCTCCTCCAAAAAGCAGAAAGAAATAAAAAGGAGAGTGTCTAAAAAGGACCGTTGTTTTTGGGTCAACAGTTCATACTTTGAAACAAAAAAGCCAATAACATTTCTGGTGAATTTGCTAGTAACTTGTTGCTTCTACCAACATTTGCAGGACTGTCAGGTAACCTCCCAAGCCAAAGACAAATTAGCCTCGTTAAGTTGTGTCAACACTGTCAGTTTGCAAACGTTCTACCATAAGAGATACATAGGTACACCTACAAAACCTTGTGTCCAACAACTCACAGAAATATCTTTACCCACAGTACAGATTGAAGTTTAAAGCACAGAGAGTGTCAAACTGAAAACCTATAAGCTTCTGACATCCGTAGTTCACATCGGTGGACCTACATTCATGAAGACAAGTAAAGTATGGTAAATAATCATAGAATCAGACAGCTTGGAAGAGACCTCCAAGTTCATCCAGTCCAACCTATCACTCAGCCCTATCCAATCAACCAGACCATGGCACTAAGTGCATCATCCAGGCTATTAGTGGACACCTCCAGGGACGGCGACTCCACCACCTCCCTGGGCAGCCCATTCCAATGCCAATCACTCTCTCTGTCAAGAACTTCCTCCTAACATCCAGCCTAGACTTCCCCTGGCAAAACTTGAGACTGTGTTCCCTCACTCTGTTGTTGGTTGCCTGGGAGAATAGACTGACCCCATCTGGCTACAACCCCCCTTCAGGTAGTTGTAGACAGCAATGAGGTCAGCCCTGAGCCTCCTCTTCTGCAGGCTGCACACCCCCAGCTCCCTCACAGGGTTGTGCTCCAGGCCCCTCACCAGCTTCATCACCCTCTGGACACATTCCAGTATCTCAACCTCTCTCTTGAATTGAGGGGCCCAGAACTGGATACAGGACTCAAGCTGTGGCCTGACCAGTGCTGAGTACAGGGTAAGAATAACCTCCCTTGTCCTGTTGACCACACTGTTCCTGATCCAGGCCAGGATGCCACTGGCTCTCCTGCCCACCTGGGCACACTGCTGCCTCATGTTCAGCTAGTAGCCCTAGGCCCCTTTCTGCCTGGCTGCTGTCCAGTCACTCTATCCCCAGCCTGTAGCACTGCTTGGGGTTGTTGTGGCCAAAGTGTAGAAGCCTGCACTTAGCCTTGCTAACTCTCATCCCATGGGTCTCTGCCCACTCATCCAGCCTGTCCAGGTCCCTCTGCAGAGCCCTTCTACCCTCCAACAGATCAACTCCTGCTCCTAACTTGGTGTCATCTTCAAACTTACTGATGCTGGACTCAATCCCCTGGTTCAGATTATCAATAAAGATATTGAAGGGAACCAGGAGCAGCATTGATCCCTGGGGGATACCATAAGTGACAGCTGCCAGCTGGATGTGGCACCATTCACCAACACTCTCTGGGCCTGGCCCTCCAGCCAGTTTGTTGTGTTTTGGTATTTAAAAAAAAAATAATAAAAAATTGTGGTTCAAAGAGTCAAGTGAGCATCTGTATGGCTATACTCTGTGTGCAGTTTCCACTCTGTACTACAGAACTTCCATAAATTTTCACAGTGCAGTGCAGGGAACATTTTATGCAACAGTACCAAAAGAAAAGGTGCACAGTTGCTTGCAGACATAATAGATGAGTGCAGGAGGTAGAAAAGTGCATAGAAGAGAACAGATTAGCATGACTTAAGACTTGTGATCATTTTAGGAGGAAAGTTTTGCTTCTGAGGAGCAAAGCTTTACAACAAAACAAACCAATCAACCAACCAAACCACTCAAAAAAAACCAAAACAAAAAACAACCAACCAACAAACCCAACCCAAACAAACAGGAAAAAACCCACAAAAAAACCCACAACAACCCAGTGATTTTCCAGAAGGAGTGGTTATAGCAATCAGTATAAGAAAGCCTTGTGAAGAGTTATTAAAACATAAACAAAGGGAGCAGAAAAGAAGTTGTCTGTGGGAAATGGTCTGGCTGAAAAGGCAGGAAATTTTGCATGTGGTTCAAATGAAGTGCTGAGACACAGCAGGGTCCAACTAGCAGCTCTGTTGTGGCCAACCTCAATGGGAATGAAATGCAGAAAGCTTCCCAGCATAAGTTAATTTTTAAACAATGCCAAATCTTGCCTATTAGGCAGAAAAAAGGAGAGTGAAGAAAACACCAAAGGCAAAATCAGAGTAGTAGGAGAACAAAGCTAAACTCCTTAGTATCTCCAAAGTCAAGCATGACAGCACAATATGCCCCAAGATGCAGTTGTTGCTGTCTTAAGAACAAAGAAATTACTTTTCTGTTCTTACTAGCATGAAGCTCTTTTATTAGGGAAACAAGCACAATCATTTTCCTGTTACCCAATGCTACAACACCAACTGACAAATTAATGGTGTGGCTCTCCTAATCACAAAGAGCTGATAAAAGTGATTCTGAGCTTAGCTGCATTAACTCAGCTTCCCAACAGGCACTTGCCACAAGGCATCAACTCTGTTTCACATTCATCACTGAGCAAGGAAATGTGGAATTTTATCACAGTGCCAGTTTCAGTATCTCCAGCACCTGGAAAATAAAGAAAGCAAGACAAACTGAATAGTCCCTACAATGCCATAAAAAGAGAGGCTGAAGGTGCAGAGTTGCACTGACACTTAAAAACACAGAGTTTTTTTCAGAAAGAGGAATTCTACAACACAGCTCTGCAACAATCACATATAACCACAGAGATAACTGAAAGATGCTGAGCTTGATAACAAGGTCAGTGGCTGAAAGGAAAAGAGGGGAACAGAACAGAGGCCTTTGGGTGTCAACCCTGTGGCTAGTTACACAGTAGCACCATTGCCAAAGGATTAACAGGAATGGCTATCACGTGTGGCTTCAAGCATTCTAGCAAAATATTGATTGCATACTGGCAGGGGGCACTGCATTTAACTCAGTTACTCTTCTGCAGTGAGAGAGAATAAATGGACCTGCTGCAAACCGCTCAGCGACAATGTAATCTGTTCCAGGCAGTGACTTCACAATCACCATTCAAAGCTTCAGACACAGCTGTACTCAGATCATACAACTTCACAGGGACATTACTATANCCTTAGCCTTTACAAATAAAAGGTCTTAGAAATGCTGTGCCTGGCAAATTAAGGTTACCTGTAAGCCTGTTGCACATAATGCTAGGAAAAGGACAGAGGATTATTGCAGTCACAGAAAGGTAGGGGTGGGACAGGAATTCCAGAGATCATCTAGTACAAAACCCACACTGAAGAGGGTTTGCTTAGATCCTGATCTAGGCACAGGAATGCATCCAAANAGTCCTGGGGTCAAGTTTGCTCTTCTAAACAGTCTGCTATTGTAACCCATCCAAATGGATCCTTAGCCTTTACAAATAAAAGGTCTTAGAAATGCTGTGCCTGGCAAATTAAGNAGTTCTTCCTCACATTGAGGTGGAACTTCCTGTGCTGTAATTTATACCCATTTCCCCTTGTCCTGTCACAGGGCACAACTGAGAAGAGTTTGTCCCCTCCCTCTTGACCCCCAGCTTCCCATTTTTATAAACATTGATTAGATCCCCTCTCAGTCTTCTCTTCACCAGATCAAAAAGCCTCAGGTCCCTCAACCTCTCCTTGTAGAGCAGAGTTCCAGCCATTTAATCATCCTCATAGTCCTATGTTGGACTCTCTCGAATAGATTCCTGTCCCTCCTGAACTGGAGAGCCCGAAACTGAAAACAATTATTCCAGGTGAGAAACAATGTTCTAGGGCTAAGTAGAAGGGGAGGAGAACCTTCTTTGATCAGCTGAACACACACCTCTTAATGTCCCCGAGGATCCCACTGGCCTTCTGGTTCACAACGGCAATTGCTGTCCCATGGATAGCTTCCTGTCCACCAGGACTCCCAGGTGCTTTCCCAGCCTGCACAGGTGCAGTTTATTATTCCTTCCCAGATGCAGAATTCTAGACTCATCCTTGCTGAACCTCATCAGGTTCCTCTCTGCACAGCTCTGCAGTCTGTACCAGTCTGGCTGAAGGACCAACATGGCCTTCAGGTGTGTCAGCCAAGCCTCACAGTTTGGTATCGTCAGTGAAGTTGCTGAGCAGACACAACTCTGAACTGAGCAGAAAGATCAATCCCTTATCATAAGAGTCATGGTTTGGCTGGCAGGGACTTTAAAGATCATTTAGCTCCAAGTGCCTTGCCATAGGTAGGGACACCTTCCACTAGTCTAGATTGCTCAAACCTCCATCCAGCTAGGCCTTGAACAATTCTAGGGAGAGGGTATTATGCTTCTATAGGTCTTTAAGCTTCACTGAAAGCTACAAAAATCTCTCTACAACAACACATTTTCTAAAGCAAAGGATTTCAGCTTACTAAGAGGTAATATTTAGAAAGAAACAGGACCTGCAAATCACTTTCCTTGACAACATATACATGTTCCAAGGACTGGTCATTAACCTAAGCACATGTCTACAGCAACACAGGCTAAAGACCTAAATAGCACTTATAACAGAAACCCAGGGCACTTTTAATCTTGCTGTTTCTAAAATACAGTTCTAATTCTGGACTTCTGAATTGGGTCAAGGCTACCACAACATTTTTTGGTGAAAATATATAGAAAAGGAGCAAAGTCGTATTTCAGGAGAGGTAATTTGATTCTTTCCCATTCATCACTGTAAATAAGCACAAACTATTTAAAATAGGCTACTGCAGCCTCAGAATTTTGAAAACTTGTTCAAGCTGCTTTTATTAGACTTCACTGAGTCTGTAGGAAGAATTACATCACTCAGCTGCACATAGCTTGCTTCAATTCATGATATGGATTACAGTAACACCACTATAATTATAAAGACTGATGCATGCAGATTCCTGGATCTATATCCAACCTTTCAAAAGGCACTGGAATTGTGATCATATGAAAGACACTGGGCAGTTAACAAAAAACAGCTACAAGAAATCCTATTCATCAAGCCAAACACAAAAGGAACACCAATTGCTGACACACACATTAGTTAGTTACTCACCTGATCTCTTTCTGCTCACAAATCTTAGGCATGTTGAAACTTTCAAGCATTCTGAACACTGAATTTCTTGTATATCTAGTGCAAGGTAGGCTTTTAATATCCACCAGCATGCCCTTCTCTCACTGTAACAAATTAACTCCATTCTAAGAAACAAACATATACCCCCCCACACACACCTTTTAAATCTCTTCTAAAAATATCTTGGCATGTAATGGGTATTTTTGGCCTGCATGTGTTGATTTAAATTTCAATTGGATTGCAGGGTAGAAAATTTCAAGTATCTTAAGAGTTTTAAGATGATAAAGACCCATAAATAAAAGAAAGGAAGGTGGGTGTGTATAAGACCAGTGCTGCATACACATCTAATGACTCTCTCTTAATCCAGCATGAGGTGAGCTTTGACATCTATTAATGAAATGGCACAGTGATTCCAGTACTGAATGCTCTCCTGACATCGATCTGGACACAGTGCTCATTTCCTTCATCTCCTCCTTCTACTCCAAGGCAATTAAAGCAACCACCTAGACACAGCCAAGACAGAAAGTATCATCAACTCCAATACCCAACAGCATATTATCTGCTGAATCACAGACATGGCGATAAATGGCACTGTTAAAACCGCGACATTTATCACGCTGCACTATCTATCTTTAAACACCGTATTTGCTGGAGCTCCTAAAATTAGAAGGGAGCACACTGCAAACACCATGGTAACTACTTGGCATGGTAAATCAAGGTCCTTAAGGCTCCCACACAGACTTACTGCTATTGTGACTGGGTTATCCAAATAGCACCTTAGCATACCTACTACTTACCAAGCAGTAATGCTACCTTGGATTAAACTCAGAATAAAGCTAAGGGCTTACTCACTCAAAATAGCACCAAGATTTTTCTGACGCTAATGAGCAGCTCCAAACTACTTTAAGGATAATTTTGTGTGTACTGTACATTGTAAAGACAAAGCTAGGCTGATATAAGCCTGATTTTGAAACAAACATAATTTAGTCTGCAGGGAGAGCTCTCCTAAAGCAGTTTAGAAAATTCAGGGAAGTAAAAACAGGAAAGACGGAAGGTAGAAGGGAAGAGTTTACACATTAAAGGAGACAAAGATGTTTGAGGTTGAATGAGATCATGTAGAACTTTCCAAAAAATGCCTGCTAGATTTTGTATCTCCATTTTGATTTATAATTTGTTCACTGATAAAACTGATGGTACTGTTTAATCACTCAACAAGGGCATATGTAATGCATTCTTCAGCCTTCTGAAAGCAATTGACACAGAACCACCCCTTGCTTTCATTTCACACATGGACACATTGCTCTTCTTGAAAGCAGATGATTCCTTGTTATTGTTACATTCATATTCCAGTGACAGACAACTGACTGTCTTTAACCTTTGTTATCAATCACCAGTAGCAAGTTACAGCAACAGGCCATGGGACACTTCCTTCACCTGTTATTCAAACTTTACTTTTCTACAGCACAAAGAATTTTGAAAGTATCCCTATTGCCTAGGAAAAAGTTGCTGAGTTAAAGATAGCCCTTTCTCTTTAGCTTTCATTATAAAAGTGTTCAGAGAGCAGGAAACTTACACATATACAGGTATGACAGATGAATGGGTGTGCACTACTTACACTGCTAAGAACATCAACCCTCCAGATGCACGCACACCATCATACATTACAGCCGGCGAGGGAATGCACACTCAGAGAAGACACAGTTGTCGAAACACAGATCATACCAACAGTCCAAATAGGGCTGAGAGTTCTTGCATGAGCACTTACAAGTAAAACTTCTCTTCCCATACAGGGTTCAGATTCCCAAAAATTGTTTTTGTCCTCTTCTTTGTTTTACCCACTTGAACAGTTACATATGGATCACTGGACCCGGTCTTGTCTTTAGCCTGAAGTCCTTGAGCACACACCACTGGAAGGAAAAGAGAAGGGTAACCATAACCATGCAACAATATGTAATGTCCATGCAGCACATGAAGCACCAGTTTAGAATGGCCAAAGAAGCAGGAGTATCACTTTTTTCCAATGAGCCTCAGCTCATGGTACTCTACCGTGCACAGAGTAGGAGTATCTCCACATGCTACCTGTACACTGAACAAAGACACAGATCAGAGAAGTCCTTCTTCTCAATTCTCTCCTGCTTCACATTAACTCTCTCTTTACTTTAGGCTCCCAAGCAAGACCAAAAGAGTCCATGCTTCCCATACTCACCCGTGATTGTGATCTTTGCTGACCATTTTGAGGTGCCATCGAGGACACTCTGCTTCACTGTCTTCATCTGCTGAGCATGTGTCATTTTACTCTCACAGAACACATCTCTGATCAAGTCAAAGATTTCTGGCTTGTTCCGCTCCCGGATTTTCATGCGATCTTTCATTGCCATGATGAAATTCTGGGTTCGGTCTTCTGCTCCATGCTTTGAGCTCTTCTCTGCTGCTCCTGTGCACCAGAAATTACACACAGTGCTTATCAGAAATGGACAAACACAAAGTCCAGTTTCACTGAATCTGGACAGCAGGATAAAACTCATGAGTTACCCATCACATGATGACTCTCGCTATTGATTTTTACAGTCAGACACCCTCCCCTCCTTTCAACATACATACAATAGAGATCACCCACAGCTGTGAGGGAATAATAAAGGGCACTGCTCAGATTCCTCTAGAACCTGGCATCACGTTACCCTCCTGATGACAGCCCTGAATTTAACTCTTGTAGCTAAGGAAGACCCAGAAATTAGATTCTCTCCTTAAGATCAGACATCAGAATGCTCCCTCCTCTCATCACTTTGCTTTGAATAGATAAACACATTCTGACATTTGGCCTTATGGCATTGGTCCATCAGTCCATTCAATCCAAGACCCTCTGTAGAGCCTCCCTACCCTTGTGCTGATAGACACTGCCACCCAACTTGGTGTCATCTGCAAACTTACTGATGACACACTCTATGTCTTCATCAAGATCATCAATAAAGATGTTGAACAGAAGTGGTAGGAGACCACTCAAACAATCCATTTGTAGAATCACACAGGTATAGTAACTATAACAAGTACCCATAGAGTACCTAGGTAAGCACTTAGGACGTCATAAGCGTCAGGCAGTTGGAAACAGAGGAGCTATGCATAGGGTCTGTACTACACTGTACCCAGAAAAAGACAGGCCTCTATGGTCACTTACACACCTCTCACAAAATTTGTAAGTTCCTGTAATTATAAGAGAGCTCCCACAAACAGCTACTCCCTATTCAATTTTAACAGTTGTGTCTGATGTCAAAATTCAGTGCCTGACTGATGTAGCAGATCAGGCATGTGCTAACAAAAGTACTGACAGGACAGACAAACCCAAGAGGGAAATGAAAAGCAGGAGCCCAAGACTGTACACAGTCTCTCTACATGTTGTTGTCTGCAGCAATCACAAATTCTGACTTTAAATTAGATTAAGTGCTGTGTGGACATTCAATCATAATATTTCTGTTTAACAGGGTTTTGTTTGTTTTCCTTCTCTGGGATAGTTTAATTTAAGTATGCATTGTCCTAGGTGGGGGGAAAAAAAAATTAAAAAAAAAAATCAGTCTTCATCCAGGTGTTCACCAAATATTACATTACCTTAAAAATATGTATTAAAGCAGGTGCAAGTGTGTGCAAAAGGAGACATCACAAAGACACATAGAGCTTGTCTTTTTCTGGAAGAATTGGGGAGTTACAATATCTGAAGCATCTTTAATATAAAGCATTCACAGTTTTGCATATTTAACACTCTCAACAGGTAACAACCAGATGTGAATAAAGTTCTATGAACATACACACACACAAAGGACCCACAGCAGTACGACACAACTTGTAACCTTGTTAACAGGCTTAACAAGGTATCTGGTGACTAATGCTGCCTGAAGACATGAAATTTTAAGGCCTTCAATCAAACATCCTTCACTGTTACGAAATTCATTTCAGCAGAGAAACAAAACTCAATTATAGCTTCCCCCATCCCAATCAAACCTGAATCATAAAGAATAAAACACACAGTTTGGAGCAAACTGTGGCACCTAAAGTTTCAGAAGTTGCTTAAGGACACTGTACACCAAGATATGATGAGCAGGACCTGGGTATAAAACAAGCTGTAACTTCACATTACATGATAAGTTTTTCATATTACTTGCTAGAGGGCTTGATGTTCAGTATTTTACTTAGCACAACAAAAAAAAACATATCTCCCCCAGAGTTTCCTATTGTTGGCTTAAGATGAAATGAAATAAAAATAATGGAATTAATCATAGAATCATAGAATGGTAAGGTTGGAAGGGACCTCAAGAATCATCTAATTCCAACCCCTTGCCAGAGGCAGGGACACCTCCCACTAGTACAGGTTACTCAAGGCCTCATCCAATCTGGCCTTGAACACATCCAGGGAGGGAGCATCCACAACCTCCCTGGGCAACCTGTTCCAGTGCCTCACCACCCTCACTGTAAAGAACTTCCTCCTAACATCCAGTCTAAATCTCCCCTCTGCCAGTTTAAACCCATTGCCCCTTGTCCTGTCATTGCAGGACCTTGTAAATAATCCTTCCCCAGCCTTCCTGTAGGCCCCCTTCAGATACTGGAAGGCTACTATCAGGTCCCCTCGAAGCCTTCTCTTCTCCAGGCTGAAGAGCCCCAACTCTCTCAGCCTGTCCTCATAGGAGAGCTGCTCCAGCCCTCTGATCATCTTTGTGGCCCTCCTCTGGACCCGCTCCAACACTTCCATGTCCTTCCTGTGCTGAGGGTTCCAGAACTGCACACAGTACTCCAGGTGGGGTCTGACGAGAGCAGAGTAAAGGGGCAGAATCACCTCCCTTGCCCTGCTGGCCACGCTTCTCTTGATGCAGCCTAGGACTCGGTTGGCTGTCTGGGCTGCATGTGCACACTGCAGGCTCATGTTGAGCTTTTCATCAACCCAGACTCCAAGGTCCTTTTCCTCAGGGCTGCTCTCAGCCATTCACCACTCAGCCTGCAGTTGTGCTTGGGATTGTGCCTACCCAGGTGCAGGACCTTACACTTGGCCTTGTTGAATGTCATGAAGTTGGCCTGGGCCCACCTCTGCAGACTGTCCAGGTATCTCTGGATGGATCCCTGCCCTCTAGCAAGTCGACTGTGCCACACAGCTTGGTGTCATCTGCACACTTGCTGAGGGTGCACTGATTCCTCTGCCCATGTCACTGACAAAGATGTTAAACAGCACTGGTGCCAGCACTGAGCCCTGAGAGACACCACTTGTCACTGGTCTCCAGGAGGACATTGTGCCCTTGATCACCACTCTCTGTGTGCCACCATCCAGCCAATTCCTTATCCAGCAGTGCTCCACCCATCAAGTCCATGTTTTTCCAGTTTCATGACCAGGATGTCATGTGGGACACAGTCAAATGCCTTATGTTCTTAATTTTAGCATTTGTTTGTTGGCACAAAACCATCAGACCTTCCTAAACTGCTGCTGGGGAACTAATTACTGATGATATATGTGATATAAACCCAAAGCACATTACTATATTGGATGTCACAGGGGGCTTTTCTTGCTGTTGAATTGCATTTTTTCAACTGTAAAATAAGGGGTTTGACCAGTTAGTTGATCAGCTTTTCCAATAGTCCTGCAAATGGCAACAGAAAGGCACAGGAATATCTAAGTGCTATGCACATTATCATAGAAATAGTGTTGGACTTTCATTCTCTCTTCCTCTCTAGAACTGACTGATGAGTCAATTTATGACTGGAAACGGAAAGCAAATATGTCTGTACTGGAATTGTATTGATACAGCTATTAGCAAACCACCAGTGCTGTTATTCTATGCTTTAACAGGAAAAAGTCAAGAAAGCAACACTGGCAGGATAGAAGACAGTTGTTCAGTAGGCGGATAATGCTTAGAAATTATATGTTGCTGAAACTTAAAATAGGTATTCAAGTTTCAAACAGAGGTATCCTTCCTCCTTCTGTGCAAGTGTTTTCCTATATAGGACTCTGAGTGCAAAAAAGGGTTCACCATCATCATTCAGTCCAGCAGCCAAGATGATTACCACAAAAGTGACTTAATTAATCTCACTAACAGTCCACACATGAAGCCTGTCTCTAATTTGCAGTCTCTGAAATCAGAGATGTGCACAAGTTTCTCTCCCAAAAAGCAACAAACATACCTGAATTCAGGTCCTGAGATCAAAAACATCAAACAGCTCCTGAGGTGAACTAAGACCCCAGAAGCCAAAACAGTACAAGAAGCAGAGCATTCAGGAACAGAGCTGATAGCTCATGTGAAGCGCTGCCAGGTTTGTAGCCCCAGCACACCATAAAGAAGCACTAACAAAGACATATGGATAATCACACTCATAGGATCACAGGATGTCAGGGGTTGGAAGGTTCCCAAAGAGATCATCGAGCCAAATCCCCCCCTTGCCACAGCAGGACCATACAATCTAGCCCAGGTCACAGATTTCATGTTCCGCAGCAGTTCAAAGCTGAAGATCTCATTTCCTCATTGTCAAGATCTCCAGAGGACCAGATTGTCTTATCCCAGAACATTTTCTTTCCTCAGGTTTAACTGTAATCTACTGAAGACTGGATTAGAGTCACCACCAAACAAAAAACCCACCAACAAAGCCAGAAACCATAAACAAATGAAAACCCAAACAACAGCAAAACAAAACAAAGCAAAAAAAAAAAAATTGCTGGAGAACAGCCCTGAGGAAAAGGACCTTGGAGTCTGGGTTGATGAAAAGCTCAACATGAGCCTGCAGTGTGCACATGCAGCCCAGACAGGAACCGAGTCCTAGGCTGCATCAAGAGCAGCATGGCCAGCAGGGCAAAGGAGGGGATTCTGCCACTTTACTCTGCTCTTATCAGACCCCACCTGGAGTACTGTGTGCAGTTCTGGAACCCTCAGCACAGGAAGGACATGGAAGTGTTGGAGCGGGTCCAGTGGAGGCCATGAAGATGATCAGAGGGCTGGAGCAGCTCTCCTATGAGGACAGACTGAGAGAGTTGGGGCTCTGCAGCCTGGAGAAGAGAAGGCTTTGAGGGGACCTGATAGTAGCCTTCCAGTATCTGAAGGGGGCCTATAGGAAGGCTGGGGAGGGACTATTGACAAGGTCCTGCAATGGCAGGACAAGGGGCAATGGGTTTGAACTGGCAGAGGGGAGATTTAGACTAGGTGTTAGGAGGAAGTTCTTTACAGTGAGGGTGGTGAGGCACTGGCACAGGTTGCCCAGGGAGGTTGTGGCTGCTCCCTCCCTGGAGGTGTTCAAGGCCAGATTGGATGAGGCCTAGTAACCTGTACTAGTGGGAGGTGTCCCTGCCTGTGGCAGGGGGTTGGAACTAGATGATTCTTGAGGTCCCTTCCAACCTTACCATTCTATGATTCTATGAAAACAAAAAAACCGCAACAAACCAATGAACAAAACCAACCAACAAGAATCAAAAAACCCAAACCAAGACACACTTCCAGAAGTGGATTGTTATAGGTTTCAAAATGTTAGTCCAGGACCATACAAGCCTCTTTCACTAGGGTCTTGCTAGCATCACAGTTTCCATCCTCTTTATAACCCTGCTTGCTTTGCATCTATTCCTTGGTATCCTGCACATACAGTCTTGATGATCTCAGAGGTCTTTTCCAGTCTCAATGATTCTATGATTTTGTGTTGTATGCTCAGGATAAATGACAAAAGCCCTCTTCCTCCAAAACCTTTGCATGCTACAGGGATTTTAAAGGACATCCCTCCACCATCTTCAGCCAAGTAAGAAAGGAAGTGTTACCTGTGCAGCATAGACTTTGAGTTGCTTCCAAAACCAGCAAAAGGCTAAAAAGACTACATTCCCTTAAGCAAGCATTTATGAGCTTATGATAAAAAGGTAGCCACCCCATCATCAGAGTAGTATCTTCTAAGTACCTACAATAAATAAGTATCCTCCGAGTAGCAACCTTTTGCTAACAGGGCTGCAGATGGCTGCAGCAGACATATCACAACTGATTTCAGTTTACTGCACCTCAGATACTGCCAAATTTATGGAACAGCCCTGCTACACCAGTTTGAAAATCGATTTTTATTTAAATTGCAATGAAGTGTTGCTGAGTTTGAGCATTTTGTCACTGCAGTCCCACGCATTGTTGACTGTATCAGGTACTCAGTTACTTAAAAATATTGAGGGCAAGAAAAGCACCCTCAGAAGAAACAACCAGACTTAATTCTAAATGGGTTTGGAAAAAGAGATCCTTTTATTTCACCCAGAATGGCACTAGAAGTCAGAAGATGGATAAACAGTATCACAGTATCACCAGGGTTGGAAGAGACCTCAAAGATCATCAAGTCCAACCAGTTACCACACACCTCAAGACTAGACCATGGCACCTTGAACACTTCCAGGGACAGTGACTCCACCACCTCCCTGGGCAGCCCATTCCAGTAGCCAATGACTCTCTCAGTCAAGAACTTTCTCCTCACCTCCAGCCTAAACTTCCCCTGCCACAGCTTGAGACTGTGTCCTCTTGTTCTGGTGATGCTTGCCTGAGAGAAGAAAGCAACCTCCTCCTGGCTACAA
>VWZE01024086.1:275950-301376 GCA_013396675.1 Eubucco bourcierii | reverse complement strand
TGGGGGGTGGGGGGGGGCTGGCGTGTGTATGTGTGGATCCTATCAATGCTGGTAAATACTGAAGGGGCAGATGTCAGGAAGGTGGGGCCAGGCTTTCTTCAGTGGTGCCCAGTGACAGGAGAAGGGGCAGTGGGCACAGCCCTGAGCATCAGAAGTTCCATCTGAACATGAGGAGGAACTTCTTTACTCTGAGAATGCTGGAGCCCTGGAGCAGGCTACCCAGAGAGGTGGTGGAGTCTCCACCTCTGGAGTTGTTCCAAACCCACCTGGATGCCATCCTGTGTGACCTACTGTGAGTGGCTCTGCTCTAGCAGGGGGTTTGTTCTCGATGATCTTCCAGACCCTGTTGTTCTGTGTGACTGGGGGAGGGTGCAGCCCTTGCTTGATTCAGGGGAGGGACATCACCTGTGGCTTGAGAGGTGCCCAGGACGACAGATTTCTCACTGAGCATTTCATTCCTCAAGCCCTTCTTCCTCCTGCATTTTCTCCTGTGTCCTTGCAACGAGGAGAGTGGGCATCGGCAGGGCCACTGCTCTGCTGGCTGCTGCTGGCTGGAGCCTCCTGGCCATGGGCTTGGAGAATGCAGGCAAATGACATGCAAAGGTCAAAAGTTTTGTATTGCATCCTCCTGGTATCTCCATCCCCATCTCCATGCCCTCCTTGGCAATGAACTAGAGACAGGGTGCAGCGAGGCCTGAACTCTACCCTCACTCCTGCTGCTGCCAGATCTTTTCCCTTCTTTTTTGACTTACTTGGAGTCAGCTCAGGTTACATTTGTGGCACCAGGATCTTTGTGTGTGGGTGAGAGGCAGCACTTCTGAGAACAGCATTCAGCCTCACACTGTCTCAGTGCTGCCAAGCTTCTGGCAGCAGCATGCCCCTGTGATGTTGCTTGGGTACCCTGCTGCTGGAAATTACTGCCTTGAAGGAGCCTTTCCTGGTTATTGGCCTTGCTTTCCTGGTTGTCACCCTAAATAAACCTCTGGTAAGGCACCACTGCTGCTTCATTCCACTAAAAGTCCTGTTCTGGGGGGAATAAAAGACTGCACAGCAGAACTGAGCCCATCAGAGCCTGACCTTTGGGTTGCACTAAAGCCAGCTGGGAGGAAACTCCTGATTTGTCCTTAGCTTCAGTCTTTGCCTTCAGTTTTGCAGTTCCCTTTAACTGCCCTTCAAGGGGTCAGCTTTCAGTTGTCACAATTGCAACCTCGACTCTGTTGGCCATGGCTGTGGGAGCCCTGGCGGCTTTTGCCTGTGAGCCGTCAGTTCGGTGCCTGGCTCGCTTCAGCCAGAGGGGTCCCTTCCCTGGCAGGCTGTGCTGCTGGCTGTGACACAGCACCCCCAGCCCCGCGCAGCCCTGCCCTGCCTGCCCGTGCTCCTGCTGCCGCTCTGCCCCTGCAGCTGCCATCTGAAGGGCTCGGCCCAGGCAAAGCTCCCCAAGGGCAGGGGAGCTCCATGCCACAGCCTCACCAGCCGCAGCCTCACCGGCATCCTCCTCTGCCTTCTGCCCTGCAGAGAAGCCTGAGCTGGACGAGGTCACCCTGGAGCGAGTGCTGGAGGAGCTGGAGACCATGTGCCACGAGAACATGACCATGGCCATCGAGACAGAGGAGGGGCTGGGCATCGAGTATGATGAGGATGTGGTGTGCGACGTGTGCCGCTCACCCGAGGGGGAGGACGGCAACGAGATGGTCTTCTGCGATAAGTGCAACGTCTGTGTGCACCAGGTGAGCCCCCTGTGCCCCAGGAGGGTGCCAGGCTTGGCCCGTGGGCACACCACACTCCTCTGCCCTCTCCAGGTTCTACCCTCCCTGCCATCCACTGGCCCTGAGCTGCTGTAGAGCCCTGGTGAAGCTGTGGTGGGTTCCCAGTGCATCCCAAGTGGGGTGGAGGTGGCAGGTGGGGTCTGGCTTAGCTGGTAGGCAGCAAACTTGCTTTGCTACCTTCTTGTCCCTGGCAGAAATAGAACAGAATCACAGTCATGGAATGGTTTGGGTTGAAGGGACCTTCAAAGCTCATCAAGACCAACTCCCTGCGCTCAGCAGGGACAGCTGCAACTGGAGCAGGTTGCCCAGAGCTCCAGACAGCCTCACCTGATTGTTTGGTCCTGGGGTGGACTTCTCCCACATCTCTGGGCAACCTGGGCCAGGGTCTCACCACCCTCAGGGCAAAAGATTTTTTTCCTTCTCTCCAGCCTGAATCCCCTTCTTTCAGTTTAAACCATCAGCCTTTGTCCTGTCACCACAGACCCTGCTAAAAGCTCTGTCCCCAGCTTCACTTTTGTCCCTCCATAAGTGCTGAAGAGCCACAGGAAAGTCTCCCTACACAGTCAGAACTAGAAAACCACTTCCCGTGAGCTCGCTGTGCCCCCTCCTTTGCTGTCTGCTCTCTGCTGTTCTGTTTTGTACCTCCTCTTCCGTTCATCTCTGTACTCTGCTTTCTCTGCCCCACTTTACTGAACGCAGTGGGCACCTGGGGATGATCAGCACCGTGTGTGGGACTCGCCTGTGGGCTGGAAGGAATGGGGAAATGCAGGTCTGCACTCACCTCACACTCATGGTGTCCCCCACAGCACTGCAGTGGGGGGAGCAGGACCTCGCAGTGGCTCTGTCTTACCTCCCAGGGTTTCTCTGAGCTTCCCTGCGAAGCAGGGCAGGGTTTTGTTTCCCCTTGCTGCCCAGAGGAAGCAATTCTATTTTAGATGGACAGAAATGCTCCAGGCCCTCGCAGGGGGTCTCTGGGTTCCTGTGCTTGGGGAAAACTTGCCAGGGAGCAAGCAACTGTTAGAGGCTCTCCTGTGCCCAGCATGGGTCCAGGGAGGTTTTGCTGGTCAGCACTCAGAGGGGAAGCAGTGTAGGGTGCCAGGACAGTGATGGCAGCTCCTGGGCTTCTCCCTGTATGAAGGGTTTGGTTTTTCCCTCTGCAGAGAGCCATTTGCTCATCTCTGGGCAGCTTTTCCTGGAGGTGGGAAGGCTCTGGAGATATCTATAGCTGGAGGTGGGGGCGGGAATGGTTTCCAGCAGTGAATCAGACTCCATAGAACACCAGCACCGTTCCGGGCTGGCTCTGGGCTTTTTTTGTGTGTGTCTTGGGTTATCTTTTTTAACAAGCCGAAATGGCAGTGTCAGTCTGAAAGCTGCCAGGTGCCAGGGGCAGGAGTCCGAGGGAAGGCAGCCAGCCTGTCCAGGGCTGCCAGGGGCACATACTGACCTCCACTGTGCCCACCACAGGCTGTGGCTCTGCTTTCATTGCTGGGAGCAGAGTGGTGCTGCAGAAGAGCCACACAGTGCTAGGTTGGAAGGGACCCCAAGAATGACCTGGCCCAAGGAGGGAATGTGGTGGTCTGGATTTCAAGGCTGTTGAGAGCAGAGGGAGGTTTTCCCTTGTTTTCAGGGAGCAGGATCCAGCCCTGGGCCTGTAAGCTGTCTGTGCTTTAATCTCTGCCCTGATTTATGCCCTAAGCCCACAGGTCCGGAGCCACCGTGAACAGTGTTACGTGGCATCATTTCTTACCTAACCTAGCCCATGCCCCACACACCCACCCTGCTGAGGACCCTGCTTTCCTGGAGGCAACTGGATGCCAGTGCCATGGGCTTTGTGTATGTGAGCAGTGTAGGGGGGGAGCTGTGGTCCTGTGGGACATGGCTGGAGCTGTGCCTCATCCTTCTGCACCCTAGAAGGATGGGGCAGAGCAGGGCTGTGCTCAGCCACACAGTGGTGGGGTGTGGTGCCAGGAGGGATGGTCTGCATCACACAAGCCACGAGGCTTCTGTTACTGGCTTGCTGTGAAGCGTGGCTCTGGGAGAACACAGGCAGAGCTCCTTTTGGAGCCAGGAGCAGTTGTCCACCTGCTGCTAAACTCCTGTGTCTCAGCACTCTGCTTCTGTTTAGCAGGGGAATGATCTGTCCCCAGCTTCCAGATACTGCATCGTGGTCCTGTTGTGATCAAATTCCCATCCCCTGGTGTGGGGACCCATCCAAACCCTCCCCTTTTACATGAACCACACCAAGTTTCTCTGTGGCTCAGCATCCTCCCTTTTTGGTATCCCCTTCCTGGTGACATTGCGGCAGTGACGGGTACAGCAATAAAAACAGCTGCTCTGCCGCTGCTCAGAGCTGCTCTTGACTCCCTGCTCCTGGTGCAGCTTCTGCCTGCTGCTCGCTGGGGCACTGTGTCTAAACTGCTCCCACTTGCAGAGCTGCTCTGTGACTGGGACAGAGGCTCTGTGCTGTTTGCTCCCAAGAACAGAGTTACACCTTTGGCTGCTCTGAAACCTCCAAGAACAAGGAACCGGAGGCAGGACCCTGCCAGAGGTGTTGCAATGCTCATAATTCCTGTTTTCCTTTGAGTTCTGGGATCAGCCTGCCTGTGTATTCTCCTGCTAGCACATGCCAGGCTGATTCCTGTCTAGTGCTAAACCTCATCTTTGTAGAACTGTTTCAGAAATTATTTACATGTCAAGCTGCAGGTGCTGTAAGACAGGAGTTTAGCAGTAACACTGCTTCCCTTAACTCCTTATTATCCCCACAGGCTGTTCACAAAGTGTTTTTTTCCTCATGGAAATCACTATCAGACTCGATTTGTGTTTTGGGGCCACCTAAAGCCATATTATGAAACCTGCTCTTAGCTTGCCCATGCTCACACATCTCCACCTGTCCCCTCTGCCCCTGCTCCCCTTCCAGCACTGTCACTCTTGGTGGCAGTGACCTACAGGAGCAGGATGAAAAGCTGTTCCCTGGGGGGTAAACTTCAAGAAGGAGAGCTGACAGAATGCCTGGGCTCAATTCACTGCACTGGCACTGGGCATCTTACTGGGACTGCCCAGCTGCCTTCTGAGGGGTCGGAGCAGCCAGCTCTGGAGTTGATGACATCCCCTCAGTGAAAGCAGTGGCACAGCCCCACCTGAGTATCCAAAGCACTGGTCTGCCGTTCTGACAACCCTTTAAGTGCAGGTTATCAAAAGCTACCAGTTAGAAAGTGTCTGGCTTTAGCAGCAGCTGTTGAACACAGTGAGCTGTGGCTGCAGAGGAAAGCCTTTTATCAGCAGCACTGTGTGATAAGGCTCACCACTGTGTGATAAGGCTCCATCAGCTGCCACTGCCCTGAGTGCAGAACAGAAAAATTTATGAAGCACTTTGGCTTTGCTGCATCCTCTCCTGCCACAGCAGCTCGAGGAGCTCCCACTGCCTTTTAGTCCTCACTCTCTGGGCCCTGGGCTTGGCCCTACCTCCCTTATCCCCTGTCATTCCTCCCTTCTGCTTTGGTTTCCTTCTCCCTCCAAGGAGGACTCTGAGGGGCTGGAGTGTGTCCAGACAAGCAGTGAAGTTGTGGAAGGCTCTGGAGAAGAGGGCTGGTGAGGAGCAACTGAGGGACTTGGGGGTGTTCAGTCTGCAGCAAAGGAGGCTGAGGCCAGAGCTCATTGTTCTATGCAGCTCCCTGCGAGGAGGCTGAAGCCAGGTAGGGGCTGGGCTCTGCTCCCTAGGAACAAGTAATAGGAAGAGAGGAAATGGCCTCAGGTTGCACCAGGGCAGGTTCAGGTTGGGCATCAGGAGCCATTTCCTCCCCAAAGGGGTTGTCAAGGCCTTGCCCAGGGCAGTGGTGGAGTCCCCAGCCCTGGAGGGGTTTCGGAGCCCTGTAGCTGTGGTGCTGGGGGCCATGGTTGTGGTGCCCTGGCAGTGCTTGTATTCAGTGGTCTGAAAGGTCTCTTCAGAGCAGATCTATGATTTCACTGTTACATGACCACTGCCTTCCTCTTTTTTCCTTTCTATAGGTATTTTCACTTCCCCTCCAGGCTGTGTTGGGTGTGTAACCATTGTGACCATCTTTCTGTCCTGGCATTGTGGCTTTGCAGCCCTCCGCCACCTCAGAGGCTTTCTCCACCAGACATTTCTCACACTCCCAAGTCATCGTGGCTCTGGTGGCTGTTCAGAGAATGGGCAGGAGACAAGCAGGCAGATGTCCACACCACAGAGCTGCCGATCACGGGGGCTCTGATGGAGCAGCTTGGTTGCCCATCCTCATGGTCCAAAGCTTGATTTTATGCTTGCTGATCCATCATGGGTATCCATGTGAGGAGAGGGAAGAGCCGAACCTTGCTGTCTGTGGTCACTGAGCTGCTCTGTGTCTGCTCTGCATCAGGGTGCCCAGCTGTGGTGGCAGTAAGCCAGGAGTAGCGAAAGAGGTAGGAGTGAAGGAGGAGGTCTGGGAGGCTACTGGCACTAATCCATCTTCTCCACCTCTCTGCAGGCCTGCTATGGCATCCTGAAGGTGCCCATCGGGAGCTGGCTGTGCCGCACCTGTGCCCTCGGTGTGCAGCCCAAGTGTCTGCTGTGCCCCAAGAGAGGGGGAGCACTGAAGCCCACCCGCAGTGGGACCAAATGGGTCCACGTTAGCTGTGCCTTATGGATACCTGAGGTAAGAGGCAGGCGGAGGGTCACGGCTCTACTTTCCAGGTCTGAGCTCGGGACGTTCATTAACGGCCCAAGTGGCGAGCCCAGCACTGAGGTCAGAGCTGTGATCACCGAGCTCTGTGTTTGATTAACAGCCATGGGGCACCCTGTTAAGGAAGGACACGGCTGGGAGGCATTCACAAGAGCTCTGGGCAGGGTACAGCTAATTGCATGTGCCCAGCCGAGGTACACTGTGACATCCAGGGGAAGAGTTGGTGCGAGGGAAACAGCAATATGCAGCTCTCCTGTTTGATCCACAGTCATGTCTTATTCTGCTGGGGTTTTTCCCCAGTTATAAGTGACCCTGGAAAGCAGTCAATTAAAAATCCATCCTTCGTTCAAACTGCCACCATCATCCCCTGCAGGACACGGCAGGTGGTGGCCAGTACTTAGGACTCGTCTTCTCTTCCATGACCAGGTTAGCATTGGATGTCCTGAGAAAATGGAACCCATTACGAAGATCTCACATATTCCAGCCAGCAGATGGGCTCTGTCCTGCAGCCTCTGCAAGGAGTGCACTGGGACATGCATTCAGGTATGCAACTGGGCACCAAAGAGACCAGGCGTGGGAGGTTATGCCTCTGGAAATGCTCGAGGTGTGGGCAGCTGTGCCCTGGCCACGGTATGTTTCTGCTCGGAGCCAGCATGGGCACAGGGAGCAGGAGCAACCCTCAGACAGCAGCAGATGCTGTCTGCAGCCACTGCCTGTCCTGAGTGCTAAACATCTCCATGAACTTCCTTTGCATGTCCCAGTGGTGCTGTGGCAGTGACACTAACCGCCAGGACTGCAAATGGCCTGGGTTTGGAATCGGGAGCCTGCAGCAGGCTGGATGCAGCTGCCAGGGAAGCAAGATGTGCATGAGCTCTGTGGGCCAGACTCTTCACAAACCAGTGGGGGCTGCCTGGGGAGCCTTTCATCGGTGGGGGGGATATCAGGAAACCCTGGGGTTAGGTAGACCTCACTAGCCTGCTGGCTTGAGAAACAGAGTATTTACCATGTGTGACAGTCCCACACCTTCTCCACACCAAAACAAACCACTGCAGACACCTGGTTGCCTGCGCTCCCCACAGCAGCAGTGTGCTGAAGAGGGTTGAGATCTTCCCATTTCAGAGCAGAAGCAGGATGCTCTGGGGTTTCCTGTGACAAAAGTGGGACAGAGCTTCCTGGATCATGATCTGTCCTCCTGAGGAGCAAAGAACAGTCACAGAATGGGTTGGGTTGGCAGGAACCATAAGGACCATCCAATTCCAACCCTCTTGTCATGGGCAGGGACTCCTTCAAGGCCTTCAGATGCTCCCATCCAAATGCAGCATCCTGGGGAGCCTTGTCACATCCTGTCATTCCCTCTGCTTCCCCCTGCTCAGCCGGGGTAACGTCCTGGTGGTGCTTGGGGATGGACTCCAGGGTCAGCTGCTGGTGTTTTCATTGGGACGCCAGGTGTGGAAGCAGCCTTGGCATGCAGGGAGGGATTTTTGAAAAATGGGAGGAAAGTTTGGGATTCCCAAATGAGTTTGCCGTTCCCAACTGATCGGCTCCTGTACAGCACCAGAGGCTGTACCTGTCAGGATGGCTGGCACAGCAGTGACCTTTCTGGGACCAGAATAGCTGACTGATAGAAAGGCGAGAGGAGGAGGAGGTCTGCAGGCTTTGCTGTGTTTGTGCCACCACCCTCAGTTCAGTGCTTGAAAGGAAGCTGCTTCAAAGCAGTCCTCTTGGAGTGAAATCTCAGCATGCTGCTTTAAGTCTCCAGCGCTGACTCACTTCTCCTTGGTGGCTCTGGGTGGATCTGCTTGTTCACCCTGCCAGATGGAGACACCGTGCCATGACGGCAGCTGCTTTCAAAGAACAGAAGGGCAGGGAGGGAGTCAGACAGGCTTGGCAGCATCTCTGAGGCTTCATCCTCTTACTACCAGCATGGCACGGGAGCTGTGAGATCCCAGGGACTATCTGGGCGTGCGCTAAAGGTCACCAGAAATGGAACAGGAGTTTTATTGTCTCGTGTGCCAGCGGCTCACAGCGCGGAAGTCTTCATGAGGTTGTCACTGGAGCGTTTACTGAGGTCACTGTCGCACAGCTGGGATGGTTTGCTTCAAGGAGAAGGGGGAGAAGGGGAAGGAAAGCAGGCAGTGCCTTGGTTTAAGGATTTCTGGGGTAAAGCCACAGTCCAGCCACAGATAAATAAACACTGGGTACTCACCAGTGCTGCAGAGCTCTGCTTCGAAGGCTTTGTGTTTCTGGAGCCTGTTAGTGCAGCTGTCACCTGAGCACCTTTGTCAGCAGCTCGGATGTGTGACCCAGTTCTGCAAGGAGGCAGCCTGCTTGCTGTCGAAGCCTTGGCAGCTCCCGTGGGGCAGGTCTGGGGAAGAGGAGGGGGGTTTGCTCACACGAGGGGGGCTTTTCAAGTGGCTGGTTGGAACTGGGCTTCGCCAGAATAGGAGGAATCTAGGAATCAGTCTGAAGGAGCAGAAGACTCTGGCTGAGGGGCAGAGAGATGCTCAGAGGCTGCTCTGGAGTGTAAGGAGTCACCCACCTTGACCACACTTGCAGAGGCAAGCATGAGCTGCTTTCCACAGGCACTTCTGTGTCTTGAGATGTTTTTCCCATCCAGACTTGACCAGCAAAAAGGAAAGAAGCCTGAGGAAGGGCTCCCCACTGCTTGTCATGCCTTTGACCTTGCTGCTGGTGTGTAATTACTGCCCTTCCTTTCTGGTGCAGAGCCGGGAGCCCAGCACACTGTGCTGTGGCCAGAGCTGCAGATGCTGGGCAGGGATGCAGCCCCCTCCCGGCTCCTGCTCAGGGGTAGTCATGGCTCCATGGTGGTTCTTGTGGTCAGACATCAGGAGATGCCAAGGAGAGCTCAGCATCCAGCGGGAGCTCTCTCAGTCACATTGCTAAGATGGAAAGGAGAATGCCAGGAGCTGGCCTGCCTCAGAGCCAAGTCTTGGCCATGCTTACTTTGGACCCGGCTCCTGCCTCACCAGTTCCCTCCTCGCCTCTCACAGCAATTGGAGGAGCTCACCAGAGTCTTTCAGAGCAGTGCAGGAAGCTGGATCACTGTTAGCTGCTGGCAGCATGTGCAGAGGGTGCAATCTTCTGGGGCCATCATCTCCAGCTTGCTTTTTTGGGGGTGTTTTTTGGGGGAAAAGCCCTGAACATGTCCTCTACCATTCATTTGTTGTCACTCTGCTGCTGCCTGCGCCCTTTGAGCTGCTTGTACCTCTGGTCCACATCCACTGGCAGAGCTGGAGTGGTGGTTCCCAAAACTATGGTCAGTAGTGCCTGAGAACGTGCAGTGTGAGGCCAGAGGTAGAGCAGCCTGTGTGCAGCCTCAACCCCCATCCCCAAGGATGTCTGTGGTGCTGAATTCACTGAGCTCAGCTGGGAAGCACCACCAGGATCCAGACCATCTGTGGTCACCAGGAATCACATGGTGGCTTTTGTGAGGCTGCAGAACTGTAGTGGCTGAAGGCTTGGCCAGGCTTCAACACCGGTAATTAATTTTTCCTTCCTGAGCTCCCCTCAGCTCTGTTGGAGGAGCTGCTTCCTTCCCCTCCAGCCCCAGACCTCACCACTGTAAGCTGGTAAACCTTGGCTTGGATTCCCTTGGCAAGCAAACCCATTCCTCTCTCTCCCCAGTCAGAGAGGTTGGAGGGCTAATTACCAGCCTGCATCAATTCCTGGTCCAGTTTCCATCTTCTCTCTTGGAACTTGGGAATGGATTTGCCTGGATCAGCAATATGTGCTGCAAGCCTCGAGTGAGAGGTGCTGCAGGCTGCCGAGGCTGGTGGATAGCGCAGGGTGCTTGGTAAGGAGGCCTGGTGGGTGAGGGAGCTGCAGCCAGGTCCCTCTCCTGAGCTGAACTGCCTGGTGGGTTCCTGTTTGCATTGTGGGCACAGTTTCTGCCAAGTGCTGCTTGCCATCTGTCAGAGGAGAGCTCCAGCATGGGTGTTGCTCAGTTTGCTCAGTTCCTGAGGTGGAGGGATGGTCATTGCTGCTAGCAGGATGTTGTCCTGGCAGGAGTCTCAGCTGATGCTGCTGTTAGCTCTGGTGGCAGAAAAAGGAGGGAGGGGACATTGCTGTGTGGCTCTCTTAGCTCACATCCCCAACACATTGACAGCAGCAAGACACTGGTGTCCCCTTGCTCTGCCAGAGATGTTTATGGACACAAAGGGATGCTGGAATTTTAAGCACCCCTAGCTGTTACCCTACAACAACCAGGATGGAGTCTATCAGGAGTATGTTATGAGTACATCAGGAGCTCAGCAGGAGTGTATCAGGAGTATGCTTGCAATGTGTCAGTAGTACACATAGTCACAGAATGCTTTGGGTGGGAAGGGACCTTTCAAGGTCATCTAGTCCAGACCCCTGCAGTAAGCAGGGACATCTGCAACTTTGCTCAGAACCCCATTGAGCCTGACCTTGATCTCTCCAGAGGTGGGGCCTCCACCACCTCCCTGGCCACCCTAGTGCAGTGTTCCACCACCCTTGTAGTAAAGAACATCTTCCTCATGTCCCATCTGAACCTGCCGTGCTCCAGTTTAAAGCCGTGGCCACGGGTCAGAAATACATCAGGAGCTGCAAAGCAATGCTGTTACTATCTTGGCTACCAGAGAAGCAATCTTTGCAGCTGGCAAAGGCCCCCAAATCCAGACGTGCCATTAAAACGAGGGAGGACTCCATCAGGTGACATCCCATCTCCTTGTAGCAGTGCTCACTCCTGAAACCAGGACCTGCTTTAAAAACCAGGCTGGGACAGACTGCACTGAGTAAATTTGGGTGCCGCAAGTCAGCCTGGGCTCCCTCTGTCCTCCCATCACCAGAAATACTCCCAGAAGGGAGCTGGTTCTTCATCCACCTGGGAGGCACCCAGTGCCCAGTGCTGTGGTGGGTGCACTGGGCTGGCACAGGGAACGCTGGTGGGTCCCATGCAAGCACCAGCAGCAGAGCGAGCTGATTTTTGCAAGCTGTCAGCTGTTCCATGAGGAATTGCAGGCTGAAGTGAGGAACAATTTGCCATATTTGAGCAGCATGAGCAAGGGCAGGAGTCCATCATTTGCTTGCATTTGGTGCCTGCAGGAGTTGGAGGCAAGATCCCTGTGCAGAGCCATGCTGGTACAGTTCAGGGCTTCGCCAAGGCAGGGCTGCATCCGGTTCTTCCCACTGGTTCTGGAGAGCCCTGGGAGTGGAGCACTTGGACACTGCTGGCCTCAGCTGTTCTTGGCTCTGGCAGCCACGAGTCTTTCTCTTTCCAGAGCTCCGGCAGGTGCAGGAAGTCAAGGGGGAATGTCCAGCAGCAGCAGTGTCAGAGTCACACTGGGTGGCTGAGCAGGGATGCAGGGCCGATGGGATGAGCATAAAAAACCATTAAACTTCTGCTCCTTAGCTACCACCAGGGTGCTGTGTTTTTTCTGTTTGAGAACTGAAGGTCCACAAAGCCCCAGTAAAACACTCCAGCAAAACCCTCCAGCATCCTAACCTTTTTGTCACCAACACCCAGGAAGTATCACAGGGTCTGCCTGGCCCCTTAGGCCACAACTGCATCTCCACCCCAGGAATAGTTCTCCATAAGCCCTGAGCTCCAGTGGCTGCTTGAGGTGTCTGCTGACTGTGGCTGAACTGTTCATGAGCTCCTGGGACGGACTGGTTGCTTACCTGACACTGAGCCATTAAAAAACAGTTAATGAGTAAGGGGGGAAAAGGTGCTGCTGTGGACCTGAGCATAGCACTGGCTTGCTGTGACCAGGGGGAGGTTTGTTGCCTCTGGGGTCCAGAGCAGTTGAAGGCTGAGGTGAGTTAGGGAAGTTGTTAAGGGGTTTGTCTGCTGGAAGCCTGTCAACAGCCCGGCCGTGGCACTTGCTCTAGACCTGCTGTGCTGCCTTTGTCTTTCCTTCTTGCACGGAGATGATTCGAGGCTGTGTTAATTTCCAGAGGAGGAGAACTTCATGCTCCAGGACTGCTGGCTGCTGTAGGGTGCAACCTTTGCTCCTAGGCCTGGCCATGCCCAGTGTACTGCTGATGGATGGCATGTTGGCTCAGGAGTGCTGCCAGGGGGCTGGGCAGTGGGGAAGTGCAGATGGCAATGTCTCCCTTGGGAATCCACCAGCAACCTTGGAGCATCCCTTTGGCCCCTGTGGCTGTTGGTGTTTATTGTTGGGAGCCCCTGTTTGTGGTAGGTGGGAGATGAGAACCTGTGGCAGAGGTGGTGGAAAGGCTCTCACAGCTGTTTGCTGAGCTCTGGGGTTCTGCTGCTTGGCTCTGTGTTGCCCAGCCCATAGGTGTGTGGGGCGTGGGCAGCGCAGGCAGAGTTCGGGCAGTGGAGCATCCATCGCTCTGTGGGAGGTGCTCTCACTCAGCTGGGTGTCTGGCTTTTAGTAGCACTGGTGGTCCCTTTATGTTGGCAGCNGGACCATCCTGGCAGACAACGACGAGGTCAAGTTCAAGTCCTTCTGCCTTGAGCACAGCACTGGTGCCACCAAACTACCTGAGGAGGCACGGACAGAACCTGACCAAGCCCAGCTAGACCTGGAGAAGGTCACACTGCGGAAGCAGAAACTCCAGCAGCTGGAGGAGGACTTCTATGAACTTGTGAAGCCCTCAGAGGTGGCAGAGAACCTTGACTTGAGTGAATCGTTGGTGGATTTTGTCTACCAGTACTGGAAGCTGAAGAGGAAAGCAAATTCCAACAAGCCACTACTGACACCAAAAACAGATGAAGTGGACAACTTGGCCCAGCAAGAACAGGATGTCCTCTACCGACGCCTGAAGCTCTTCATGCACCTCAGGCAAGACCTGGAGAGGGTGAGTACAGCTTCATCTTCAGTGGTGTCCCCATGTGCTCCACCAGGGCTGCTTTGGTGTGTGCTGCTGCCTATAGACAGCATGAGCCCTATTCACAGAGTCATAGGGTGACAGGGGTTGGCAGGGACCTCTGGGGATCGTGCAGTCCAACCCCCTGACAAAGCAGGGCACCCACAGCAGCTTGCCCAGGAGCACAGTGTCCAGCTGGGGTTGGAAGCTCTCCACAGGAGGAGACTTCACAACCTCTCAGGGCAGCCTGCTCCAGGGCTTCAGCACCCTCACACCAAAGAAGTTTTTCCTCATCTTCAGATGGAATCCCCTGGGTTCCAGTTTGTGCCCATTGCCCCTTGCCCTGTCCCAGGGCACCACTGACAAGAGTCTGACTCCATCCCCTTCCCCCAACAGCACCTTCAGCTCTTGCTGAGCACTGATCAGATCCCCTGTGGGGCTGCTCTTCTCCAGGCTCCACAGCCCCAGGGCTCTCAGCCTTTGCTCCTCATGGAGGTGCTCCAGGCCCCTCAAACATCTTCATAGCATGTGCTGCTCTCTCTGCAGCAGTTCCTCACCTCTCTTGTCTCCCTGTCCCTCCTCGACACATTCTGGTGTCCCTTCAACTGGAGCATTACTCAGAAGCAGAACCATGCTCAGCATGTCCTTGCTGCCGAAGCACTGACGCTGATGGAATGAGTTAGTGATGGACTCAGCTGGGGCTCCAAGAGAGCCAATGTCTGCAGGGCAAGGTGCTATGGAGGGGACTGGGGGGCAGATACTGCTGCTCCACTGAGTTCTTGGTGTCTCAATACACAGAATGATCCTGTGCTGCCCCACAGGTGCTTTCCAGCAGCAAGGCACAGGAGCACTTCATGAGTTACCTCATGAAACACCTGAGACAGGACTGGGTGCTCCTGCAGCCTAAAGTCGGTCAGCTCCTCAGGGAGCTGGGAGCTGCTGCTGGAGGCAGAGCCGTGGTGGAAGATGCAGCAGGAGGATGCAGATGCAGGATGCAGCTGGAGGATGCAGGTGCCTGCAGCTTCTGTGTTGGTCTGGGCTAGTGCCACTGTTGATGCTTCTGCACTATCAAACTGTAGGCAACAGGTTGCAGCTACCAGATAGAGGAGCAACAAGGTCAGTTCACTTCTCTCATTTGCAAAACTTAGCTGGACTGCTCTCCCTGGTGCTTCCACTTGTTCCCAGCTGCAGTGACCCAGACTCAGCACTTTGCTCCGGGAGCTGCCTGGCTCAGAGGCTTCTCTTTGTTGTCTCTGTGTCACAGGGACACCTTTTACCAGAGTCCTTGTTTGCAGAGCTGGCTCCAGGCATCATGGGGTCATTCATTCCCCATCAACCTCTGCTTAGCAGCTCCCTGCCAGGTTTCAGCTGGGCCCTGGCAGAGCCCTTTGTTTGCTCTTGCTGCCAAAGAGGGGGAACAATAAACACTGAGCAGATCAAAGTCCAGTGCTCAGATGGGTGCTAGGGGTTTAAATCCCGCTGCTGCCAGCACACCCCCTGTGTCTGATGTGTCTGTCGGCACCACTCACAGCCACCCCATTTCACTTGCAAATGGGAAGGCATCACATCAAATAGGGGTGGGAGAGGGACAGCCTGGAGGGACGGCTTTCAGAGGGTGTCCACAGAGCACCACCTCCTGTCTCAGTGTTCTCAGCAATTCGTGTGGCAGAAATGGCTGTGGAGATGTGGTCTGGATCCATGAGCTGGGCAGGCAGAAGCAGCAGGGCAGATGGTGACCAGGGTGATAGCACTGCCCTTCACCACCTCTTAACCTCTGTCATTTCCTCACAGAACTTCTTCCAGTTCTTCCCCAGAAGGGGTGTCAAGGCCTGGCCCAGGCTGCTCAGTGATGGAGTCTCCATCCCTGGAGGGACTGAAAGTTCTGCAGATGTGGTGTGAAGGCCAGGGTTCAGTGATGAGCTGGCAGTGCTGGGATAACAGATGGGCCTGATGATCTTAAGGGTCTCTTCTAACCTAAACAGTTCTCTGATTCTGCACTTGACGGAGCAGCAAATTAAACCTGGGAATCTCCTCCCTTTGCTCCTTGGCCTTTTTTAACCCTCTCCCTGGTTTTGGGTTGTAGGAGGGGGTTTTGTTGTTGTTGTTGGTTGGTTGGTTGGTTGGTTTTTTTTTCCCAAGAACTGCTTGTTTAAGTGAGCTGTAATGAAAAGTTCTGGTTGCCAGACTTTCAGAGCAGCATCTCAGCTTGGCCTGAGGAAGCAGCACCGGGAGGTGGTTGCTGTGTCAGTGTGTAAATACCAGCAGCCTCCAAGCAGAGCCCAAGTGATGTTTTCTTGCAGGAATAGAGAAGAGATCCCACCAAGCCCTTGGGGATGCAGGCTGCCAGAGGCAGTTGTTTCTCTCATAAAGAAATTTTAGTTTGATGTTTGCTTCGATCCAGAACAGAAGAAAGAGTATGCAGTAAAAATCCACCTCGTGCAGCTGCTGCTTTATGTTTGCAGCAAGGGGATTCAGCAGGAAAAAGGAGCAGCTTTTCCTCCTGACTGCTTCCAAACGCTCTTAGATAAGGCCGATGCCATCGGGGATGGCCATGGTGGTCCTGCTGCCCTCATGACCTTTGAAGGTGAACCAAAGTGGGCACAGACAAGCTCCTGCTTGTCACTGTGGGAGGCACAAAGTCTCTCACCCTCATAGGGACAGTGCCCCAAGCCTAGCAATGCCCCCTCCATCCTCTGCAGCTGAGTGGGGAGGAAGCAGAGACACCAGGGTGACACGTGAGTGTGGACAAACCCACACACGTCCCTGCCCTTGCCTCCATTCAGGCCACCTCCTCCCTAGCTGACTGCAGGCAGTTTGCTGTGCGCCAGCATCAGGAGGCTGAGTCAAGCCCGTCAGCTCCTGCTAGCTGCCAGTAGCACTTCCTGCTTGGCAGCCAAACCCTCGTCTCCTCCCAGCACTGCCCGCGCAGCCATGGTGACAGAGCCCTGCTCTCCAGCCAGCCTGGCATGGTGCTGGCAGGAGGCAGGGCACTGACGCTCCCCAGGAGGCAGATGCCAGCAGGTATCACACCATGGCCCTGGCATCTGGGGTGTTCAGCAGCAGTCCTGTGTGAGGAGCAGGATGGAGCTGTGGCTGCAGCAGCTGATGTGAGGGCTTCTGTCCTGGGCTTCGCTCTGTCTGTTCAGGGCTTCCCACTTGGTTCATAAAATGTCTTGAGCTGGGGCAAAAGGCACCAGTGGCTTGCANGGCCAGCACCATCTGCATATTGGCAGGGTTTTTTTGTATGTTCTGTCCTGACACTTTAGAACACCAGGCAGCTTTGAACCTTGTGAGGCCAAGTGCTGCAGTCTGGGCCAGGGCAACCCCTGGTATCAGTCCAGACTGGGCATGGAGGGGTGGGGAGAAGCCCTGTGGAGAAGGTGCTTGGGGTGCTGGGGAGTGCTAAGCCAGACATGAGCTGGCACCATTGCAGGTCACGCTGTCTGGGGCTCTTGAGCAGCCTGCTCTAGCTACAGCTGTCCCTGCTGCCTGTGATGAGGGTTGGACTGGATGAGCTTTGAAGGTGCCTCCCAACCTGACCCATTCTCTGATTCTCTGACTTGTAAGGCTGTGACAAGCAGCAGAGCATGCAGCAGATCTTGTAGTAGCCTCCTACCTGCAGCTCCATCCCAGCTGTGCCCTGCCTTGCAGGAAGAGGCTCCTTCCCTGTGCAGAAGCAGCAGTTTGTGGGTGAGACCTGGCAGTGCTCAGCAGCACAGAGGCACCTCTCAGAGCCTGGCACTGCTTGTGGAGGTTTCTCTGTCAGGTGTGAGCAGGGCACCTGTGTGATGCAGCTGCTGGCCCCAGGGCTCAGCACTGTGCTTGGGGCCATGTGTGTCTGCTGAACCTGCACAGATGCATTATGGTGCTCCTACAAAAAGTGAGCACCTGAGATGTCCCAAGCCCTGCAGACAGAGGAACATCCTCATCACGTCTGGGCATTGGAACAGTCCTTCTGCCTGCACCGTTCCTGGGTCAGGTCACAGGACACTTCACCTGTTTCTGCTGGCTCTGATCCCCTTTTCTGCCTCTGGATCCTTCCATGTGCTGATGTGTGCCAGCAGCAGAGCTGAAGGTTGTCTGCAACAGGTCCCAGAAGCTAATCCTGACTGCTCAGAGCAGATTAGTCAGGATTGAGTCCCTCTGTGTTCTGCTACTTGGGCTGAATTTGTGCCCTTGAGAGCTTTGATGCCAAAGGAAAAGCCCTGCTGAGCATTCAGGCCTCTGGTGGGAGAGGTTAGAGATGGACTTGCTAATTGTTCACGCTCAGAAGGAGACAGGAGACAGGCTGCCCCACGTGGAGCACCCCACATGGACCCCTGCACAGGGAGGGCTTGGGACCGCTGTGATTTGGGGTGGGTGCTCCAGGCACATTGGCAAGCATCAGCAGGATGCTCCTTTGCAAGGAGACTTGGGTCTGTTGCCACTTGCCCCTTCCTTGGAAGTGTTCAAGGCCATCTTGGATGGGGCCCTGAGGGACCTGATCCTAGTGGGAAGTGTCCCTGCCCAGGGCAGGGTGTTGGAACTGGATGATCTCTAAGGTCCCTTTCAACCCAACCCACTCTGTTCTTCTGTGATGTTCCACAAGAGAGCCATGCTGGTGGGGTCAGCAGAGCTGCACCCAGAGGTGCCATGCTGCCTGCCGCCTTCAGTGTGCCCAGAGCACATGCTAGAGAGGCTGGCCAGCCCTCCTCATCCCAGCTATGCAGTCCTGGCTGTCAGAGCCAGAGCTGGGACATTGAGGCTTTGGATCATTCACTGCATGGTTGTTGCCATATTTACTACCCAGTTTGGATCAGGACCCTTCACCTCTGGTCCTGGCCCATGCCAAGACCCCTGTTAGGAGTTTTGGATGATGGTGAGATGAAGACGACCAAGTCCTAGGGACTAGAGATTTCGCTGGGCAGCAGAAACAGCAACCCAGCTTGAGGGGTCCCCATGCTGACCTTGCCTAAGCCTGAGCCTGTTTTGGTGTCTCCATAGGTCAGAAATCTCTGCTACATGGTGACCAGGCGGGAGAAGATGAAGCACACCATCTGCAAGCTGCAGGAGCAGATCTTCCAGCTCCAGATGAAGCTGATTGAGAAAGATCTTTACCCAGGTCAGTACTGCACCTCAAAGCCTCTTCTCACCAATGCTGTCCCTGCTGTCCTCTGCCTTGTGCCCAAACCTCAGCCACCCAACCCCAGTGAAAGCTGATCTGCCTCCTCCCCGTGGTGCTCTTTAAGCACAGCTCAGCTGCTGGCCCTTTGCCTATCTCCCTTGCTCTTCAGAAGCACACAGTGAAGCCATACCCAGGGTGACCAGAGCCACAGAGCTCATATTTGGTCATACTCTTCTCAATCTTCCTCCTCCTGGGAGCTGGTCAGAAGGACCCAGTTTGGTTAGGTGGTGATGTCAAGGCAACGTTGGGGTGACTTTCATGGAGATGGAGCTGCTTGAGAGGAGGTGGCAAATCCTTGGCATGGGGCTGCTGACCTCAGCAGCTGGCTTGCTGGCACAGGTCAGAAACCCTCACTCTGAACTCATTGCAGCTGCCTTTGGCTCTGTCCAGAACTGAAGGTGAGGCTGCTGGTGGGATGCCTGCTGCTTCTAGAGACCAGGTCTTTAGCTCTGATCGTTGGCAGTCCTCTGCTCCACACACCTCTTGGTGGACAAGAGCAGGCTGTGGCCTGGAAAGCCCTGGCAGGGCTCGTTGAGTACAGAAACAAAGTTGGGCTCCTTCTGGCCTGGTTTCCTCTCCGTTTGCGCAAGCAGTGCCGGAGCCGCAGCTCCTGCTGCCTCCTCAGTGGCAGGGCAGGCAGAGCTGCGGCCGCAGCAGTTTCTGCAGCAGCACAGCTGCCTTGGCAGGCACTCGTGGCTGCGGCTTTGGAGCTGCCGCTGGAACCAGCACGTGGTTGGGCTTCCTTCGGGAGCTGTCTGCTCGGAACTCTCCCTGGCTGGCAAATGTTCCCTTTGACCGAACTTGGGAGGCTGAGCAATCTGTGCCTGAGATGTTTGTGACTTGCAGCCTGTGAACATTCCACTTGATGGCCAGAGCCAGGAGGCTGTGTGCGACAGGAGTGGCCAGGACCCAGGGGTGTGCTGCAGGGGGTCCTGCAGACCCTACTCCCCGTGGCACAGATGGATGGCACTGCTGCTCTGTACATCCTAGCTGAGCCAACAGTGGTGTTCCTGGCTGCACATCCCAAGAGCATTCCCTGGCACCCAGGATTCCAGTTGGTGCCAGGTGCTGCTCCCACACCAGTGCTGCTGGCTGGGACAGCAAGGCAGGAGGTCCAGCTTGGGAAGAAGAGGTGGGTAGAAGCCAAGCCACAAACTCAGCTGCTGAAGGCAAATGCCATGTGCCTTGTTGCTGGGCTCTGCAGGGTTAAGGGGGCTGCAGGCACCTCATGGTACTCTTCAGCTCAGCTGGGTGAACTCAACTTGCAGTGCTCTGGAGGAGACAGGCCCCAGGCCTTTCCCAGGAATGCTCTTTGACCTCACACCTGGGATGCTGGACAACTGGAAATGTTCTTGGGGACCTGCATTCCCCAAAGTGCCTTGGGGAGGCCAAAGCCTCCAGGTATGCCCAACCCTCTCTGTGGTGCAGCAGTGAGGTGGCTGGATTTGGGCCCTGCTGCTCACACGTCAGGCTGTGGGATAGCTTCATGCTTCTGGTGCGAGCTTCTCTCCTGCTGCAAGTGCTTGGGTTGTTTATTTTCTGCTCTGGAGAGACCGAGCTGAGGGCTCATCTCTCCTGGGATGGGCATTTTGGCTGAGCCTGAGCAGAGGCTACTGGCTCCGGTATCTGGCTCCCATGAGTTGATGCTGCTGGAAAAAAGGTCCCAGTACAGGAGTTTGGTCCTGGGATCTCCAGGTGGTTTGAGAATGAGTCCTTCACATGCCACAAGCACATTAGGGACCTGAGGGCCTTTCAGCATCGGTGAGCTTGGGAGAAGTTCCCCTGCCAGCACTTGGCATCAAGCCATGAACTGCAAGAGAGGCTGACTGACTAGGTGTGCCAGTCCTTGTGGAGGTGAGAGCACAGAAGGGCTGTGTGCCTCCTCTCAGTGCAGGGCAGGAGCCACCCTGATCTCCAGGTCCTACCAAGTGCTCCCAACACCCACACATCCACTAAGCCACCTCCATGCCAGCTGAAGATACGTAGAGCTAAAGGTACTCAGCACCTGGTGGAAGCAAATCTGTGCTCATTGCGGCATCGTCCATGGTTGTCAAGTGCTCACTGGTTTTATGGGGGGGGAATTGGTTCCTGTAGCATCCCTCTGCCCAGCTCTGTGTGCCTGAGGCTTCTTGGAGAAAGGAAGAGGTCTCCAGTATTTTGCCTGGACGAGGCTCATTTTCAACTGCTGTTACAGTAGTCATCAACCCAAATCTGGGTTCTTCCAAAGATGGTTTTGGCACAAAGGTGGTTTTGGAATGGCTCCCACATGGAACTCATTGCTGAGGGGGGTCTGTTCCCTGCTGACAAACAGTTACTGAAGCAGGAGATGTTTAATGAGATCAGTGAGAACTGCCCCTGTAAAATGAACACACACACACACCGCCCACTCTGGGTGTCTCCTGCCTGGGGTGAAAAGTAAGCACTGGGGCTTTGAAAGGTGGGGCCTCTTTTGCCAAGTTCCTCTTCAGGAAGCCCTGCTCAGGTTTCTCTTTGGCCCTCTTCAGGAAGCCCTGCTCAGGTTTCTCTTTGGCCCTCTTCAGGAAGCCCTGCTCAGGTTTCTCTTTGACCCTGTCCTGCTGTCCAAACAGACTGGTTTTTTTGTTGTGTGAGGTCAGGAACGTCACTGCCTCCCTCTACTTGTTGGCAGTGCCCTACCAAACAGCAGCTTTGCTTTACTTTTGCTCAGGAGGGGCTCCTGGCCTGGCACCCCAGGTCTGGAAGTGCTCTGTAATGCCAGGCTGGTGGGCACAGTGTGGATCACAAGCTCCAGCTTGCCCAGTACATTTCCACCGTCCCTGCAAGGGGGGAGCAGGACTTTTTCCCTTGGGCCCTGTCCAGCTCTGAGGCTGTTAGCAGCTCTGCTGCTGGCCAGCACAACAAACAGAGATGGTTCTTAAAATCGTGCTCCCAAAGCTGCGCAGCTGTGGGCCAGACTCTACATGTCTCCAGGTTGGAAGGGACCTTTAAAGCTCATCCAGTCCAACCCCCACACAGTGACCAGTGACATCCCCAGAGCAGGCTGCTCAGAACCACAACCTGACCTGGAAGTGTTCCGGGCATGGGGCTTCTACCACCTCTCTGGGCAACCTGGGCAGGATCTCACCACTCTCAGCAGAGTGGGACTCTCAGAGAGGGACCCAGGGGAGTGAGTCAGAGCTATTGTGCTGTTGGGCTTGGCAACAGGAGTTGTACTTTTCTAGTCTGTCCTGTTTACCCAAGAGGAATAAATCCAGCAGCGGCTCAGAGGCGTTTAGGAAGTGCTGGCTTTTAGCTGGTTGTCTGCACAGCTCAGAGCTCTGTGCCTGCATCCATAGGCAGTGCTGGGCAGCTTTCCTCCCTCGTTTACTTCTGCTCAATGCACTGCTTCAGTTTTGTAGCTCTGGGGGTTCCATTGTGTGTGAGCAGTTACTGCTGCAAAAGGTCACATCAGATCAAGGGCTGCTCTCAAGCACTGCTGCTACCATTGCTGTCAGACTGCTTTGCAGCTGAAGTTCTCCAGCAGATGTTATTGTCAGTGATGGGTGACACATCACTGGTTTTGGAGGTACTGGTGTCTCCTGGAAGGTGTCTGAGCAGGGTTTAGGGTTACTCCTGCTGCTCTTGTATGTCCTCACCACAAAGCCCAGGAGGGCACAGTGGTGCCTGTAGGGTTTTCAGCGAGTCCCTGGTCTTCAGTGGGACTGCTTCTGTGACCCCATGAAGTTCATGTTTGAGGCCCAAACCTCTTCTTTATATGTTCTGCAGGATTCAGATTTTCTTAATATGTGGAGACCTTAAGCTACAGCTAGCCGAGAAGTGGCTGCTGTTTTCCTTTGGCTTGGAGCTGCTTGCAGGTCCCCACCACAGGGGTGAGTCCCAGGGGATGTGCTCCCTGCAGCATCCCTGGTGCCTGTCTCACACGGAGTTTTCCTTTCTTTCTAAAAAATGCCAGAGCAAACTGGGAAGAAGACAAAGGGTAAGAAAAGTGACCCAAGAAGGAAAGGAAGAGATGGTAGAAAAAGTAGTCCTGAGAAGAAAGAGAAAAGGAAATCAGTCAACGAAACTGTGTTGGGACAGCTGGGTAAGTCTGATTTAATGGGCCCAGAGCTGAGCCATGCCCCTGGAGCTTCCTGTTTTGGGGAGCTGGGTTAAGAGCTCCAACCCCTGACCCCTCCTGCATGTATAGGGTAGGGTTACTCACAAGACCCTGGGAACCTCTTCCACCTCATTGTGGATTACCGAGGTCCCACGGGTCAGACATGGTCCATAGTGGGGCAGGGGTGTAACCCCCCTGCCGGCCCCAGGGCCTCTCTGGGGTTGGGAGAAGGCATCACCAGCCCGTGGTGTGCTGCTGAAACACCATTTCCCTTCCCAGGGATAAAATCAGACTTACCCAGCCCCAGCAGCTCCTGTGCTGGGCACTAGTGGTGAATGCAGCACACAGGCTGGGTGTTGGTGTGGCGAGTGCTGTCGGTGGGCACAGAGACATACTGGTTGTGCTGGTGGTCCAGGAGCATCCAGGATGCTGACACGAGGCATCCTGGGCTAGCTGAAGGGGCAGGGAAATGCAGGCTGTCTCTGAGGATGCTTCACCCACATCTGGCTCTTCCCCATCAACCTAACGCTGCTTGGCTTGGGGAGAGGAGTAAAGAAAGGGAACAGAGAGGTCTTCTGGGCCAGATCCTTGAGAGTTGCAAATGTTTTCTGCATGGAGCTGGGTTTCTGTGTGATGTCCTCTGGCAGCGTGTGGGGCAGGAGGTGCTGAGTTTGTGGGTGCACAGGGTGGGCTTGTTCTGTAAGCTCTCAGTGAGGGTGGTGAGGCACTGGCACAGGTTGCCCAGGGGAGGTCGTGGCTGCTCCCTGCCTGGAGGTGTTCAAGGCCAGGTTGGATGAGACCTTGAGTAACCTGTGCTAGTGGGAGGTGTCCCTGCCTATGGCAGGGGGTTGGAACTGGATGATCCTTGAGGTCCCTTCCAACCTTCCCATTCTATGATTCTGTGATTCTGACTTCCTGGATTTGGTTAAGGACTTGAAACATCATCACTTGGGGCTGGAATCAGCAGAGAAGGGCTGGAGAAAGGTAACCTTGGCAGCACCCTCGCTGGCACAACCTTGGGGTGCTGAACTCCTGGGCACCACACGATCCCCTAAGCTCATTGCTGCTGCTGCTTCTTCTGCTCGGTAGCAGAGCAGGGCACTGTCTTCTCTAAAAGGGCCATGGTGACCTGCCAGGAGGTGCATGGCTGCCACCTTGACAGTGTCACCTCAGAGGGGGCAGCCAACCCCCCTAGTACTGCCCTCAAGCAGCCCTGGCATTGTGCAGGGTGTGTCCCCTCTTTGGTGGTTGCTCATGCTTGCATCATGGAGCTGCAGAGTCCCATCCCAGATGACTGCTTACAGGGGAGGGTGTTGCAGAGCTGTCACTGAGTTGCCACCACAAGTTACCCTGCCCATGCCGCTGCTTTTTCCTTTGGCATTGCCGGACTTCCAAAGGTGAGCTCCTGGCTGAAGTCAAAGATCAGGCGCAGCTTTTCCTGCATCCATAAGCCCAGCTCTGCTGGTGACCCCCTGGGTTTCTGATGTGGGGATGGAAGCTGTGGTGGTGCAGATGTGTGCTTCTCCAGCTGCTGCTGAACCCAGGCTGTGATGCTCTCCAGAGACTGGCAGCAGCAGGTCTCTCTCCATTGTAGACTGTCAGCTCCACTCCTCTTCTTCAGTTTTCACACCACTTGAGCACTCAGAGATGTTCTCAGGCATCATGGTGCTAAGCCTGTGTCTCCCTGCCTTTAGACACAGGCTTAGCACCAGTGCCATCGCTCTGCTGACCACCGACCTGGTGGTGTCCAGGGTTTTGTCAGTACGTGGCCTGGCAGCAGCTGCTACCTGGAGAACCTGGCAGCCCTCACCTGGGCACAGGCCCTGCTCTGGTAGCAGTCACCACAGCTTTAGGTTCCCCCCCGACTGTTTGTCTACACTTGGCAGAGTGGGGTCTTTTCCAGCCAGGGCGGGCCAGGGCTTGGCATCCTCGCTGCAGGGCACTGCTCTGGTTGGATTCGGGGAGGTTCATTCAGAGAGGGTGGGATGTGGGACACTGCTGGCGGTGTTGTGCTGTGCCCTCAGAGAGCCCCAGCCTCAGGCTGCCCTCTGACCTGATGCGGTGTGGTACCTGCCTGACCGTGGGTGTTTCGGGGCAACTGGTGCTGGCATCAAAGGGCAGTGTGGCCCTTGCTGGCATCTGAGGCAGTCTTTCCTTCTTGTTTCTCGCAGGCTTGTCAACCTCCTTCCCCATCGACGGGACCTTCTTCAACAGCTGGCTGGCACAGTCGGTGCAGATCACTGCTGAGAACATGGCCATGAGCGAGTGGTCCCTCAACAACGCCCACCACGAGGACAGCACCCCCGGCCTCTCTGAGGAGCTGCTCCAGGATGAGGAGACCTTGCTCAGCTTCATGATGGACCATTCCCTCAGGTCCCCGTTCAAGCAGAGTGAGGCCACAAAGAAAGTGAAGAGCAAACCAAGAACGAACAGTAAGAAAAAGCTGCCCAGAAGCAGCGACCCCAGTGTGGGTGGGAGCCAGCAGGAGAACTCCGAGCCCTGGACTAACCACGGCAGTGACCTGTCGGATGATGCCGCCCAGCCTGGATTCACTCCGGACTCCAGACCCAGCAAGTTGGAGAAGGGGGCAGTGAAGCTTCCCCCCGACCGCAGAGGGATGGGCGAAGGCAAGAAGACGGCCAAGAAGGGCCCGGTTGCGAAGGGCAGTGAGCTTCAGCCCCCGGGCTGGCCGAGGGCCTGTGGCGGCCAGGAGCAGGGGCAGACACCTCACTGCACGCAGCTGGAGTCCGGCCCCGTGGCCCAAGTGCCTGACTTGCTGGGGAACCCCAAATCCGGGGCACGCTTCAGGCCACCGAAGGAGAGCCGCGGGGCTCGGAGGCTGCCATCGGGCAAGGCAGGGGGTGCTGCGCTGCACCTGGCACACACGGACGGGTACTGCTCTGATGCTGAGATGAGCGACTCAGACGGA
>VWZE01024086.1:245718-273765 GCA_013396675.1 Eubucco bourcierii | reverse complement strand
AAACACCAAACAACCCCCCCCCCCCAAAATCATCAAAAGGGAACCACTTTGTTACAAATTAGTGTAAACACTCGAGGTTGGAAGTGAAACTCTGCTCATGAATTAAGGCTCAGTATGTTCAGATAATGTTAAATACAGTAAATAGGACTTAGTTTATCTTACCAGGCTTGCTAGCTTTAGCTACAGTAACCTAGTATAAGAGTCATAACAATAATCAATATGCTGCCTTTTAATGAATCTTGCTTCCGTGTGCTTCACTCAGTTATGGATTTTAAAAAAAAAAAGCAATCCACAAATCTCACTGTCCACAGCTCCATCCATCAGCTTCTGCACCTCTTGTCTGCTCAGTAGGGGAATACAAAGAGGGGGACACCTTCAAGAACAACCAACCCAGCACTACCAGCAGCAGGCAGCAAAGCAGCTGGAAGCACTCCGAAATACCCTATTTTGCCAACAGGAGATGGTTCCAACGGGGAAGGCTCAAGGGGGGCTGGTGGGGCAGGTCAAACCCAGGAAGAGGAATGGGGTAGTGGGAACAGAGGTGAAAAGGGGCGGAGGGAGACCTGGCAGGGCTGCACACAGCGGGATGGGGATGGCCACCCCAGCCCATCCCCTGCCTGCCATGTCCTTGGGGTTCAGGAGAGAAAAATGTATAAGGAGAGTATTTTTGATGTTGCTATAAATGTATTTTGAAAATAATAGAAAGAAATAAATAAAAGGGTTTATTTTGGTAGGGAAATGTTGTCTTTTAAGATGCATAAACGGCAGGAACTGACATTTGCACTGTACAGGGAGCTGTTTCCTTGGAGAAGCAGCAGCTGTTGAAATGGAGATGAGGACGCAAAGAGCATCCTGCCCTGCTCCTGGAGCTCAGCCCCAGCATCACCCCAGCCCCCACAGCCGCAGGAGCTCCCGAGGACAGCCCCGGGGCCACAGACATTGCCCACCTCCTTTGTTTGCCCCTTGCACCTATTTTGGGGAGTTTGACTGCCTGCTGTCCCACGACCCTCACCCCGTGGAGGGGTGCAGGAGGGAGGTGGGATGCAGGAGCAGCTGCTGACGGGAGGATGCTGCTGCAGTGCAGGGTGTGAGGGTTGGTTGTTCTTCAAGATTATCCTCCAGTTTGTCCATCCTGCATCCAAACAAACCCACTTCACATCAGTTACAGGAAACGATATGAATGTCGCGGGGGGAGAAGCCTCCTGCTTTCTTTGTTTCAAAGAACGTGATGTGCCATTTGTTAATAGAAAAGAGAACTATTGAAAAAATATATTGAAAAGAGCAATTTTAAATTATTTTTGGCTTATGTTGCAATATTTATTTTCTTGTATTAGAAATTCCTTTGTAGAGAAGAAGAAGAAAAAAAGTATTTTTCATTAATGCAAAAACCTATTTCTCCTTTTTGTACATTTTCCATGTCAGTTAATCCTTAAAGCAATATACTGTTACCAACCTCGTTCTGTGTGACTGTATGATGCATGCTCTCTGTGTTGCCTTGGAATAGCTCTGTCTGCCATTCTCTCCATCCTGTTCAGATACAGTGTATGCTTTAATACACCTCGGGACCATGGCCCATCACTTCAGACAACGAACAGCCCCTCCGCATCCCTCAGTGTGTTGCAAATGCAGTCAATAAAGCAGTGTTTTCTGTGTCCCAGTGTTGGTGTCAGTGAGGAGGGGCACACAGAGCACCCTGGCAGCCCAAGAGCAGCCTGGGCTGCAGCCAAAGCAGCGTGGCCAGCAGGTGAGAGGGCATGCTGCCCCTCTGCTCTGCTGAGACCCCACCTGCAGTGCTGTGTAGAACTGCACTATGTGCAGTTCTGGAGCCCCCAGCACAGAAAGGACATGGAGCTGTTGGAGTGGGTCCAGAGGAGGCCACAAAGATGCTCAGAGGGCTGCAGCAGCTCTGCTGTGAGGACAGGCTGAGAGAGTTGGGGCTCTGCAGCCTGGAGAAGAGAAGGCTTCCAGGAGACCATAGAGTAGCCTTCCAGGATCTGAAGGGGGCCTACAGGAAGGCTGGGGAGGGACTATTGACAAGGGCTTGCAGTGACAGGACAAGGGGCAATGGGTTTGAACTGTCAGAGGGGAGATTTAGACTGGATGATAGGAGGAAGTTGTTTGCAGTGAGGGTGGTGAGGCACTGGCACAGGTTGCCCAGGGAGGTTGTGGCTGCTTCCTCCCTGGAGGTGTTCAAGGCCAGGTTGGACGGAGTCTTGAGTGACCTGTGCTAGTGGGAGGTGTCCCTGCCTACGGCAGGGGGTTGGAACTGGATGATCCTTGAGGTCCCTTCCAACCTTACCATTCTATGATTATATGGGACCCCCCCAAAAAAGAGACGTGGACCTGATGGAGAGGGTCCAGAGGAGGCCACCAAGATGATCAAAGGGCTGGAGAACCTCTCCTATGAAGATAGGCTGAAAGAATTGGAGTTGTTCAGCCTGGAGAAAGCTCCAGAAAGCCCTTAGGGCTGAATTTCACTGTCCAAAGGAGCCCTGCAGGAAGGCTGAGGAAAGGTATTGGTAAACAGGCAGCTGAAAATGAGCCAGGTGGTGCCCAGGTGGCCAAGAAGGCCACTGGCATCCTGGCTTGGATCAGCAGCAGTGTGACCAGAGGACCAGGGCAGGCATTGTCCCCCTGGTGAGGCACTGTTGAGGCTCCACCTCAAATACTGCATTCAGTTTTGGGCCACTCACCACAAGAAGAACCCAGAGGGGATGGAGCAGGTCCAGAGAAAGTCAGCAAAGCTGGGGAGGGCTCTGGAGAGCTGGGGATGTTTGGTCTGGAGAAAAGGAGGCTGAGAAGAGACCTCATTGCTCTCCCTGAAAGGAGGCTGCAGCGAGGTTTCAGTGAGATGCCTCCAGCACCTGTGTTAGACCAGAGCTGACTCAGGAGGTCTGGCTGGCTGTGTTGTGGGAATAGGCATGGGAAATGCACCCAGATGCTGGGAAGGAAAGGAAGAAACCACACTGTCCTTCTCCTACATTCTCCTTCTCCTGCAACCCAGGCTGAGCAAAACTTGCCCAGTGAAGTTACAAAACAAGCTCTTCCTGTTTTGAATCTCTGTTCATAGGCACTGACAGCACACTGGGTTTCCCTGTGGCTTGCCCCTAGAACCCTCAATGCAGTGGTGTGCCAAATGCACACCCTGGAGTGAGCAGAATTTCAGCTGAACTGTAAAGCAGTGCTGGGCTGTCCCCCGTATGCTTTGCCTGAGGGCTGTGGGACACCCCCCCACCCCCCCATAAACACCAAAGGGTCAGATAAGCCCTGGTGCCAGTGAATCAGGAGCAGCAGATGTGAAAATGAATTCATTTCCCTTCAGCTTACCCTGAAGGAGCTGCAGCAGGGTGGGAGTTTACTGAGTGTCACCAAGTGCCTGGGGTGCAAACCATGCAAAATGTTGGCTCTGCACTTGTGCATCGGTGTCACTGCTCCCATGAGTGTGGATTTAGTGTTCACTCTTCCCAAGTGAATACATTTAGGGGAGCCATTTTCTCTGCTAAAAATAGTTCCTTGGTCCTGTATTCCCATCTAGGGCTGTGATGTGGCTGCTGTGACTGCAACAGATGAATAGGGAAAAGAAACACAAGACTCTAAAAAAAACTAAAACTGTGACTAACCCACAAAACAACAGGAAAATTCCATTCCAGCCAACACCGACCCCGGGCTCCACAAGTGCTGCCTCTGCTTTGACAGCTCACCCATCCCAAACTCCAGTCCCAAACTCACTCCCCATCCACTTGATGCCCAAGATAAAGCAGACTTGGGTGTGCGACTTGGAAGCTTTAACCAGGCACCTTCACTCACGGAGGTTTAGCCTGGGGAAGAAGGTGGCACTGGGTTTGTTCGCAGGCAGCTCTCTGCTGGCTCCCTGTGCTGGAGACCATCCCCTGAGTCATGGTGGGGAGGTGCTCAAGCCCCAGTCAAGTAGTTTTGAGGGCACAGACTGAGCCTCACTTGGCTCATACCCGTCCTTCATCCATGCTGTAGGTGCTGATCCTGAGCCTTGTTTGCACAGGGGTGTAAATCATGCAAAGGGCAACCTAAAGAGGGGAATAAATAAGTAGAAGGGATGTAGACCCCTTCCAAAGTCAGGTGCTGGAGGCGTTGTTTGTGCTGAGGCTGCCTGGAGAAATGAGCCCTGGGGGTGTCCATGAACTTTGCTGGTGTGTACAGCGGTGGGATGGAGCCTCCTAAAGGGGTGGGATGGAGGTTCCCAAAGCAGTGGGATGGAGGTTCTGGAAGCTGTGGGATGTCATTCCCCAGTCCAAGGCACTGAGCTGAGCAGCAGCTGTGGTGGCGTTGCTCAGGAGCAGCTGCTGCACGTTCAGATGCAATAAAGATTAAAATAATTGACTGCCTGTGCTCTGCTCTAAGTGGTGCTTTATAAAGCTGACACTGAGCACCGGCAGAGGTTAAAATATTGCTGCTGCAGCTGGGTCATTAGCAGCCCCGCGGTGAGCTGGACGTGCTCTGATCAATGGGCTGGGGATATTCCCGGGAGGCAGCAGAGCAGAAAGCAAAGTAACACGGCCATATCCATGAGTCCTGGGAATGCTCTCAGGAGGAGAGGCTGTGTTTATTCAGGAGTGCTGTGGGACATCAGCCACGTGTGCAGGTCTGGACCTGCCACGGGATCTGCCTCCATCCAGATATCCTCCTGTGCAGGCTGGAGTGCTCCCAGCAGCTTCAGGCACCCTGCAACGGAGAGAATTCTCTGAGAAAAACAAAGTACTGAAAGCCCTTCCAAGCACAGCCAGCTGAAAATAGATGTTTGGGATGGGGGGAGACCAGAAATAACCCTGAGGCTGCACCGGGGATAAATCCCTGCCCTTGCTAAGCCAGCAGGATCAATGCACCATTCCCCACAGGGGGAAACGGGCAGCTTCCACCGCTCCAGCCTGAGACTAGGTCTGGGGGACAAAGCACAGCAGCAGCCTTGAGCCACCCTTGGGGACACAGGAGGCCTCGACACTCCCCCCCCCAGAGAGGGACCAGGATACAGACCTGAGGTGGCCCAGTCCTCCCGCCAAGGGCTGCCCCAGACATCTCTGGGGACTGAGCTGCTCCAACCCAGCCTGTGAGTGCAGCTCACAGCCTCCTGAGCAGTGCAGGGCCAAGCACAGCCCTGCGTGGCCACAGGCAGGCCGGGGACAGGCACCCCCTGTGCCCCACCAGCCCCTTCCCCAGCCACTTTATTAGGCTCTCTGAGGCATGGGGATGCCGAGGCACAGCCCTGAAGCTGTTCGCAAGCACGGCAAGGGCCAGGTTAGTGCCAAACCATGAGGATTTGGTCACTCCTCTGATCTGAAGCATGAAGCAGCTCCGCAGTCTCCAGCATGTGCTAGACAACAGCTCTAAAGCTGGCTGGGAAGAACACACCAGGAGGAAGAGGCACTATAAATAGCTGGGTTCTGGGAGCAGCGTGGGCACAGCCTGGCACTGGCACCACTGGAGCCAGGAGCGTGCCAAGAGCGGCCATGTCTCCCCCACACCACCAGCAACCACAGTCACCTCTCAGCAGCCCACCTGCCACCTGTCTGCAGTGTTCTCCTTCCCAAGCGTTAGAAAAGAGTGGTTGAGGATGAGGGAAGTGCCCCACCTGACACCAAGGGAGGTGTCCTGCACCTCCAGCTCACAGTTGTCTCCACAGCTGGAAAAGAAGTCCAGCTCTGAGCCCCAGGAAACCTGTCCTACTGCTTGCTCCTCAGCTGCCTTGAGGAAATGGCACCAAGTTGGACCAGGGCAGGTTCAGGTTGAACATGAGGACAAACTTCTGTAACACAAAAGTTATCAAAGACTGGAAAAGGCTGCCCAGGAAAGCAGTGGAATCACACCCCCCACCTCCCTCCGGCTGCATTTGAAGCCCATCTATATGTGGTGCTCAAGGATATGGTGTAGCAGTGTCCCTGGGAGAGTTAGATAATGGTTGGGCTTGATGATCCTGAAGGTCTTTTCCAACCAGGGTGATTTTGTGTGATTCCTTGGGGTCAGTTCTAAACCTCAGAGGGACGATCTCCTCTGCAAGCCTGGGGGCTGAGCTCTACAGACTTTAAAGGCCACTGAGATCAGCTTGGCTGTCAGCCTGGGCTGCTCACAGCTTCCCATGCTGGGCAGAGCTGCAGATCCCACGGTTACTGTGCACTGTGCTCTTCCTGTTCTTGCAGTTTGTTGTCCCTTACCTAACGTTTAGATGCTGAACAGTTCCTTGTTTAACCACAGAAACTTATCTGTGCGATAGAGATCTGCGGCTGTGACATTTCAGGGTTGATGCCTCTGCAGCATCTGCAATAACAGAAGGATGAAAAGCATCAGAATGAGCAGGGGACAAGGCAAACACACTGAGTAACCTACATGGAGGGGCAAGACAAGTGATTGCTTCCCATGTGACAAGGACAGAATTTGGAAAGGGGAAATAAGTCAATTCTGGGATTTTTTTATTGCTGTAGCCCTCCTTGTCCACCTCTCCTCTGCAGCTCGGCATCTCAGCAGGAAAGGTGGAAAAGAGCCTCTTAAGTGCAGGGCAAAACATGCCAACCCAGAGGCTACCTCAGAATGTCCCTATGCAGCTCTGCTTGCGGGGTCGTGTTTGGGTTTGGTGGCAAACAGCAGGAGAATAAAGGGAAGCTGCTCAGCTTTCACAGTGCTCTTCTCTGACCACCTTCTGCAAGAAGGGAATCTTTGACCCAGGCACCTTGGGAGCAACACAAGAGGTACCGCTGAGGGCTATAAGCTTCACCAGGAGGGTTGTTCTGGACTGGCATGAGGAAGCTCAGGGGGAGGACAGGGGCACTGGCTCCTCATGTCCCAAGAGTCAGCAAAGCTAAAGCAGAAGCTGGACAACATGTTGAGAGGTGAGGTGCCCTCAGTGTGGGGGGCAGCCCGGGTACATCAGTGGGGTTTTCTTCCCCTTGGTTTCCTCTCCGATTTCATTCAGCAGCCCTGATGCTGTTTTTTGTTGTTCCCTCTGAGTACAGAAGGAAGAGGCCAACACATTCAGCAGGAGACCATGCCAGCCTCAAGCTGGTTCATCACCAGCAGACAGCCCCATCTCTGGAATAGGCCCAGTCAGAATGAAACTCCTGGTGGGGAACTCCTGAAACACAGGAACCTGAGGGGGCTGCACCCATGCCCAGAAGAAGGCAGTGGGGAGGTTGCAAAGGGTTGACCCCAGCTCAGCCTGGGACCTGTGACAGTCAGCCCCCTCTGCTCCCAAGCCTGCCTCCCATGGGTGCTGCAGCCCCTTTTAGGGTGCTCTTGGTCCCCATCTGAGCAAGAGGTCTGAGAGGCTCAGCTCCTGCGAGGAGGTCCTTCTAGTCCAGTGACACCATCAAACGTAAACCTAAAGAGAAAGCCCATTCTGCTGTGGCCAGTCCAGCCCCAGCTCTGCTCCTCAAATGACTGGTCCAAAGTTCCCAGCCTCCTTGCCCTGCACAGCTGAGCCCTGTCACAGCTCAGTAGCACAGCAGGATCATAGAATCGTAGGCTGAGGGTTTCCCCACCTGCCCAGATCAGGCCAGACAGGACTGCAGCAAGCCCAGCTCCTGCAGTCATCTGACATTAAAAGTATCCCTTGGGAATCTTCTGGAGTAGGAAATGGCTAAAGCCCCCCAGATCCAGGCAGAACACTACAGAGGTCCTATTTCCCACACAGCCTCCACCACCCAGGCAGGACTCCACTCCCCACCCCACATTCTGGTGGTTTCTAACCAGAGGCCACTGCAGACTAGCCCAAGGTCAGCAGCTCTTCTCGTCAGACACCAAACACTCACCCCATGGTCACCTCAGCCTCACCATGTACTGATGAAGGTCTCATGTTCCTGTCACCTGCAAGGGCCAGAGGCAGCCTGGGGAGCTGCTGCTGCTCTGGCAGAATCACCGCTGGTCACTGCTGGTCACTGAGCGGCGCCAGAAGAGCCGCGGCTGCGGCTGCGGCTCCGGCTCCAGCCAGTGTCCGTAAGCAGCTCATCCTGCTTCAGAGATGGGCCCTGCAGTGGCTGCAGGGCACCAACCACCCCCGGGGCAGTGGATGCCAGCGCGAGGCCCCACACCCCAGCAGTGGCACTGGCGTGGCCTCGGTCACCTCCTCACCCTGTCTGCGTCACAGGTACTGAAGTGGGAAACTGGCCTCTTTCCACGCAGCAGCAGGAAACGAAGGCTGAGGCTGCAGATGTGGCTTTGGCTGTGTGCACCTAGAAGAGAGAATTCCTCAGGGTGCAGCTGAGCATGGCACCCATCTGTGGAGAGCTGGACGGGCTCCCTCCCAGCCAGGGGCAGCAAGGACATCAGCAGCCAAGCCTGCCCGAGTCGTCCCCGTCTGCCCACTTTGTTGGTGGCTCACCTGAGGCTGAGGCAGCCAGCAGCCAGGCAGCAGCAGAGGACGAAAGAAAGCTGCCCAAAGGCAGGCAGAGACGTGCAGGAGCCGCAGCGGACACTCGTGGGGGTGCTGCTCACGGCCCTGCTGGGGAGCTGCCTCATGAAGGGGCTGCCCTCTCAGGGCTGCGCTGCCCCTCAGCAAGTACTCGCAGGCCCTTTCTTACCCCCGAGGTGGACTTTCTGCTGCTTGTCTTCAGGGAGCAGTTCGGTAGGGAGCCGCAAAGGGAATTGCTCCCCTGACAGCAGCTCCAGGGACGAAATTCTGGGCATCGTTGCGCAACTCCCGAGCTCCTGCAAGCCACCGGTGCCGAGGTTAAAGAGTTTAGGTCCTGCTGCCACCTACGGATGGGAAGCAGCGAGAGCAGCAAGCCCCAGAGGAGACTTCCCTCCGCCGGCGCTGAGGTTGGGAAATGGCAGCAGCTCTCGGCAAGACCCAGCCCTTCTCCTTCAAACTCAGCAAGGTGCAGAAGGCTGGGGCAGAGCGTTAGGAAGCTCGCTACCCATCATGTGAACAGCCTCTGTCCAGGGAAGGGCCACAGGAATAGGCAGAGGAGTGGCAGCCCCCGTGTGAGGAACAGCTGACAGAGCTGGGGCTGCTCAGCCTGAAGAAGAGAAGGCTCAGGGCAGACCTAATCTCCCTGGACCAGGACAAAAGGGAGGCTACCAGGAGGATGGAGACTCCCTCTGCAGCAGCAGTCCCGTGGCAAAGACAAGGGGTGATGTGCACAAGTTGCTGCGGGGGACATTCCCATCACACTCCAGCAGAAAAGGTTTCCCCAGAGAGCAGCTGGACGCTGGAATCCCCTCCCAAGGGAAGCAGTGGAGTCCCCTGCACTGGACAGGTTGAAGCCTCAGCCTGACAGGGTGCTGGGCCAGCTCGTTTCAGCTACACCAGCACCTGGGAAGCCTGCAGCAGGTGCTCCTCGGGGTCTCTTCCAACCCAAGCTGGCATTCTGGGATTCTAAGACAGGAGTTCAGGCACAGCTGGAATGACTCTGAGCAGGCTGTTCTTATTGACAGACTGGACTCACCTCCTCCTTCCCTAATTATTCTGACTTAATTAAACCCTTAAACTGCATTCAGATCCTTCAGGTGACAACTTCTCCCCCAAAACTCTACTGGATACCTATAAAGGACATTTTGGGGACTGTGGGAACTGCAGGGGTGGCACATCCCAGCCTTGCTGGAGGACGCAGGAAAGCACTGTTGTGTGCACAGCACCAAGCCTAGCAGAGCCTCTACCATGTGGGAGAGGCTGTTTGGTGTGTGCCAGGGGACACGTCCCGCTCCAACAGCAGCCCATCTGCCATGGGACCACCCTTCACTCAGCAGGACCAACCTTACACCTTAAGGTGGACAAGCAGAAGAGGGCAGGGAGGATGATGCAGACAGATGGCCACAACTTGGGGGCGTTATCTGAGATGCTGTTGGAGGTAATACATCACTTTTACTGCTCGTTGATGGGGTTAGAAGAGACCTCCAGGACCATCGAGTCCAACACCACCATGGGCACCAAACCATGTCCCAGAAAGCCGCAGCCACACATTTCTGAGAAGGATATTTTGGGTGTTTTGCTCTGGTTACCTGAAAGCAGGCTCCAAGGGTGGGAAGGTGACTGGAAGCAGGCACAGTCTGATCCACTGCCTTGCTCCTTAGAGGAACATTGACTACTACCAACACAGGGTTACAGATGGCCTCTCCTTTATGCCTTTTTCTAACTTCATCAAGCTTCAGCTTCTTGAAAAACCTGCCTGTGTGTGCTTTAGCCCAGGCCGTTTCAGAAGCAGCAGCCATTGCTCTGAACTGTGACTCAGCAGCTTGCATTACCCCTTCCCAAGCCCCCCGGAGGCATGCAGGCTTCAAGGAGGCGATGGCAGCCAGCCCGCACTTACCAACACCTCGGCACCTCACTGCCGCCCTGGCTCATGGCTGGTTCAATTTCCCTTTGCTTCTGCTGCTGCCCAGTGGTGAGCCCAGAGAGCTGGTTCCCTTTGCCTCGGTGTCCACACGAGCCACATCCACTGCCATTCTGCTGCCCAGAGAGACGAGAGCCTGCCCGCTCCTGCTGCAGCACTGCGAACAGCAAGCTTGATGAACAGAACTGCTCCCTAGGGGGACAAGCAATGTTCGAGGACCTGCTGTGGGGTCCTTGCTACCAGAGAGACTCTGAGGGGCTGGAGTGGGCCCACAGCAGGGCAGTGAAGCTGGTGAAGGGTGTGGAGAAGAGGGCTGATGAGGAGCGGCTGAAGGAACTGGGATTGTTCACCCTGGAGCAGAAGAGGCTGAGGGAGAGAGACTTCATTTCTCTCTGCAGCTCCCTGGAAGGAGGCTGGAGCCAGGTGGTGGCTGGGCTCTGCTCCCTAGGAACAAGTGATAGGACAAGAGGAAATGCCTCAAAAGTTGCACCAGGGGAGGTTTAGTTTGAAGGTTAGGGAAAATGCCTTCTCCAAAAGGGCTGTCAAGCCCTGGAACAGACTGCCCAGGGAACTAGCAGCATCCCCATCCCTGGAGGGATTGAAAAGCTGTGGAGATGTGATGCTGAGGGCCATGGTTTGGTGGTGGCCTGGCTGTGCTGGATTAGCAGCTGGGCTTGACCTTAACAGTCTCTTCCAATATGATTCTACAATTCTGTGGTTCGAATTCATAGGGCAAAGGAGACCCCATCCAAATTATCCACTTCACTGAAGCTCTTGCATGGATCACAACTAAATCCTTTGGAAAGCCAAGTCCACAGGAGCTCTTTGGAGCCAGAATCCTTTCTGCCAGCTGCAGCTATATCACCCCTGCCCAGCAAGCAGCAGTGGCAGCAGCAGCAGCATCTGGAGGATGAGCAAAACCGAACCTCTCCAGGTGTAAAATACAAGGTCTTGTCCTGCTTTTCTTCTGCACCTAGTCCTCAGCAATGCTCCCTGGTGCTGCTGCTGAGCAGGTATCAACGAGCTCAGAGGGCCCGAGGAGCCTGGCTGCATTGCTGCTTCTAAACGTCACAGCCACCGGGACCAGTCAGTACGAGCCCCTAAACACAGGATGCTGCGCGTCTCTCTGGGACCTCTGTCATGTTGCAGAGCTGGCTGCCAGCTCCAGCAGCAGGCTCCCCTGGCTAGAGACTCATCTCCAGAGCTAAAGGATTGCACAAGATAGAGCAGCTTTCACCAGCAGTCACAGAATCACGGAATCACAGACTGGTAGGGACTGGAAGGTACCTCCAGAGATCATTCAGTCCGACCCCCCTGCCAGCCCAGGAGCACCCAGGGCAGGCCACACAGGAACACATCCAGGGGGGTATTGAAAGTCTCCAGAGAGGGAGACTCTACAATCTCTCTGGGCAGCCTGCCCCTGGGCTCTGTCACCTCACAGTAAAGAAGTCTCTCCTCATGTTGAGGTAGAAGAGAAAAGCATGAGGAATCCCTTGAAAACCAGGGGGAAGAATAAAAAGAACAATCTAGACCCACAGCTTGGATGGTTTCTGCGAAGTGCCTCAGGAGCTGCCTGCACACCCTGACGAGCTTAAACAGGGGCAGAAATTCCTGGGTTTCTCCAACAGCCTGCTGTTGAAGTTCCACAGAGTTCGCCTAGCCTTGCCCGTCTGCTCCTTAGTGCCAACCTTCCTTTGTTCGCCTTCACCAGGTGGAGGAAAACCAGTTGAAAGTCCTCTCCAGCAGTCACCAGCAGATGGCTGGTGGCAGGGCTTCCCAACCACACAGTATGGGGCACAAACACGGGTTTAGGAGGGACTGAGCTGAACTGGGGGCTTGGGGTTTTCTTTGGCTCTTTGAGCAGCAGCGCCAGGCCAGCCTGGGCTCCTGATGGATATCTCCTCATCTGGCTTCCCTGCAGCACCGAGAGCTTTACGGAGGGCTGCTGCTCCTCCCACTTCAGCTCATGTTCTAGTTCCAGCACAAAGCCCCACAAACCTCCCAGAGGCTGGCACTGAGAGCAGGTGAATCCCTGGTGAGATACAGAAGCGTGGGCTGATGGGGAGGGCAGAGGCTTTCAACACACGCCCCAGGGGCTTCATTACACAGGAGAGAGATGAGGGCACACACTGATGCAGGTCTGGGGCTACTGTGTGGCGGCAGGGTCACCATCTGTTCCTGCAAGGACTGCTCAGGCTCTTGCTGCAGTCAGGAGCTTCATTGTCTCTTCAGAGACAAGAAAAGAGGAATGAAGCCATTCCAGGATCCCAGGGGGCTTTTTGCTGCCCCTTTGTGTGACTTGGCTCACTGGTGGACTCAGCAGTGCTGGGCTTCTGACTGGACTCTGAACTTGCAGATCTTTTCCAGCCCAAGGAGTTCTGTGATTCTGTGACTTTCCCCCCGCCCAGTTCCCAGGACAGCCTCTGGTTTTCCTCTCACCTGCCTGCACAGAGGCAGGCAGGCTGCAGCTTGTCCCAGGAGCTCCTGCCTGGTGCAACCCAGCACACAGCCCACTCCCTGCCCACTCACCAGCTCTGGCAATGGGCTCTGGATCCCAAGAAGGCTGCCTGAACTTCTCTGTGGCAATGAGCTACATCTGATCTGGGTGCTGGATGAGATGCTGTGCCAGGGCAGACCTCCCACAGCCACTGAGCACCACTGACCCTCACAGCTGGGATGCAGCTGGGCTCTGGAGCTGAAGCAAAGCAGAGATGAGAGGGATGCAGGAAGGACATCTGGAAAAGAGCGTCAGCAGGGGAGGGCATAGCTGAGGAAGGTTCCAGCAGGAAGGAACTGGTCCTGCCTCTGTTAGCCTTGTGACACGCTGGTCTCCATCAGTACCACCCAAGGAATACCAAAGCTAAGCACGAGTGGCCCACTCCTCTCACAACTCTTTCCTCCTCTTTTGCAATCTGGAGAAACTTTTTTGTCCTCCTGTTTTCTCAGAAAGGATCCCAGCCACAGGTCTGTTTCAACCAGAATTCTCTTCAGCTCTGGACTGTGCCAAGGAGAACACAGGGCTCTGTGGAGCTTTTTCCCTAGCTGCTGTCTCTGTGAAGTCCTTTTGTGTCCACAGGCTGTGACAGATCACTACAGACACTTCCCCTTTCCTGGTAACACACTGACTGGTTTCCTTCACCTACTTCCCTCCCAAGGAACACTCTCCAGCAGCCCCCTGTTCTGCAGGGAGTTAAAAATGCACGTTGTCTTCCAGAAAGGCTCAAGTTTGGCAGTAGCTGACCAGGTCAGATGAGGACTTGAGCAGCACATCTCCATGGTGTGCATTCCACCAGGGCATGTTTACAGAGACACAAACAGCCTCCATCCCAGCCACATGCAGGAGGATCTGTTACACATTCCCCTCTGCAGCCAGACCTGCAGCAGCTCTGTGAACTCTGGCTGGCCACAGTGGTTCACTCTGCTTTTGGTTTCCTCATTTCTCCCCAGATAATGGCAAATGCTAGGTGGGAATCTTGTACTGATGGTCACTTGAGTTCTGCCTGGCCATGGCTTGGAAACACTGGCAGAAGTTCTTTGTTGATGGACAAACCCCTTACAAATTTCTTCCCCAGGATCTTAACCGCTGAACTGTTGAGGAAAAGCTCTCCCAAAACAATTTGAGGAACAGAGGCCCCATTCATGTCAGGTTTTAAACTTTAGAGGCAAGTCAAATCACAGAGTAGAGCACAAAAGGAAGTTCACTAAGGAAGTAGCAATAGCAGTTGGGAGGCCAACAGAACTGAAAATAGACTCCAAACCAAACAGGTTCTCCTGACAGACACCTGCAGGCCAAACCTCACACCAACACAGCTGCCTTCTGGGGCTGTTCATCACAGCTCTTCAGAGACCTGGGGGTCTGGGGTGATGAAAAGCTCAACATGAACCTGCAGTGTGAGTGCAGCTCAGACAGCAACTGTGTGCTGGGCTGCAGCAAGAGCAGTGTGGGCAGCAGGGCAAGGGAGGGGATTCTGCCACTTTACTCTGCTCTTGTCAGACCCCATCTGGAGTCCTGTGTGCAGTTCTGGAACCCTCAGCACAGGAAGGACATGGAAGTGTTGGAGTGGGTCCAGAGGAGGGCCACAAAGATGATCAGAGGGCTGCAGCAGCTCTGCTGTGAGGACAGGCTGAGAGAGTTGGGGCTCTACAGCCTGGAGAAGAGAAGGCTTCCAGGAGACCTTAGNCTCCCTCCCTGGAGGTGTTCAAGGCCAGGTTGGAGGAGGCCTTGAGTGACCTGTGCTAGCGGGAGGTGTCCCTATGGCAGGGGGTTGGAACTGGATGAGCTTTGAGGTCCCTTCCAACCTTACCATTCTATGATTCTGTGATTCTAGCTCCCACGAGCAGCAGTGAGGAGCAAGGCGATGGGACACGCTTGCAAGATCTCCTTTTGCAGGATCACCCAAACTCCCTCCCAGCAGTGATAAAAATGTCCCAGGTGCCCGGGGCAGAGTGCAAGCTCCAGAAAAAGGCAAACTACCGCACCAGTTCTGCCTCCAGGCTGCTGCTCTGGGCAGCACCCAGCACTCCAGCTGCTCCCCTCTGCAGCTGCATGTCTGGACTTCTCCTCTCCTCTCTTGTGGTTATTTCTTCACCAGCACAGCAGAAAGCTTTTCATTTTCTCTGCTGCAAACTCTGGCATTTAAAAAAATTTATATATATATATAAAAATTTTTTTTAATTATTTTTTTAGCCTTTAAAACCTACCAGGAGCAGAGGCTTCCACTAAATGTCCTCTACAATTTCATGCTAATCCAGCTTGGCAACCAGATCTCGAACAGATTTATTTTAAACGTCCTGTGTATCTATATCCACAGTTAAATGGTAGAGCTGACATCTATATTATAGGCAAGATCTGTTGCACAGACTAGATCACACCATAGCATAGCTGTTTGCTAACAGACACATTGCTGCTAAACCAGGCACAGAGGCTAAAAAAGGGCAGAGTTCAGTAGGCTGGACAGAAGGATCCCTTTTACAATTCCAGTTCAGCTGAACCTGAACCGAAGTCCTGATCCAAGAAAGCAAAGAGCATGCAGCATTCAGGCACCGGGGCTGGGACCACACTCTGGGCTGAACTCAAAATCCATCTCTAAGTGACAACAGACAAAAGAGAGCTTAAGGCAGAGATTTGAGCTCTGCAGCTCACTCACCTCTGATCAGAAGTCAAGAGCCCTACAAGAAGTGACCTCGGCTTTGTCCTCGGGCCCGGGCCGAGCAGGGATCAGCAGCTGTGACTCAAGCAAAGCCCAGCTCGACGGCAGGGCGCTGCACAGGCTTCACACCAAGCTGCCACAGGTGACAGCGGCAGAGCAGACACAGCTCCTGTCACCAGCCCATTGCTCTCCTCTTTCTGCTTTCAGAAGCAGAAGCACCCCGGAATCTCGGCACCAGTTGGCCCACAAGCAAGCTGTGGCAGGAGCCTGCTCATAACAGTTCTCGCTTCGCAACCCGACTGATTTCTCCCTTCCTGCATTACACAGCTGGGAACTGGGCCAAGTATCTTCTGGAGCTGCTCGTACAAGCTGTGGGGCAGCCCCTGTGTCACAGCCCCACTGCTGACCCTTCCTCCTGCTGCTAGGAAAGCCTTTAGGTTTCAACAAGCCTTTAAGAGAGGCTTGGACAAAGCCTAACGTTAACCGAGCCCTGACCCTCCTGCCCAGAGCAGCCTGCTCCCAGCGGGAGCCACCGCAGATCCTCCCAGCAAGGTGCGATCAGGTTCCCCATCCGCACCTATCGCAGGCACCAGTCCCACCCTTCCCAGAGCTGCAGCTTGTCACAGTACACCCACTGGCAACCAGCTATGTCCCCTCCGGGCCTCGGGGGCTCGAGTTACTTCGATGAGGTTACTTCGTTACTCAGGTGAGGTCTCCCACAGCTCATCTCTGCCCCACGCTACTGCCAGGGCGTTGCTACAGTGCTCCTGGGTTACTCGGAGCACTGAGAGCGAGAAGCCAGCATCACAGAGGCAAAAGCTAACCCAACAGTGCAAATTCTCAAGTGCCCAATGCTGCAAGCACCCTCTGAGTTCTGCTTTGCACAGGTGGTATTTAGTGGCACAGCATAGTTCAGAGTCAGAAAACCCAATCAGATCCCAGCCTGGCAGGGAACAGTGCACACTCAGAGCAGCACTTCTTCTATGGATGCAGAGGGGGTGACCCAAAAAGTCATCGACTTGCACCTACTTTGTGCAGTATCTTCCATGGCTTGCATGTGGTGAAGGTTTCTGTCGTCACTGCCACAGTGCTCAGGTTAAGGGCAGGAATTATTCCATTCGACGTCACTGGTGGTTGCCATGAGACCTCTTCTTACTCTGGCAGTGACCAAATACAACCAAACCCTTCTGGGCCTCACCTTCATCACAGGCTAAATGATGACATCAGGAGCCCTCTAACTCACAGGGGTCCGGAGGCAGCATTGGCAGGCAGGAAGCTTTGAGGTCCTGGACTGAAAAGCATAAAAGGCTCCAGACTATTACCATAAACTGGCTACTTTGATGGGACACTTGGCAGAAGTCAGGCATAGGAAAGTCCAGGGATACTTGATTGGTTTGGAATCATTGCTTGACTGTAACCACCAAAAGCCCTGCTGGGTTTGGGCCAGGAGCAGGTAAGCAAGATCACTGTTTAAAAAAAATATTCCTGAGGAGATAGAGCTGCAAGCGGGAAGCAGTTATGTGACACAATGAAGTCAACAGGTCTGGCCAGGGACTGTGCCAAGCAGAGCTGAGGACTCAGCTTGAGGAGCATCTAGCCCAGCAGCAAGCCTCACTGCATACAGCCCCACCACTAACACAGGTCTTAGAGGGCTGCTGGACTCTACAGCAGCCTCATTCACCTGTAAGATTGGACCCTCTCATCGTGTTTTAACACCTCAAGAAAGGAAATGCCATTTTTTCCCATGCTTAAAGCATTTCCCAGGGAGAAGATTTGCTTCCATGCACACAGACACAGAAATCTTGGCAGAGACTACTTTAGCCAGTGACAAAGCTCAAACCCAGGCCCTGCCCTAGGGCAACAAACTGCTCCCTGCTTGGAGCACTTGGCAAGCCTCTGAAACTCTTCTTCTCCACAGTCCAAGGCAGGAGTTTGCTTTCTAATCCCAATACTTTGTTTGGCAGCACAGGATGGGATAACACAACAACAAACACCACAGGAAGAATGTGTTCAGTCTTTCATCTTCAGCTTTTCTGCTGCAGTTTATTACACAAATGATGCTTTTGAACAGAGCACTGCAAGCAGAACATTTATGCCCACACTGAGGCACCAGGACAAAGCATGGCCTGGCTAAGTGCAAACAAGTTCCACATCCTCACCAGTGGATTATGCTGGTTTGAACAGAATTCCTAAATCCATAACTAATAATGAAGCTACACCCACAAAATCTGAGCACCATGCCAACAGGAATACTGGAGTTTGGTTAGGACCAGCTCCTCTGGCAGTGCAAACAAGAGAATGATTTGACTTCAGGTAGACTTGTGAATGCACCAGGACTGGAGAGCACCACCACTGCTTTCCTACCCTCCCTTTAGCTGTGCCCAGGTAGAGGCTAAGTGCTCAGTCTGATGTTCAGTTCCAATCATTAAAACAAAGTGAGCTCACATGCAGGTATTCTGTTGGAGGCCACAGCTCATCTTGGGCACACCACGGACAGCAGCTGAGCACTGGATACAGAAGCAAAAGTGAAAACACCTTGATCCAGCAGGAGGATACACGAGAGAGCTCCAAATTCCTGTCCAGCTCCAGTGCCACCACACATTGATGAAGGACTTAAAAGAGCCATGCCTCTTGGTTACACAATACTAACTCCAAGCTCAATTAAATCCAAGCAAAATAAATCTTAACTGAGAGCTGCTGGCAGGTGGGGGCACTGCAGCCAGACCGAGGCCACTCTGTCAGAAGCAGCCATCAGAATCCCAGAAGTCTGCATTGTTTTCTCTTACAGAACCGTTGTGATGGAAAAAACAAAGCAAGACACTTGATGATCACAGCTTTATTCATGGTTTTCTTTGTCACATTCTTTAAAGTGATGCTGAATGGAGTTCTGCATAGTCAAAGAGTGCAATCCCCTCAGAATTCACAGAAGTCAACCCCAAGGATGAAGGCTGTTTTTTAAGTTCAGTGAGACTGGTCACAATCAGAGCAATGAGCAACCTTCAGGGATACATGCAGGGGTGGGGACAAAACCCACCAAAGCCACTCTCAGAGTGTGTCTAGAATGAGGTCTCCAAACAAGGGCACCCAACACCCACTCACAGCCACTGCACCACAGAACAAACTACAGGAGACAGACACTTCCTCTGCTGACTTCACTGAGCCAGAGCAAGAGGGTTTGAGTGTGTCCCTGGCAGGTGATCAGCTGCTCCCACCACAGCAGCTGTTACAATACTCAGGTGGACAAGCACAAGCCCCAGATTTCTCCATGAAACTGGCATCCCACAGTAGAGAGCAGGAAATATGAGTGCTTCCCCAATACCAACACTTGCTCTCAGCACACTCAGAGCAGCACCACCTCTCCTTAACACCATTGCCCCTTTCCTTACTGCTCCTTTTATTGACAGTTGGTTGGAAGAGCAGGTGAAGAGGACCTCTCAGTGCCCATGTAATGGTTCAGCCTGTGGAAGTGGCCTTCAGCAGAACACCTCCAGCTTCATTTCCATAAGCACAGGCACCACAGTCCCAAGAGTCCCACTTCAACACCACAACGTGACTCAAAATAGTGTTTTTTAACATTTACACCTGACTCTGCTTTCTCTGCATTGTGACCACCACCTGAAACAGAGAGGAAAGAGAGTCCTGCCCCAGGCACAGCAGCTGTGGGAGGCCAAGACTCTCGTCCTGTCCGTGTGGTGGTGAGAGGCCATTTCTCACCTCCAGCTCTGATGCATGCAGACACTGAGCAGTGCTTCCAGTGCAGAGCTGTCTCAGGCTGGGCATTTAGCAAAACTACCGGCACCCTGGGCTGCATGTGCAAGCCAGGCTGACACTGACTCTGCCACAGTGCACGGGAGCTGGAACTGACAGTAGGCAGGTTCTGAGTTACTCATCTGATTCAAGTGCATGGTCCAGGACTCAGCAGCAACACACACCCATCCACGTTCAGCTCTGGGCAAGCAATCGGTCTCATTTGTTTGCTACAAGCCTACAGGCTGCAGAGCTGAGGTTTTCTCTTGACCTGCTGGGCTTGAAAGTTATTTCTGAGTTAAATCAGGCAGAAATACATCTGCTGCCATGGGCATGGGGAACATCAGGCCTAAAGTGTTTTGGAGAAGACCTACAACAGCAAGAAAAAGGGATCCAATAAAGACATTTGCAGCACTTTGTGCTTGTACAAAGGGAAAGCAAATGACACAGCGAAACCCAAGCCCATCACGGCCAAACTCCAGGGTGACCCCAGGGCTGAAACTCTACCTTCATGTGACAGTGACATCCCCAGCACAGGGCAGCAGCAGCCACAGCTCAAAGAGATGCTGTGTTCACAGCCAACCTGCCCTTCCTGCAGGGAGCCTGTGCACTCTGACAGGGACACACAGTCAGGAAGCTGGAAAGGAGGACTGCAGGTTACCAAACCAAGCCATCCTCCCCCAGTTCAAAACATCAGGAATCAAACTGGCTGGGGGCTGATGAATTTTCACAAGCAGCAATGGCAACGTGAGTTGTCTCCTCCCCTGGCAATTTCACAGGCAAATTTGGGCAGAGCCCAGATGCAGTTAAGTTAGGAAGAGCGTGTTCAGTGCACTGGTCTGCCGCATTTCCACGGGATGACAACGGTATTTGTCTGGCTTCTGAGCTCTAGTTCAAGACATCACTAGAGCAAGACCACTTTGGCCATCAGCTCCAGATTTGTATCGGCTCAGCTGTGTCATTTGCCTATTTTAAAGGGGGTGATTCTAAGGGCACTGGGTTAGCTTTTTCTTCTAGTAATGCAAAATCCTAAAATAAAAGCAATTTGCTGGTCTGAAAACCCCACCTCACTCTAGTATACAATGAAGCTACTTTGTGGCCCTTCTGCACTTCAGGAAAATACCCCTCATGCTCAGATCATCGGGCAGCCTCAGCTAGTTAAGATGGTTAAGACACATTCAAATGAAACAATTCCCATCGAAGCTGCCAAACAGTGGATTTGAATTTATTGCATGACGTTGCATAAGAAAGTGTACCACTGGAAACCGTAAGGCATCATGCAACTATTCATCAGCTCACCATTTATTACTCCTTGAAAGATGGTTATAGACTCTAAAGTTATAAAACCAGTTTCAAAAAAGTACATAAAAATTTTTTTCTTTTTACCATAAGCATTAAATAGTTTTTTTCTTCTTCTGTCTTTTTTTTTTTTTTTTTCCCTCCCACATTTGTAGTTTGTAAGCTGTTAAAAAGTGCATTCAAAACAGACTGTACTGGAAAGTTGCTCTAGCCCAAAGCAGTGGCAGAGATTTGTTAAATTAAAAGCTGCAAAAGAATGCTGCAAGGGCTTAGAAAGCTCACAGGTTGTGGTAAACTTACAAACTTGCAGTAATTGTTGTCAGTCCTCACACTTGTAATCTAATGTAGCTGATATCATTAGCTAAAAGTGGGTTTAATTTATCTGTTTTATCTATGACTAAACAGTCAAATGAATTCAAGTTACATACACTGAGGGATCAGGTCAGGAGCAGACTGAATGTTCAGAGGGCACAGCAGGTGTTGGTGGGGTTTGGCATTAATCAATGTACTGTGCCAGCCAGCGGAAGCCCTCTCCATAGCCTTGCCTCTTGAGCACGCTGCACATGAACACTTCCAGCGGCCTGGCATTCAGCTCCCTCAGGGGTACACTGCCCTGCAGAGAGACAGAAGCACTCCAAGTGAACAGGGACAGATCCTGGCTTGTATCAGCAACAGTGAAGTAAGCAGGACCAGGGAAGCGATTGCTCCTCTGTCTCAGCACTGCTGAGGCCACACCTTGAATACCAGGGTCAGTTTTGAGCCCCTCATTACAAGAAGGACATTGCAGTGCTGGAGCAGGTCCAGAGAAGAGCAGTGAGGATGGTCTGAAGGGTCTGGAGAACAGGTTTTATAAGGAGTGGTTGAGGGACCTGGAGGTGTTTAGCCTGGAGAAAAGGAGACTGAGGGAGACCTTCTGGCTCTCTCCAACTCCCTGAAAGGAGGCTGGAGCCAGGTGGGGGTTGGTCTCTTCTCCCAGGTAACAAGAACCAGGACAAGAGGAAACAGCTTTAAGTCACACCAGGAGAGGTTTAGGTTGGAGTTAAGGAACAATTTTTTTTGCTGCAAGAGTTGTCATGCATTGGAACAGGTTGCCCAGGGAAGCGGTGGAGTCCCCATCCCTGGTGGTGTCCAAGGAACACGTGGCCATGGCACCAGGAGCACATGCAGGGAGAATGTGTGAACTTGTACCTGGACTTCAGTTACAGTTCTCTGCTCTGCTTCTAGTTTTGTTCTCACTAGAGCTGATAACCTGCTTGCTGTTTAAAACCAGTGCACAGGAAAACTGAGATGTTGCAAAGGAGAGCACTGAACAGCCCGTTAAAAAGCTGTACCAGAGATGTGCCTAACATGCAGACACTGAAAGAGGCTCCAGGATTAATTCTGCAGGTGGTTATTATGTGCAAAGTTCTTTATACATTAAGAACCATTTGTTTTGTGTAGCTGGAGAGAATTGGAGTCACAGAAATCAGGAAAATAAGCTTAACCCAAACACCAATAAGGCAAAAAACCCAGAACAGGAGCATTACCTTGCCTGTTGTCTGCCCATACAGCCCAAAGGTCTCACGTAGCCTCTCTTCACTGATGGCTTCAGGCCTGTCAATCTTGTTACCCAGAATCAGGATAGGCACATTAGCGATGGTTTCATCTGTCATTAGTGACTGCAGAGGGAGGGAGAGAGACCAATGCACCAGAGAGGTCAGAGTGCTGCTACTCATGTCCAGGTGGCAGCAGAGCTCTGCTGGATGTGAGAATTTGAGCTTATGTCTTACAAGTGGAGACTGTCCAAAACCTTACATCAAGTTCTTCTTTGGACTCAAGCAGCCGTTCGTGATCTGCACAGTCCACCAAGAACACGATGCCGTTGATGGCAGGCAGGTAGTTCTTCCACACTCTGCGAGCTGCAGGCGAGATGGGAATTCAGAAAACAAAACAAAGGAGCCCACAGCCCAGAGCAATGCACATCGGGCATGAGACAGCAGCAGGGGCCTAGGTCTTGGCTCTCACTGCCAGCCTGCGGGATGCAACTTTGTGTCTTACAAAGCTTGCAACAACGGAGCACAAGTGTCACTCCCTTCCCTGTCACCACCACTGTGCCCCACGGACACTGATGCACTGAGACTTCAAGAATTATGCCAAAAAAGGAAATCTGAAGCACAAAGGTAAACCAAAGTGATTCAAAGTCCAGAATCCTCTTCAAAACTCAGGCATCAGCCAAGTCTCTCCTCTGCTGCAGCTCTTGCCAAATCACATTTGGGATTTGTGGTGGAGACAGAAGAGCAGCACAGGTCTCCTGTGCTGCCAGAGGGGCATGGTAGCCAGTCACTGCAGCATGGCCCTCCTGCTGGCCTGCCACAAACAGCCTGCAGACAACTTGAGTTCAGCTCAGTACAGGGAGGCAACACATCCTCTTACCTTGAGCATGTCCACCGAGATCAAAGGTAGTGAAAGTCATGCCAGCAATCGTCAGCTCCTCTGAGGCTGGAACGACAGAGTTGTGCTCTCAGTGAGGCCTAACCTCTGCTCTGCAGCTTGCATTTTCTCCTGGCTCTTTGCAGTGCTTTGTTACCCAAGAAGCATGCACCTCCCCCGCCATCAGTGACCACAGGATATCTCTCACCAGCAACCCCACCTGTGAAGTGCCCACACTGCTAGCACAGAGAAGATTTGCACATTATTTATCCCTACACAAAGGGCAGCTGGCTCTGGCAGCTGGTTTGGCAGAACCATGGCACTTCTGGTACAACACTGGTCAAGGTTGCTCCTTTTTGCATCCCTTCCCAATTTCTCCCCACTTTACTGGATTGCAATAATTCACATTAGCCTGTGTTGATTTCTTTGCCTCCTGTGAGGCTACCAGGGTAACAATTGGACAGCAATCCCCGAGCCAGAAATCATCAGCACGCACTGAAAGTACATCAGTGCTCATTTTCCAGCTACAAGAAGCTGCGCCCAAACACTGCAAGCCTCAGTTTCTCACAAGACCTGTGATCTGAACTCTCAGAGCTGCCTGATACCCACCTCTCATTTTCTAACACACCACACTCAGATATCTGACACAGACTGATGGAATAGTTTAGGCTGGAAGGAACCAACTCCCCTGCCATGGGCAGCAACACCTCCCACCAGCCCAGGTTGCTCAAGGCCTCATCCAACCTGGCCCTGGACACCTCCAGGCAGGGTGCATCCCTGACCTCCCTCAGCAGCCTGTTCCATTGTCTCCTCACTGGCCAGAATTTCTTTTTACTACCCAGCATTGTTCTGAGTATCACTGGAGCCGCCTACAGACTGCAATCCCAGGCATTCCTTTGTTTCTCCCAGTTATGCTGTGGTCCTGATACATGATCAGATTCTGCTTTTCCTGCAACACTTCCAAACCGTCCCAGTTCTAGAACTCACTGGGGTGTAAGGTGGGGACGTGCTGTCCCAGTCTGTCATCTTTGAGCATGTGCAGCAGGGTGGTTTTGCCAGCATTGTCCAGCCCAAGGAACACCAGCTTGCCCGATTTCTTGTACAGCCCTAGAACACAGCAGACCTTGTGAACAAGCAGTTACAGCACTCAGAGGCCTCTTCCATCCTGGAGATGAGCAAAGGGTTACAGTGGTGGAACAAAACACCAAGCAACCAGGCTCCAGCACGCACCTTGTCTGAGCAGGAGGATAAAGGGCACCCATAAAGCAGCTGCCTGTTGCACCCTGTGCAACCTGCAGCGTACAGGATGCTGAGAAGGGGGAGAGGCACAAGACTGATGTCAGTGTGTCCCTCGTGTGGGTGCACCTACATGATCTGAAGAAAAGCACAGAACAGGACCAGATTGTGCCAGTGCAGCTCCTTCTGCCCCAGCAAAGGGAGAGTTTTGCTCACTGGCAGTGGGGAGTGAGGAGGGTGTGCAGGCACAGGGTCAGCAGCAGGCTCTGACCCATGGACCATCCTGGCCCTCAGCAGGCGTTTTGTTCAGCTACCTCAAATGATTCACAGATTCAGGGAGTGGTTTGGGTAGGAAGGGACCTCAAAGTTCATCCAGTTACGACTCCCCTGCCATAGGCAGGGACACCTCCCACAGCTCAGGTTGCTCAAGGTCTCATCCAACCTGGTCTTGAACACCTCCAAGGATGGGGCATCCACAGCCTCCCTGGGCAACCTTTGCCAGTGCCTCCCCACCCTCATTGTCAAGAGTTTCTTCCTAATCTCCAGTCTGTCTGCCCTCCTCAAGCTTCAGTAGATCACTCTCATCCTATCACTACAAACCCTTCTAAAAGTTCTTTTATTATGACAGGATTATGACCAAACCAAATTTGTTCAAGACAAAGGGAAGCTCAGCCCTCACTCAGTGTATTGCAGAGACTGGTTTCAACACCACAGCCATGGTCAGCACAGGTGTGAAGTCTTCTGTGGGGCTTCATGTATTGTTCTGGCAAAAATCAGCGTTCAGCCATCGGTTGTGTGGCAACATCCTGCATGGCATCACCAGGGCAGCTCTGGTAGCCTTGTTGGCAGGTGGTGATGCTTCCACAACAGCAGTAAGCAATTTGATCTTCACTGGCTGTCATCTTTACCAAAGTGCCTTTTCTCCTTTTATCTCTCTCCAGCCTGTTCAGCACTTGCTGCCATGGAGGGGCAGGAGGTTTACAACACAAACCCCACAGTGTCTGGAGTTTGAGACGTATCAAAGGGCACTTCCCCTGTGCCAGGATTAGTTTTCACTGCTTCAAATTGATGGACATTTGAAGCAAAACATGGAGACAGGCTAAACTCAAATTCTGTACTGCTGCAGAGTCTCTTACATTTGTCTCTTTAAAGAAGAAAATCTTCCCTCTTATTCCCCCTCCTAAGACCTGTTGAGGGATACTAAACACTGCACATCTGCTGAGGAACCTCTGCTGATCCCACAGCCTTCTGAGTGCTGAAGAAGGCAGAACACAGTGCAAAGGGCACAGCTCTGCCACAGTTCTCTTCTAGGTTCAAAACACAGCCCAAGACTGCAGGGGGCAAGTCCTGGCATCACTAGGACCTTCTGTATAATGTCAGAGGATGATTAATTGAGAGGGGATCTTCTCAATGCTGAGCACTATCTAAAGGGTGGGGGCAAGAGGACAGGGCCAGACTATTTCCAGCAGTGCCCACTGACAGGATGAGAGATAACAGGCACAAACTGGAGCACAGGAAGCTCCACCTAAAGGAACAACCTCTCTGCTGTGAGGGTGCTGCAGGCTGCCCAGAGGTGGTGGAGTGTTGTTCTCTGGAGACATTCCAGTCCCATCTGGACACTGCAATCCTGGGCAAGCTGCTGTGGGTGCTCTGCTTTAGCAAGGGAAGCTGAACTAGATGAACTTCCAACCCCACCATGCTGGGACACAGAACTTTGCAATATGCTGAAGCTATTTTATCACCTCTGTGAGAAGCATTCACCTCACAAGCGTGTGGTGAGGTACACAACCAGATTTTCCTGTTAAAGCTGAGCCATCCCACTGCTACATCCCTCCACTCAGCTGCACCCACTCCTGCCAGCACCACTAGCGCTGCAGCTACACACCAGCAGCCTGTGCTGTGCCAAAGCCTGGTAGCCATCCAAAGGGCACGTGAACAGCTGGCCTGATCTCCCTGCAGCAGAAGGGCAGTCAGCCAGTAACACCAGAATCACAGAATTAATCAGGTTGGAAAAGACCTTCAAGAGCATCAAGACCAACCTGTCACCTAACCCTTCTGATTAACTCAGCCATGGCACTAAGTGCCTCATGCAGCATCCTCTTAAACACCTCTGGGGATGGGCACTCCACCACCTCCCTGGGCAGCCCATTCCAATGCCAATCACTTTCTGTGAAGAACTTCTTCCTAACATCCAGCCTGAACCTGCCCTGGCACAGCTTGAGGCTGTGGAACTTCTGGAGCCCTTAGTTTCTTATCTCCTGTGTTCTCTTCATGCCTGCTGTATCTGAAGGGTTGTCCAGTGATGCTGTGGCATAGGTGCTGATGCTGCAGCACCACAGGGCAGGTGTGCCTCTGCCTGGCTGACCTTTACACTGCTGCTGTTTGCTCACCTCTGCCTTTACCCTCCTCTCTGAGGTCACATTCCAGCAGGACACATTTTGTAACTTGCAGGAATGAGTATTTTTGTGGCGTGTTTCATTAATCATCTTTATTACTACAGCTACTGTAGAGTGTCATAGGATCACAGAATGGTTTGGGTTGAAGGAAACCTGTCTAGTTCCAACACCCTGCTACAGGGAGAGACACCTCCTGCTAGACTAGGTTGCTCAACACTTGGAACGCTTCCAGGGTTGAAGACTCCACAGCTTCTCTGGACAACCTGTTCCATTGCCTCACCACTATCACAGGGAAGAATTTCTTCCCAATGTCTAATCTAAATCCAGCTTCTTCCAGTTTGGAGCCATTACCTCTTGTCCTGTCACTGCAGGCCTTTGTCAAATGTCCCCTTCCAGCTCTCCCATAGCCAACTTCAAACACTGGAAGGTTGCTCTGAGGTATTCCCAGAGCCTTCTCTTCTCCAGGTTGAAGAACCCAAACTCTCTCAGCTTGTCTTCACAACAGAGGAGTTCCAGCCCTTGAAGCACCTTTGTAGTCTCCTCTGCATTCACTCTAAGAGTCCTCACAACTCTTACTTCCCAAACTCACCTTCACCCATGCCCAAACATATTAAGTATTACACTGCAGACTGGAAGAGAAAGCATTCATGTTTACAAAGAGAGAAGGGGCAGGCAAATACTTCCTAATGCTACCTTATATCCCAGGAGAAGCTCCAGGTCACACTCACCTTGCAACTAAACAAACCCCTCCTACATCATAGCAAAGCAATACCACTCTTGCCACTCAGCCTGGCTATCCAGGAGCCTTTGTTCCCAAATCAGATGCTGCTGCCTTCTCTGAAGCATTTCACACCTCCCAAGCGTCTTTCCCAGAAACACAGGATGCAGAAACAGCAACACTTCAGCTATTTTGGACAGCAAGGTCAGGGTTCACACACCAGATTCTGTGTGTGTATCAGAAGTGCCTGTGTGCAAAGAGGCACTTCCTAAGGTGATCTTACCAGCCTGCTGCCAAGACAGCACAGACAACTCTGAGGAGCTCCCCAGGTGTTTTCAGCAGCTGTACAAGCGCACAAGAATGAAGAGAGAAAGTGTTTCTTCTAAAGAGGGACACTAACAGTCACTCTCTTCCCTACACCCAGCTCCAGTGTCTTTCACCAGAATTAGACTTTGCATGCACAGCAGTGGGCGAGCAGTGCTGGGGTACAGTAATCACTGCTGGGCTAAGTAAAGGAGATAAGAAAGGTTAGTCAACTTGGTTAAAATTTCACTGCTTTACATGTCAGGAGTAGGCCAAGGGTCTAACACTCAGCAAAAGAGTTTCAACTTTCAACTGATAAAAGGCAAGTGGAACAGCCTGCCCTACCATCTCCAGTGCTTTTTACTCCTTCCAATAAACCCTTCTGAACTTGCAGATGACAGAGGTAAAAGGTCCAGTCTACAACTCATGTTCCTTTCGAAGGCATCCAAACGTTCCTTTGCCTCCCAGTTGTTGCCTGAGGCTTTTTCCCCCCCCCC
>VWZE01024086.1:182028-245692 GCA_013396675.1 Eubucco bourcierii | reverse complement strand
CCCCCTTTGTATTTTTTTCCTTTCTCCTGTTTGGTACAATCCAGTATCTACCCTTGGTTTGACTCTGCTTATATACTGCTTTGGCCAGGGAACCTTCACACTGACTTCAGTGATATCAGCCGCAGCGTAAAATGCTTCTGATCACCAGCAAGGGCTTCAATATCCAGTACTACTGTTTTGTAGGCAGTTCCTCATATTTGGGTTCTCAAGTGATACCCTAAAAGAATTCAGTTCAGGCCTTTACAGCAAAGAAAAGCCAAGAGAAAGTCCACAGAAGGTGACTGAATTACACCAGCTTGAACACAAAGTGGTTAGACACACCAAACCCTTCACATGCATGAAAGAAAAGGGAATTTTTTTCCAAGAGGTTAATAGATTAATGCAAGATTGAATGGAGAACATGCTCTGGAAACACTCAATATTGGTAAGTGAAGCTTTTGTTTGAATATTGACCAAGCCCAATGTTGTTGTTTAAGCAGTAGCTAGGTTTAAAGATAACAGAGCTGAGCAGAGCTGTCTTGCAAGAGTAGCAGAAAGGAAGAAAACCCACACAGTAAAGCCAACTCACCTAAAAACTGCAAGACGCTACTGAAACCACTGTATATCCAGTTAAATATGAAGGACATAGCTGAATCTGAGTCTGAAACAAAGAGAAAGCACAGCACACTTAGAGCACGTCCAGCACTGGGAAACATTCATGGGTAACAGCAGTAATTCAGAGGGAAAAGTAAACCCCACTGACCTCTGGAAAACCCTCTCGGCCCAGTGCAGTGACCCCGTAACACATGAAAAACACCAGACCCCAGCCCTGGTGATGCACCAGCAAAGCCCTCTTCCTTCACTCAGGAAACAGAAGCAAAAGGAGCTTTATCCAGAGCAGGCACGATGGAGGTGGATGATGTTCTACTGAAGATTTCAAACAAGACCCTCACAGAAACTTTGGAGAGGGCAACAGAAGGGTGCCAGTGCTCCAGCCACCCTTGGGAGCTGCTGGGGTTTGCTGCAGAGGCAAGGAAGTCTTGTGAAGTTGACTCAGAAAGGTTTGACACCAAATAAACCCCTGCTGCCTGCACAGGGCCTGTCTGTTTGCCTGGCCATGGGAAACAGCTCCTCAGCACAGGGCACTGGAGTCACCATTCAAACACCTCCTGTCTGTCTTGGCTGCACAGGCTGCCATGACTTAAACCTTCAGTGCAAACCTGGTGTTCACAGAAGGCCTCTGGAACACCGTGTTTGCCACAAAATTCCTCCAGCTTAGACTCAAGAACAGAAGGTTGAGCTGACTACAACCAGTATCCAAGTCATGTCACACAACCATCAGCCATCTCCAGTTGGCCACCACAGCCAGGATGCCCCTTGCTACCAGGATGAAACTCAGCTACTTCAAACACCTGCTTTGTGGTGTGAGTGAATAATGAAAAAAGTTGTTCTGCTCATCCCTGGGAAAGAAGCAAGAGGCCAAGACTGATGAATTCAGTTGTTCCTGCCACCAAAGGCAGGGTTGCTACTGAACAAGCAGTCATGGCAGAGGTGTTGGGAGAGCTTTAGCACACCTTGAGAGCCCAGGGAGAGGTAGGACAGAGAAAGAACCATCGCTACTGCCCGAGCGATGCTCTGAGGCACAAGAGCAAAGCCAACGCTAGGTTCACTGCACAGCCACAAGTGACTCATTTCTTGGTTTTCATCTAATGTGAGGATAATCACGCTGAAGAAGCAGGTGGAAAGTGAATCGCTGTCTAGTGAAAACCTCTCGAAAGACTAAAGAGCAACACCCTCAGAAGCATTTAGGCAGCTGAAGAGCATTGCTCCTGCTAGGCGCAGGAACTCCCCTGCTAGGCGCAGTGGCAGAAGCATGCATTCTGCTAGGATCTGTCCTGTCACACTCATCTCCACACCACGGTGGTGCCTTGCAGGGTTACAGGATGACTTCAGGGCAGCTCTCCCCCTGGAGCACAGCGCACAGTGGTCAAAACAGAGGTCAGGATCAGCCCCAAATTGCAGGTACCCGTCACGACAATCGCACTGGTGACAGCAAACAGCTTCTGCAGCAGGTACATCTCAGAGAGATAAGAAAAGAACACTTCAGTCGTGTTTGCTTGCACTGAAACAACCCACCGTGATGACACAGTGTGACACCAGGCTGAGTTTCTCCATGACTAACCCTGGAACCCTTGCCCACGTTACTCTGAGCGAGCGCTCAGCCGCAGCAGGCAGCGATGGCAGGAGCATAAATCAGCTGCGCCTGGGGAGGCACAAACACCACTTACACAACGTCACCGCTGGAGTTGGCCCTTGCAGGGCTGCAAGGCAAAGGTCAAGAACAAGCACACACGGCAGAAGACACACGTCAGCAGATTTATTTATTGCTCGAGCAAAATACCAATAGAGGAAAGCCTCTGTGGGGCTTAGAGTAAAAGATCAACTCTCGTAACCTGCAAAGGAGGGCAAGCAGCCTAAGAGAAGTGCTCAGGTGACTGAGGTGTGAGTAATTCAGAGTTTTGCTGTAGTAACCTCTTGCGTTTTGTGGATAAAACAGCAAAACACCTTCACATCTTTTAGACTAGACTCTAAGAGCCAAGAGTCAAGGAGTGAGGCACCAGATGACGCTGCAAAGAGAGCTGAAGTGGTGTTAGCACAGGTTACACTTCCATCACCCAGAGAAGTGGTGTCTGAAACAGCTATGCAAATGCACCCACATCAGCTGACATCATCTAAAAGAAAATACTCTGAAAATGGGGAAAAAATGGGCAGTTAATTGCAAAGGCACACTGGTAATGTTTGAACAGAGATACTGAATCTGCTCTTATCACACAGGAAAAGTTAACTGCATCATTCACACGTCAAATCACAGCATTAAAAAGCCTGTGCTGGCACCAAGGGCTCACGCGCCCAACAGCTACAGGTCACACTGAGGCTGTCCAGGGCACTCAGACTCAAATCCTCAGGCTCATGTTAAATACACGAGAAAAGCAGAACAATGCAAGCTTTGGCAATCATCTCTCCCAACCCAGGGAGAAGACAAAAGTGCTACTGTAAGGTTATGTCAGGGGTTCCCTTGACAAAAGCAGCTGCAAGCAGACACAAGCTTTTAGCAACAAGCTGTATGGGACACAAGAACAACTGTTTGAGTTTTATTTTGTACCAACTACTTCTTACAGACATCACCAACTTACTCGTGCCTCCTTAACAGAAATGTGCAAGTGAATTTACCAGCATCACATCAACAACGGATGGTTGTGACTTCAAACTGTCTCCAGCAACCCTGCCTCACATCACTTCATCAGCAAAGTATCACCTGGTAACTCACATGGAGTACTGTAAAGTCATTTTGCACACCAAGGAGATGGACTTGATTACTGGAGACCACTGTTAACCAAGGGAATGGGGAATGCCCACCCAGTCAGTCTGGAAACATTTGGAGCCAGCGTCCTGAAGGGAATGTCACTGACAGCAAGGACTAGCAAGCACTCACACTTACTCCTCTGACATGCTGAAACCCAAGATTTAGTCTCTCCTACTCCCAACGTGCATCTAAAACCCCATTGTTTCACTTCTGAACCAGCAAGAACAGCACTCACAAAGTCTGCGAGCCTCTGGATCACAAAGGACACCAAACTTTTAAAGACGGCTTTAAGTCCCTGTATAGAATAACTAGGAAACGGAAACCAGCGACAACAGTGACGGACAACTCTTGTCACGGCTGGAAACACACAGTGCTGGGCCTGGGTGGGTAGTGGGTGCTGGGAGAGAAACCTCTGTCCAACACACCTGCACCAACCCCTGCCTGGAAATAGAACCAGTGAGAGCCTGAAGGCTGCTGTTAAGAGTGTGCTTAGAGTTTTCCAAGTGAGGTCTAAATACAATCACTTCCAGTTATTAGCTCACATATGATCCTTTCAACATCATAAAATGTTACCATGGGCAACAGAAATCAAAATCTCTCAGGAACTTGGTGAATAAACTATTATCTGCTGTCTGCAGTACATGTTACTCTAGGATATGAAACTATACTTTGATGTAGCACTTAAAAGCTAAGTAAAGGGACAGCGTTTGACAGCGAGGTAGTGGCAGGGATTTTCCTCATGGCATTTTAATCGTTTTTTGGCAGCAAGGCACCACTGAGGTTTCAGAAGAGAAATGGTCACACCTGTTCCACGACTAACCAGGTTGAAAACCAAAACCATCACACATTCTTTGGCAAGGAAGTTAAATTTAGTTACATCACATCTTTGACTCCGGGACACCCTCTCTATATTCGGCAAAGACCTTAAGGACGTGTGAAGTAGCAAACTGTTTCTCTCTCCAGACAGCGCCGCAACACAGGTCCTAAGGACACCTACCGCAGCAGTTGAGGCTGCAGCCTCGCTCACCAGAACAGGCAGTCGGAGCACCTTCCTAAAGCAGCGGCTACCGCAGTAACTTTCCTGTTTACAAAACCCCTTAAAAGTCGCAATTCCCGAATATTATAATGCTTTGAATAAGCCCTGACAGCACAGCACAACTTGTCAGACAGCTGCCCATGAAGGCTGCACCTATAGGTTAAGAGGGAACCGTGACAGCGCTCTCCTCAGCATCCCAAGGCCACCCGTCAGGCAGAGCCGGGGTCTACAACAGAGCTGCCGAACCGCCAAGAACGGTTCATACACCGGGCAGTGACACCCGGTCGCTGCTCTGGCCGAAGGGAACGTCACTTCCCCGCCAGTCCCACCTCACGGCGCCTCACCCACAAATCCGCGCAGGCCGCAGCCCACCCAAGCGCACAGGGACCCCCGGCCAGGCCCAGTCCCGGCCCAGAGACCACTCCCGGCAACACTCAAGGACTACCCAAGCACCCTGCGGTAGTCGCCCTAGGCCTCCACCGCCCGCCAAGGGCCCCCCACGCTCACCTGCCTCCGCTGAGCCCGAGGTGCAGACTCTCCGCTCCGCCGGCACCGACACGCACCTCCGCGGCTTCGCCCCGCTCCGCCCCTCCGCTGCTGCTTCCGGGCTCGGGCGCTCCGCACTAACACACACACACACCGGTGCGACGTTGCACTCCACCTGGCCCTCGACCGCGGGGGCCCTCCCGGCACCGCCTCCCCTTGCCTCGGGCCCACCCGCCGCCCAGCCCCAGGCCCGGTTTGGCCTGGCCGCGGCCTCTTTAAGGCGCCGAGCCCTGCCCACTACCTCGGAGCCGCTCACGGAAGTGCCACGTGTACGCCGTGCGCCTGCGCGTGCCCGCCACTTCCGGCTCGGGGCGGCCCTTCCCCTCCTCCTCGAGCTGGGCCGTGCGCCGCCAGACGGGCGGCACCGCCGAGCCGAGCCGAGCCGAGCCCGCCGCCATGGCCCAACCCGCCAGGCCTCCTGCCGGCTACCCTGGCCAGAACGGCGCCGGCCAGCAGCCCTACAGCAATGGTGAGTGTGGGGCCGGGCCGCCCTTGGTGGCAGTGCAGGGCCCGGCGACGGCGAAGGGGGCGACACCTATCTCGTTGCGCTTCACCCGGCCCTGGGCCGCTCTGCGCCCGTTCTCCTCGGTGTTGCGGGGCAGTGAGGCCAGGCTTCGGCCCGCGGCTCGGGAGAAGGGGCTGGTGCCCACGGGCGGAGTAACGGGAAGGAGGTGTTCCGGATGATGGGAGTAAAGGAGCCCGTGGCCACGGGGGATCCCGGCGGGTTAGCCACTCGGCTTGCGGGAGCAGGCGGGGTCCGGGAATGAGTCTGTGTCCAGCTCCCCCCGGTGCCCTCACCGCACGCCGTACACCTGGTGGCCGAGTGGAATTAAGGATAAAAAAAGAGAACGAAGTGGGTAGCGGTGACGGATTCTTGTCACCCGGTCCGTGCAAGGACACGAGTGCAGCCCCGGGCGGGGGCGGCCGGGAAGTGGAAGGTCCCGAGGATCACCGTGCGTGGGGATCGAGCTCTTGCTGGGAGCGTGTCCTGCCGAAGTGCCACTGAGCGGACCGCAGAGCTGTTTGTCAGGCAGATAAATCTGTATTCCATTTCTCTTTTCTTCATGCCAAAAGTCTCTGTTTGTTAACTGACACAAGCACCTTTCAGAAAACCAGTGTTGGTGCTGCCGAGGGAAAGGCTGCGGCCCCAGCCGCGCTGCATGTCCCTGCAGCCCGGGTCCTGCCGGTGACACCGCGAGGCCGCGGCGGGAGCCGGTGACCCTTTGGAACTGAGCTGTAGATGTGGCACTGTGGTTATCGTTGCGGGGGGAGGACCGGGCTGAGCGCAGGCTCCGCCGCCAGGGCATGGGGTTTATCTTGTCAGTCACCTGAAATGATCTCGTTCCGTGTTCTGACCAAGGGAGGTCTGCAGGATTTCCTTCCCGTTGAAATGCACCTACCGACGAACAGAAGGGAAGGCAGCAGCCCACGGCAGGCCCTGTCTGCCTACCTGTTTTCTCCGCAAGTGGGAAGTCTCTGCTCTTGGAAGTGTTTCTTGATGTCACATATATAGAACGATAGAATTGTTTTGGCTGGTAGCAACCTTTGAGATCATCCAGTCCAACCATCAGCCCCACGCCACACAGCCGTCGAACCACATCCCAAAGTGCCATGGCCGCACACTTCGTGAACGCTTCCAAGGGTGGGGACTCCACCACCTCCCTGGGCTGCCTATTCCAATGCCTGACCACTCTTGCAGTGAAATATCTTTTCCTAATATTCAACCTAAACCTTCCCTGGCACAATCTGAGGCCCAAATACAAACCTCATCTTCAGCATCGTTCCTTAATTAGACACTTGAGTGTTGCAGTGGTTGTACTGCATCATAAGCAGATCGGCTCTAATGAGATATTTTGATTTCTCTGCTTTATGCATGAGTAATTAAATGGTTGGACTTGTCTTCCCCCTCCTCCTTCTCAGTCAGTTTATTGCTTTTTCTCAAAGTTATCTGCAAAGTGGCATTTTACAGACAGCTTTGAGAGGGTTGAGGTGGTGGGAAGTGTTTGAGAGCGAGCCTCTGCCCTGGAGAGCTCCTGGTCTGGGCAAGGAACATCAGCTAATGGAGCACTGGAGTGGGGTGATTCAGACTGGCGTAGCTTCATGTTTGCTGGTTTCCCTGTAGTGGCATTAAGCACAGAACAGGAGCTCTGGAGGGGCAGTTAGAGGAGGAGGAATTTCAGGCTGCTGACTCAGGTGGATGAAGAAGTGAGACCTGAAATTGAGCGTTATGCAAATGCAGGGTAGTAAAGCAGCCCAGTCAGTGTGGTGTGTTTGAGGCCTGGGCTGCTGGCCTTGTGAACCAGTCAGGGTGTTGAGGTGTGCAGTGCTCTTGCTTCATTGAAGGTCTGTCAGACAGTGCTGCCATCCCGGATGTGTATAGTGAAATGAAAGCACTTGAGAGCAGGGAGAGCGCTGCTGTGGTGCTCAGCATGGCCTGTGAGGCAGGCAGGCTGTCAGCAGGGCACTGAACTGGTGGATAGCAGGCAACTCTCCTCTCAACTCACTGCTTTGCTGCTTGCAGGTGACTCCCTGGGCTTGCCTCCCGGTGAAGGCAGTAAACTGTGACAGCAGCACTATGTGCTGGCCAGGACATTGTTTAGCAGGAGCACTGGGTTGCTTAGCAACAACCTTCCTCGACTTCATTTGTGACTGTCACGCCAGGACCAGCATTCTGTGTTCGTTCTGTATGCATCAAACTCCACGTTACTCATGTGCTTTACAGTCAATAGTGCAAACGAGGAGAAACAATTCCTCTAGGGCTGTTTGGCTCTTACCACATAGCAGGACAAAAGGGAGGCTACCAGGAGGATGGAGACTCCCTCCGTACCAGCAGTCCCGTGGCAAAGACAAGGGGTGATGTGCGCAAGTGGCTTCTGGGGATGTTCCCATCACACTCCAGCAGAAAAGGTTTCCCCAGAGAGCAGCTGGACGTTGGAATCCCCTCCCAAGGGAAGCAGTGGAGTGCCCTGCACTGGACAGGTTGAAGCCTCAGCCTGACAGGTTGCTGGGCCAGCTCGTTTCAGCTACATCAGCACCTGGGAAGCCTGCAGCAGGTGCTCCTCAGGGTCCCTTCCAAGTTGGCATTCTGGGATTCTCTGGTGATGTCTTTGCTGGCTCTTTGACATCACAGGACACTTTAGAAACTGTTGGGTTTGGAGACCAGAAGTCAGTCAGCTGAAGTGAGTGCTGGTGGTGACTGATCCCATGGCAGTTAGGTTGAGATGCAGCTTTTCTGTGTCTTTACCCTTATACCTCAGAGGTTGGAGAGATGGTGGCTGGTGGCAATGATGTACTAAATAACTGCCTTGGAGTAGGTGGTGCTGAAATCCTGTGTGGCAGAAAATAGGACTTGAATCCTGGCCTTCCATGCTAATATTCTAACCCCTCTTTCTATACAACCATTAGGCAACCCCGATATACATTCTGGTGCTGTTCCTGATCTTGGGAATGACTGTGTTCCTACAGAGGTGTCCCTTGCTGTAGGTGGTGACCTTTCTTGGTGTCTACCCGATTTCTGCTCTGTCAGTCAGTGGCTTTGCTGCCATGGGAGTGATCTCACTCTTCTGCCAGAGCTCACTCCTGGAGAGTTCCTGGGCTCACAGAGAGCCAGCAGAAGCACCTGGTACGCTCTCTTGAGAGACCTCAACATAGGGGTCAAGTCAAAATGGGCACCTGGCAGCAGCCTAACAGCAAGTCCTGAAAAGGTTCTGTGGCCTGTGGAGCCCCCTGGAGAGGGTATGGGCCCCTCAGTGTTGTCACTTCAGTTTTGTTGGCAGGCTTGTTTGGGCACATGAACTGTGTGGGGGCCACGAGGCTGTGCTCTGTGCTGGAATGAAAACCAAACTCTGGAACATGGTGCTGTAGGGAAATTGAGTTCCAAAGCAAAGGGTCATACAAAATACCAGGACTGGGTTTCGCTTCCATTAATTAATCCTCACACTCGTCCTACAAGGAGTATGTAAGGGAACAATCTGCATACTCTGTCTCCTGCATGGACTCCAGAGTTGTGCTCTGAGGTGAACACTCCAGTTACAAATTCCTGTGGATTTGTTCTGTGCTTTTGGTATGGCTCAGAGTGCAGCTGTTGTGTCTCTGCATGCTGGTGCAGTCAGGAGGCCTGGCCCCACCGTTCCTAGAGTCAGCCAATTGAATGTGAGTGCAACTTCCACATCAGGAGTAGACCAGGCACCTGGCAGAGCACAGGGTGCTTTCTGAAGGTGAGGCAGAACCCTTGGCACTTCACCTGGACAGGCTTTTTGTTTGGATGCTGAGTGTAGAGAGCTATTAATTGCTGGGGTTTATGAGCAGTGCTGTAAGGCCAGTGGGGTGTAAGTGGGTTTCCTAAGTGCATGATGAGCAGCAGGCTGAGATCAATGGGTGGAGCAAAGTGTGGTGTGTGCTTGGTATGCACAAGGAACAGGCAGTGGAGATGAGATCACTGACACTGACTGTGTGTTTAGCATGGATATGGAGATGTTCATTGAAGTTGAACTCTTGGCAGTGGTGCCCAGTGACAGGACAAGGGAGAACTGAAAACACAGAAAGTTCCACCTGAATGTAAGGAGAAACTTTTCTGTGAGAGTGCTGGAGCCCTGGAGCTGACTGCCCAGAGAGGTTGTGGAGTCTTCCCCTGTGGAGAGCTTCCAACCCCAGCTGGACATTGTGCTCCTGGGCAAGCTACTGTGGGTGCCTCTGCTTTAGAGGGGTTGGACTGGATGATCTCTAGAGGTCCCCTCCAACCCCATCATGCTGGGGTTCTGTGACATAACAGCTGGCTGTGGCTTGTAGCCCAGGGCTGTCCAAGGAGTGAGAAGCTGAAGCACCTGAGCAGTGTTTGTCCTGAGTATTTAGCTTCAGTTCTTGTCAAACACCCGAGCTCAGAGTTATTGCAACTTGTGAATGGGAACTTCTTCCACTTTGAACGTGACTGGAGTGTTTCAGGAGGAGACCAGCTGTCTTTGTTTTGGTGTCAGCTGGAATTCTGTGACTTACTCTGTCAGCAACTGTTTGCAGTGCTTGCATGGTGAGTGTACATCCACTGCTCAGGGCCTCTGGTGTGTTACTGCAAGAGTCTGTGCTGAGTCCCGCAGGCATCTCTGAGCTGGGCAGTTAAGGGCTCTGCTTAATCTAGGCTCAAAAATCTCAACAAATTCTGGAAATCAGTACATGGCTGCAGAAATTCATCACTCTAGCTCCTGAGGAGCATCTGTTCTGCTTGCAGATGCTTACCTGTGGAACGTCTGCAGTGTTCAAGCTGTGTCTGGGTGGGGCAAGCACAGCACAGCTGGCACAGTGCTCTGGCTGTAAGGAGCTGTGGCTGACTGTGACTTCCACTACCTAGCACCTTCTGCTCAAAAGGATTTCACTTGAAAATCTATTGTCTCCCTTCAGAATGGCCCTGTAGTGCCAGTGACAGGAACAACCTGTGGCAGCAGCTGACTTGATGGAGCTCTCAACACACCAGGGACCTCACCATGGTCCTGTGTGAAGCAGGCATCTGATGCTGATCTTGCCTGCCTGGTTTCCTTCTTGGAGGGCTGATAACCTGATTTCAGGGTTCCTTTTTTTCTGCAAATGAGTAGAACTTAGTTAAGATGTGAAAACAAATGCATGAAAAGCACCAATAACCCAGACAGGTGAATTGTTTTATGTGACCCTTCATTCCATCCTAGTGACCAGCTGGCTGCTCACATGAGCAGCATGTGTATGAATAGTTCTCCTACTAAAATTAACTGAAGAGACTTGCACAGATTGTCACTTGAGAAACAACCTGGTGACCTCAGCTGGAGCTGTCCGTGTCTGTGCAGGAAGGTAAGGCTGCAATTGGGATCAGTCCAGTGAGCAGTGGTTGTGTGGTGGATGCCTCCACTTTGGGTCTGCTCACTGCTGCTGCCTGGGATGGCTCTCCTCTGGTCAGCTTGCTTTGAGGGGCTTCTGAAGACAGAAAGAGGTTTGTGTGTGGATTGTAGTCCAGGAGGCACAGGGTTGATCAGTGCTTGTGAGGCTGCTGTAAAACAAACCAAAGAGCCAGGTGCTGGTGGCAAAATACTCCTGGATTCATGTCCCCCACAGCACTCACAACCTGTTGAAAAGCAAAGGGAAAAGATTCCCAGGAACATCTTTTCTTTCAGAAGAGCTACACAGTGCTGGCTTTCTAACAGGTTTGTTGTGTGTGTTTTTTCTCTGGCAGGTCCTGTTCAGCACCAGCTGATGCAGTCACCAGATGGGCAGACATACAGGCCTCCAGGGCCAGCATCCTATTTGCACCAGGTGCCGGCGAAGGTCCCTCCCCATCAGTCTTCTGGACAGTACAACTATGGCGGCTCTCAATTAAACAATTACCAAGGACCTGGGCGGACTCTCAACAGACCAGTGGCACCTTTCTCCGGGTCACCAGTCCAACAGACAGGTCCTGCTCCACAAGTGCTGCTGCCTCCGTTGCAAAGCGCAACTGCTGCATCCTCTGCTGGTGGCTTTGTCCCCGGAGCCAGCCCAGCAGTGCTTTCAGACTGGCAGCACAGCCAGGCTGCTGTGATCCAGGCAGGGAGTGCTCAGGCAGGCCACATGACTGGGACAGGGTCAGCACAGCCCTCCTCCTTAGCAGGGAACACAAACCCTGCAGGAACCTACCCCTATGCTGCTTCTCCAGGAGGCCCTCCCCTGCAGAACAGCTTTGTGAAGCCAGGTAACCATAGCTCTGCCATGCTTCGCCAGAGCCCATTCCCATTGCTCAGTGTTCCTTTAGCAAAGCAATGCAGAAATGACTCTGCAGCAGCATTGTGCTTGTCAAACAAGGGTGTTAAGGCAGAAAATGCATATCACGAGTACAGGGCTGGTTTCCTTGGGTTAGAAGCGGCAGTTCTAGGTGCTGCTCAGGCATTTCAGTTGGCTGAGCAGATACTGAGTGGGGTCTTGTCTTGGGAAGTTGTGTGTATGGGTCATGGGGTTTCTGTCACCTTCGCTGTGCCACAGAGGCTACTGGAGCAGTCAGGTGGTGACTTTGGACCTGTCAATTGAAAACTGTAGTGCTATACAGTGAGTGTGGTCTTTGGCAGTTTAAAACTTGTTAGCTTCTCTGTAACCACTTGAGTCAGGTCCTGCTCTGAACAGCCTCACTCAGGTCCATGCAGACAACCTGAACACAGCCTGGGAAGAAGACTGAAAAACCACAAGAAGAGGCCAGTTGAATGGAAAGCTTCCTTCCTGGAGACTTCTAACTCTAACTATCTGATGATATGTCAGGCTTTAGAGAGTGCTCTGCAATCGTGGACTCACCATGGAACCATAGATTGGGTTGGGTTGGAAGAGACCTTAAAGTTCATCCAGTTCCAATCCCCTGCCATGGGCAGGGACACCTCCCACCAGCCAGGCTGCTCAAGGCCTCATTCAGCCTGGCCTTGAGGGGGCAGCCACAGCCTCCTTGGGCAACCTGTTCCAGTGTCTCCCCATCCTCACTGTCAAGAATTTCTTCCTCTTATCTAAGTCATGAGACACAAGGAATTGCCACTTCCCTTCCATCTGCTGGTCCAGGCAGTGGTAAAAGACCTTCCCAACACTTAGCAACTCTCTGGTGTAACCTGGGGTGCTTATGGAAACAAAGTTATGCTGGAGTTTGTCTCTACCAGAGTGCTAGTGGTTGTTAGAGAAGGCTGGCTCTCTGCCTGAGCAGCTAACAGCAGTCACCTACAGATATGTTTGACAGGTCACAGCAAATACTGTTTCTCCTGTGAGGTGCTCTTGGGCTCAGGAGACACTTCTGCTGAAGCAAGCTCTACTCCATGCCTGACTCCTGTGATTAAGACAGCCCAACAGAACTGGGGAGACTCTTTCTGGGAGTTTATTCCAGTAAACAGCAACTGGGAGTCAGGGAGGCAAGCACTGAGGAAGCTTGGAAGGTGGCACTGGAATGAGATGGAGTGTCTGGAATGAGGGAATTCTCCTGTCCACTCCCTAGTGAATCCTGAGCCATTCCTCTGGTAGGCTTTTGTAGAACAGTGCTAACCTTTGCTGTAGTTGATTGGGGATGGTGCTCATTCTTACACCAAAGCTTTGCCAGCTCCTTCCTGTGTGGCCAGCTTTGGGCAGCCTTCTCAGACACAGGAACCTCTCCCAAGTTCTGGAGCAGTGTTGCCTGCACCTAGCAGTGGCTTTGTAGCATCAGACACTAAGTGAGCAAAGAGAACTTCACTGGATCTGATATTTTTTGAATGATTTCTTTTCCCCTTCTCTCTCACTTGTGCCCACACTGCAGGCTGCTGAAGCTGCGCATTGCTGAGGTTTCCCAAGGGAAATCCTATTCCCAAGTAATTTTAGTAGCTATAAAATCTGCATGTTGCTGTTTAGCATTGGGTGACTTGGAGTAGCAGTTGAGCGTCCCATTGGAAGGAGTCAGTTCAGGCTCTCGCCGCTTCACTAGTCTGCGTTTAGGACAGGGTTGGGCTCTAACTTGCCAAACCCAGCCTTGGCAGTGCACCTTAGGCTGCTTTCTGTGCCTCTGGCCAAGAGCAGCAACACGAGCTGAGAGAGATCATGGATCAGAACTACAGGAACCCTGGGGGAGGAAAGCAGAGAGAGTCTCCCACGAGGAGACCTTCTGCAGACGTTCGGGTTCCTCATGCTGCTCATCTCTTGAACAAGAGGCGTGTTCAGAGTCCAGCTTGTGTGGGTTTGTAACAGAACCTCTGTAGCTTTTCCAGATGGCTTCAACTCCATGTACAAATTAATCTCTCTACAGGATCTGCACCTCCACCGGTGACTCAACCCTTAACTCCACTCCACCCCCCTTCAAGGCCACCTTTAGGACCCCCACCAGTTGGTGGTCCACCTTTAATTAGACCACCAACCCAGACAGCAGAAGCAGCTAACACACATTCTCTGCTGAATTCAGCTGCAAGTCAAGAAGGTAAGAGAAGTTTTGCTCTCCTCTGGTTCTGAGTTGCTCCAGTGGGCAAGCCTGAAAGCCAAGCCACTGTTCCCTTAGATACCTGCGGGGTAAAAGCGATGCTAACACAGCAACATTTTGTCTGAAAGGAGCAGGTAAGGACCTGGAGGGAGACCAAATATTTCTTGTTGACAGTTGTTAATAAAATGAAAATGATTAACACCTTGAAATAGACTTCTGAGTGCTACTTGATATGTCCATGTCTGCCATAGTTGCCACTTCTGGTTTTAATGTTTACAATGATACTGAAGTTCTGATTTCTCTGCATCCTTGGCTGCTGTGGAGGGCACAGTCCGTGTCTCGCTTCTCTCTTGCTTTATTCTGCAGAGGAGCGTAAACTGTGGACCTTGCAGCTCCTTGCCTATTTGTGTAGCTGTGCCTTACTCTGCCCTTCGGTGTCAAACCATTGAAACACCTCTGGGATTTGTTCATTTTCTGCAGGCTGTCACTAGAGGCTGTGAGGGGTCAGCTGCTGAAGGCAGGTAGCTGACTTCCCTTGTCTCCTCTGGCCCCTGCACAATTATACCTTTGTTCCAGAACTCATCAGGGCTCTGTACCAAACAGACCTGAGGTTGTGCTGCATGTAGTGCTCATGCTGGATGGGGCCATGGGTAGCTGGCAGGTTCTTCTTCACACAGACAGCTTGTTCTGGCCAGGCTGCTGATCCCTCGCATGGTTGGCTTGGTGGCTTCTGAGATGTGGTACCTGTATTATTGCTGTCCTCACACAGCCAGACTTGGACCTAGAAATGCACTAGAAACTGTTTTGGCTTGGAATCTCTTTGTAAAGAAGAGAAATATTTGCAGGACCCTGCAGAGAGATGTTCAGCCTGTGAAGCAGGCTGACTGCTGTGTGCTAGTGAGGTTCAGGGTATAGTGCAAGGCCCTCTCCGTGGGTTAGCTTCAAAGATTTTAATGCCAGTAACCAGTAAATGGAGGAGCTGCTGCTTAGCAAGAGATCCCTGGGTTTGTGTGGTTACACATAGCTTACAGAAAGCTGCCCCTCAGGAGCACTCTGTTTCAAGGTTTTCCTTACCTCTGCTGGGATTTGTATCTTGACGGGTATGTGGCTGTGTCAGAACTGCTGGCATTTGGCAGGCAGCTCTGGGCTGAGTGTAAGTGAAGGCAATTGGGTGTTTCTGTCAATTACCAGTGCAAAATTCCAGCAGATTTAAGATTTCATTCCATTTTGCTGTGGGACCAAGTAGGTCCAAACATGCAGTAGCCATCAGGGTTGCTTTGTGGCACTTCTTTGTAGTCAGCTCATTCAAACTGCTTAGCAATGTTTTGACTGGGGTTGTCTTTCTGAACAGGTGATGCTACATCTGCTGCCAGTGATTCAACTGTGCTGCAGAACAGCTATGATGCAGTAGAAGGTGGTGGCCTCATGGGTAAGGCTTTGGAATTTAAAATCTTTGCTATGAGTGACTTTCTGAAGGCAGTTCAGACGTTTCTGTACAGACGGATAGAGCTGTCGGCCTTGAAAGCAGATACAAACTTTATGGCAACAGGCTTGGCCGTGCCTGTCAGTGTAGGGAAGCAGCTGAGAGCACTTTGTAAAGCTGACTGCAGTTGTCTGGTGGCTATGCTCAGAAGTTCAGCACCAACCAAAAGCCCTCCTGCTGTGTTAATGCATTGAGCAAGCTGCTGTTCTTCAGGAACGGATTTCAAGTGTCTGTCTTCTCTGCCTTTAGCAAGCCCCCATGCTTCTCCTGCACCTGCCAAGCTGAACAGAAGTGTTGGGTATTCTTACCCTGCCCTGCGTCCAGGCTACCAAAATGCTTCCACCCCTGGAGCATCAGGAATGCAGGCGTCTCCTCTGCAGTACCCAGATGGAGCAAAGCATTTCCCCCAGGTAAAGAGCACCTGGGGTTTACCTCAGTACTGGTCACGGTGTGGGTGGGTGAAGAAGAGGGGTGACTGGTGGGTGTTGTGCATCTCTGGGGTGTCCCTCTGCAGTTCACTGCTGGGTGTGCCTTTGTTCGATGTGAGCTGTGGATTTCATGCAAATCATTGATGTTGTTTCTGAAATTCTATTGACTCCAGCCTGTCTTGGGCACTAATCACTTAACTGCATCTATGGGTGGCCTGAGCCTACAGCAAGAAGGACTGAGACCTGTGAATCTTCTTCAAGAGAGAAATATTCTTCCCACGACCCTCTTGAAGGCTCCTGTTCCAAACTTGCATGAAGAAATCCAAAGGCTCAACTGCAACCCTGAGTAAGATTATCCATTTGATCTAATTCATCCAAGAAAAGAAAAAGGTAGAAATTCCCACTTGGAGACATTCACAAAACAGTTCCTTAGTTGTGTGGATAAAAAGCAGTGGAAAGGGGCTTCACTGCCTTGCAATAAAGGCAGCAGGCACTTTCAACTTGGAAGTGAGGAGAGCTGCCTGGGTAGGAAGTGTGAGGAACCAGTGTTGTTTGCGAGGCAGCTGGAGACAGACACAATAAAGGCTTTAGAATGTAGCTGGCCAGGAGGGTGGTTTGAGAGAGGAGAACGAGGTGAAGCAAAAAGGCTGAATGCAGAAACAGGAGGGAGCTCTGCTGAAGGGACCAGCTCAGACAGCAGTCAGGGGAATGTCAGACAAGCAGCTGGGCATTGAGGAGCCTGACCAAAGCAGGTCCTTCTGCTCTGCAAGCCTTTTATGCTAACTAAGGGAATCCACAGTGGTTTTGTGGAGATGGGAAAACAAACACAACAGCCTGAGATTAGAGGAGTTCTGTGCACATCTGCACTGGGTGCAGCCCTTGAGTCCTGCAGTCACTGTGGGGTTGTTCATAGGTTTTTGAGCAGTTTTAAGACATCTTCTTAAACTTCACTGGTTCAGATGTGTAGAGAAGGGGATTCCAAAAGAGCTCTTGGCATGTAAAGGTTTGTTGTGACACTCAGCTGTGCCTAAGGAGCAGACCTTAGAATGTACTGTGGGTCAAGCTCTGCTAAACCAGAGCAGTTATAATTGCAGAAGATCCTTTGGAAATGGGCATTTCCCATCACCAGCTCTAGAAACAATATGAAGGATGCTGTGTACTACTGAAGTCATTGTTTTCTTACCTGAAAGCCTCTGAAAATAATCCTTTGTCCTCCATGTAGGTTGTTCCGCTGTACCCTGACTAACATTCCTCAAACTCAGGCCTTATTGAATAAAGCCAAACTTCCTTTGGGGCTCCTGCTTCATCCTTTCAAAGACTTATCGGTATGACAAACCTTCCAGAGTTTCTGTGCTGAAATATCAACTCTGCCTGTCCAGTCCAGAGCTGGACATTGGCATGTAAAAGAAGGGCAAGTCCAGTTGCTGACCTTGGCCCTGAAAAACCACCCTGGTGACTGGCAGTTCCCTGTTCCATACAGGTCATTAGAATTGTTCTCTTTTTAAATTTTTTTTTTTTATTTTCCTCCCTGCCATTTTTCAACTTTCAAGCCTCACTTAATCAATAAAACCACTCAGATCTCAAAAGCTGGAAGCTTAGAGACAACACAGCACCTGGACTGTGCCAGAAGGCAGCATGTAGTGGTGCTAGGTCAGTGGTTGGACTTGATGTTCTTGGAGGTACCAACAAAAACAATTCTGTAAAGAGATTCCAACGTCTAAATTGCAGTATGGCTTAGACAGCTTTATCTTGCCACAAGTCTCTCACACTTAACCGAGTTCTTAGCCCAAACCTGGTGCTACTGCTTCACTGAGAATTAACAAAGGTAGCCAGGAGGCTGTGGTTTTATCTGTTGAAGTGGTATTTCTCACAATTCAGGTCACTTTTTCAGAGATGTGGGTTTTTTTCTGAATTTTGATCTGTACTGGGCACAGGACTTGGTCTGAAACCATCACTGTAACATTGCAGACTCTGCAGCTTTGCAGTTCAATGCGTTGGAGCTCAGTTCTGACCAGCCGTGAAGGAGCGCAGGGTGCTGTGAGGATGCAGCAAGACTTCCTGCAATGAGTGTACTTTGACTAGTAAAGCAGCAGCAGAGGGTGTGTTAGGTGAGGAGCTGTGGGTAGTGGTGCTGTAAACCAGGAAGCTTTTCTCTTGCAGCAACTGCCTGTGGTGACTTCGAGCACCATTGTGAGATGCCGCTCCTGCCGGACCTACATCAACCCCTTTGTCAGCTTCCTAGACCAGAGGAGGTGGAAATGCAACTTGTGCTATAGGGTGAATGATGGTAGGTTTTGAAGGTGCTCTTAAACTGCTGAGGTTAGCCTCTCCCACCTTGGCCTTTGAGGCTGTAATGGTCGTAACTGTCAGCCTGAGTGGCCACTGGCAGTGCAGGGATGAGACAGATGTTTCCTGTGCTGTCACTAATGGAGCCCAGAAGGTCTGATGTGGTCTCCCAAGGGACCCTGAAAGGTTACAGTGAAGGTACAATGAAGTTGCCCTCCCCAGTGTGGTTGTCCAAGAAGCATTGCCCAGCAGGCACAGAGAAGCTGATGTGTAAGTGCAGCACAGCTAATCCTAGTGTGAAGTAACAACCTCCATTTGTCTGTGCAGTTCCTGAGGAGTTCATGTATAACCCTGTGACGAGAGTCTACGGAGAGCCTCATAAAAGGCCTGAAGTCCAAAATGCCACCATTGAGTTCATGGCTCCATCTGAGTACATGGTAAGGCTCTCTTTACTTGCACTTATCCTCTCCCTTGGTTTATTTCCAAAGAAGTCATGCCAATCCTTGGCACAGGGGGTTGCTTTCCACCTCAGCAGAAGCCTTGCTGTCCTAGGGAGGGTATCTGAGAGCTCTTGGGAAGAACAGTTCAGGTGGTTCATTTCTAACCGCTGATGATGTTGAAGTTCTTCCATATTTGGAACATGCAGCTGCTTGCAGGCCTTCTGCCAGAGAACTACAGTGCTGGAACACAGAAGAGACCGAAAGCATTCAGAAGCTTTAGCTGTCATCTGTGTGCAGTTCTTATGGAGCTTGAAGTGGCAGTGGAAGGAACAAACCCAGTTTCTTGGTTGTCACTTTGAAACTTCATCTTCTCTTTGCCCAGCTGCGTCCTCCTCAGCCGCCTGTGTACCTCTTTGTGTTCGATGTCTCTCACAACGCGGTGGAGACAGGGTACTTGAGTACAGTCTGCCAGACCCTGCTGGACAACCTGGACTTGTGAGTACTCTTCCCTCCACAGTCACCTCTCTCCTGCTTCTGATGCTTGGGGCACTTCCCCATCCAAAAGAGACCTCCTCCAGCACAGGCTGACAGTGGCCAGTGGTGTATGAAAAGTCAGACAAAGCCCTAGGGGTTTTTCCCAGCACAGCTGCACTGGTGCACAAGGTGCTCTGGGGGCTTGCTCCATAGTCTGCTGCTTTTCTGTTTGCTTCCCCAAGGAATAAACATCTTCAGGATGCTTTTTGGAACTGTACTTTTGAAAAGCTGAAGTTGGGAGCAATATTTGCTGAAAGCAATGCTTGCATCTGATAAACTGCTCACTGAATGCATGCTGCCTGGAGAAATGCTCCTTGATGTTCTGCAGCTCACTTCTTCCTTTTATTCCATTGCTTATTCCCAACTTAAAAAAAAATCCCTTGAGTGTTTGCTGGGTGACTGCACCATAAGCTTCTGCTTTGGTGGTTGGGGGTTACGTTTGGTTGGTGGTGGTGGTTTGGTTTGGTTTTAATTTTGCTTTTTGCTTGTTTTTCACTCCCAAATGACTTCAGCTGTTGCTGTTTAGCTGTAAATAGCTACTTGGTAACAACCTTGGACAGGTGCAGTGGATGTTTAAAAAGCAAAGCCTGCAGAAATGCAATTTTGTCTTGCTGAACACCATCTGTCTTGTTTGCAGGCTTCCTGGGAACACTAGAACAAAAATAGGCTTCATAACATTTGACAGCACAATCCATTTCTACAGCCTTCAGGAAGGCCTCTCTCAGCCTCAGATGCTGATCGTATCAGATATTGAAGGTATGGTCACTGCAGACAGCTGTTGAGTTTGTGACAGCCTTTGTGAAAGGGTCTGTGTGGTAGGAGTCTAGACCAGACCACTGGTCTCTGGGAATGGCTTTAGGAGTAGCATCTATCAGTGTCTGTGGAGGTGCTGGTGGCTGAGCAATGCTGTGGCTGCTCCTGCCTGAGAACGTGAAGACAGACTGCTCCTGCATGGTTTACTTTGTACAGCTACCTAGACCTGTGACTCCAAATGCTGATGCCTGGCAAAGTGCTCTGGGTGATGTGGTGACTGCTGAATAGGGCTTGTTCCTCTGCCTATGGCTTCAGGTGCCTTGAGGCAGGGCAGAAGGAGCACCAGGAAAGCTTTGGCTGTGTGTTTTCACTTAGTCTTGGTTATCCCCCAACCCTGTCAGGTGCTGCTCTAACTAGGCAGGCTTGTCACAGCTGTACTAGGAGGGGAAAAAAGGGACTCCAGATGCTGCTGTCAGAGAGGTTTGTGCACTGAGGCTGTGTTTGTTCTATAACTATAATGGTGAGCAAATACAAGTCACAGAGTCACAGAATGGCTTGGGTTGGAAGAAACCTTAAAGCTCATCCAGTTCCAATCCCCTGTCACCGGCAGGGACACCTCCCACTAGCTCAGGTTGCTCGAGGCCTCATCCAGCCTGACCTTGAACACCTCCAGGAAGGGAGCAGCCACAACCTGCCTGGGCAACCTGCTCCAGCACTTCCCCACCCTCACTGTAAGGAATCTCAGTTAGGAGAAGCTTGATGTGTTTTCAAAAAATGAAACTTTTTTTGTTCCCCTTCCAGATGTCTTTGTACCAATGCCAGAGAACTTACTAGTCAATTTAAATGAAAATAAAGAGGTAAGAATGACTTTAACTAGTGACATTCCCATAGCTCGGGATAATTTCTGGATTACTTGATGCTCTTTAACACCTACAGGTTAAATGTCAGATTTGAGGTGGAAGAAAAGAGGTATTTGAGTTGTTCTGTGACTGTAAACCTTTCCCAGCCTGAGGCAAGGCAGTACTTGACTTTTGTTGGGTCTTTTTCTGTAGTCTTTCACCATCAGAAGTACTAACACAAGTTGGTGCAGTCAGCTCCCTGAAGAGAACTCCGCAGACTCTGCTTTTAACACTGCTGTTTTCTGCATTGCAGCTAATTCAAGATCTGCTGAGGACCCTGCCACAGATGTTTACCAAGTCCCTGGAAACTCAGAGTGCTCTGGGGCCTGCCTTACAGGCTGCCTTTAAACTGATGTCCCCCACTGGAGGCAGGATCTCTGTCTTCCAAACACAGCTTCCCTCTGTGGGAATGGGAGCACTAAAGTCCCGGGAAGAGCCAAACCAAAGATCCTCTGCAAAGGTGAGTGGAGCCCAGAGGTTGAGGGACCTCTCCTGTCCACGTGGGTGGCTCTGGGTTAGTTTTGTGCCCCCCTTGCTGAGCTAGCCTTCCTTTGTGAATCTAGCAGAGAGCAGCAGAATCCTCCAGCACTAGAAATGCAGTCTGAGGATCTGATGTGTTTCCTAAGGTCTCACTGTATCGAGTGCTGAGGAATGGATTATCTGTGTCCCTGGGAAGTGGCAGTGGATGAGTCCATCTGCTTGCACCCCCCTGGCTTAGTGTTGCACTCTCTGTATTCACAGGACATACACCTAACACCGTCCACTGACTTCTACAAGAAGTTAGCCTTGGACTGCTCGGGCCAGCAGGTTGCAGTGGATTTATTCCTCCTTAGTGGACAGTATTCTGACTTGGCTTCTCTAGGTAAGGTATGGTAATGTGTTTGGGGCTGTGTAACCCTTGTCCTGCTGGCAGATACGCAGGATCTCCACTCACATTTAGTGCATGAACCTGATGGGAGTGAATCTAGTGAGGCAAGGTGCAAATCCATCCTTGGTGAGCAGTCACAGGGGCACCTGATGTAACCTAGGTGGTTTCATCAGAGACTCAGGGCTCTTGTGTTCCTGCTATTAGTGGCTGTTATGTCTTTTAACCATCAGTGCAAACTTCATTAGCATTGTAAGGAAGCATTTTAACTCTACCTCCATTAGAGGAAGCTTGCTTAGCATGTTAATTATATTACTTTTCCCTCCACTTGACCAAAACTCCAAGTGCCACAATACCTGTAGTTTCATGCCAGTGGAAATGATTTCCCAGCTGAGACTACAGAGGTACTGAACTGCAGATGTGTCACATCTGCAGACCTGGCAGCATGGCAGAGCAGTGTGAAGGTGTCAACAGGGAGTGCTGCCCTCGGCTGGTGTTTATAGGGCACACAGCAGCTGTCTGCCAGCTGCCAACCCCTGCTGCTTTCTTCCAGGCTGCATATCCAGGTACTCTGCAGGCAGTGTCTACTACTACCAGTCCTACCACCACAAACACAACCCTGTGCAGGTGGAGAAGCTGCAGAAGGAGCTGAAGCGATACCTGACAAGGAAGATTGGCTTTGAGGCTGTCATGAGGATAAGATGCACCAAAGGTCTGGATGTGGCCTCTGGGTTTCAGGGGAGGGGTGGAAGGGAAGTGAGCATTTGCGGTTCCTTGGGGATCGTTGGTTGAGATTTTGCCCGAGGTGAACTGAAATGGTTAGAGAAGGGTTAGAAAAGCAAATGTTGATGTCATCATCCTCACAGAATGGCTCACGTTGGAGGGGACCTTTAGAGATCAGCTACTCTGACCCCCCTGCCATGGGCAGGGAAGCCTCTCAACTAGCCCACGTTGCTCAAGGCCTCACCCAAGCTGGCCTTGAACGCCTCCAGGGATGGGACATCCACAACCTCCCTTGGCAACCCATTCCAGAGCCTCACCACCCTTGTGTTGATAAAGCTTCTTCCTAAGATCCAGTCTAATTCTGCTCTCCCTCAGCTTGTAATGGAACTTGGATGCCAGTAAAGATGCTGCAGATGTCACCTTTAAAAAGCATTCTGATTCCTGGAAATTTTGTTGGGCTTTTGATTCAGCTTCCAAAACCCTGCTTCCTGCTGGGCGCTGTGGGTTGCTTCTGTCGGATGGTGTCCTGAAGATGTCACAAAGATCTTCCTCAGTGAAATAAGGGATCAAGTCATCTACCAGTGGTGGCAGATGTGTAGATGGTGCCTGTGCTTCACAACCTGACCTGACCTGTGTTCCTGCTGCAGGTCTCTCCATCCACACCTTCCACGGGAACTTCTTTGTGCGCTCCACAGACCTGCTGTCCCTGCCCAACGTCAACCCGGATGCGGGCTACGCCGTGCAGATGGCGGTGGAGGAGAGCCTCACGGACATGCAGGTTGTCTCCTTTCAGTCAGCTCTCCTCTACACATCCAGCAAAGGTGAGACAAGGCTCAGATTAGCTTCTCTGTGCCCGTGGATCAGCTGCAGTTCAGGGGCAGAAACACACAGCTCTGGTGTGTCACTCCATGTGTTGATATTCTTACTTCCTCTAGACCCAGACACTTCTTGGGAAGCTTAGTTATGGTTTGAAAACAGGGAGGCTTAGCCCAGACAATGGGAAGTAACTGTTTTTAAAGGCTACTGGGAATGGCCTTGTGACCTTCTCTGATGAGTTAGATGAAATCTTAATTTATTTTTGCTGAATTTATTTACTTTTGGGTGACCAGTGACAGCTCCTGTGCTGGTCCAGAAAAGCAACGCGGTGTTTGCAGACTACAGTTCGCTGTTCCTACAGGTGAAAGGAGGATTCGTGTCCACACCATGTGCTTACCTGTTGTGACAACGTTGAGTGACGTCTACCTGGGGGCAGATGTCCAGGCCATCACTGGGCTGCTGGCCAATATGGGTAAGCAGCATAAGAGCTTGTGTGGGTGTGTCTGGGTGGTAGCCCTAGAGCTTGGAGCAGCAGTCCTCTGGGAAGCTGCAGGAGAAGAAGGGTTCTCTTTCGTGGAATCATGGAACCCTCTAAGATCGCCCACTCCAACCATCAACCCAACACCCCCATGGCCACTAAACCATGTCCCCAGGTGCCATGTCCATGTTTCTGGAACACCTCCATGTCCCTGGGCAGCCTGTTCCAGATCCTGACCACTCTTGCAGCAAATATATGTTCCTAATACCCAACCTTTCCCAGCACTTTTGAGTGCCATGTAAGTTGCAAACCCAAGAGGTTGGGTGTGCAGTGCTTGGCTTAGGTGCAGGGTCGGTGCAGCTGTTGCAGGGCATCATGCAAGCCCCCAGCTGGCTTGCTGAGCCGCCTGGCTGGGCTCCCTCTGGAGCGCAGTGGAAGCTGCCTTGCTTGCGTGGAGCCCACGTTGAAAGCAAAGTTAGCACACAGTGGCATCACTGCCATGGCAGAGGTCTCACCCGAGCTCTGTGCCCTGCAGCTGTGGACCGGTCGGTGTCGGCCTCGCTGAGCGACGCGCGGGACGCCCTGGTGAATGCCGTCATCGACTCCCTGGCCGCCTACCGCAGCTCCGTGCTCAGCATCCAGCAGCCCGGCCTCATGGCGCCCCACGCGCTGCGCCTCTTCCCCCTCTACATCCTGGCGCTCTTGAAGCAGGTGAGAGTGCGGAGGAGGCTGTGCAGGAGGACGGCTGTGGGCCCCTGATGGACAGCAGCCTCGCTATGACTGACACGACAGCCTCTGCCTCCTGTCATTGCTTCTCTGGGGCTCCACGTTCAGAAGTTTGTTGAGCTAAGTTCTTTAGCAGATGCTGCAGTGTGGCAGTGGAGTACTGAGGGGCTTCACTCTTACAGAGCACTTTGAGTTGGAAGGGACCTGAAGGTCATCCAGTCCCAACCCCCCAGCCATGGGCAGAAGCGCTTCCTGCTAGGCCAGATTGCCCTCATCCAACCTGGCTTTGAACACTTACAGGCTTGGAGCCTCCACAGCTTCTCTGTCAACCTGTTCCAGTGCCTCACCATCCTCATGGGGAAGAATTTCCTCCTAACAACTGAATTTGTTTTTTTAAGTAGTATTTTTGAGGGACTTATTTCTAGATGCTTCCTTCTCAGCTGCAGTGCCCCCTAGGAAGGATTGATGATGCAAGGCCACGCTTAATCCTAGAACCCAGAGGTGGGGATAAGGAGACTGGTGTGATGTGTGTGTGTAAAACTGAGGAGAGCTATGGGGATGCAAAAGACCATGTCATGAGAACACAGTGAGGACTTAAGTACACTGAATTCAGCACTCCTTCTGTCTTACCTTACTGCCTGCTCGCTGCAGAAAGCCTTTCAGACCGGGAGCAGCGCGCGGCTGGACGACCGCATCTTCACCATGTGCCAAGTGAAGAACCAGCCCCTTGTGTACCTCATGCTGATGACACATCCCAGCCTCTACAGAGTCGACACCCTCACAGATGAGGTGAGCATGGCCCTTGCTCCAGGGGCTGTCTTGAGCCCAGGCATCTGCAGGATGTAAAAAGAAACCTCTGTTCAGAATCTCTCAGGCTTTGCACAGCTGAAATTGGCAAAGCCCTTTGAGATCCTCCAGTCCAACCATTCCCTAACTCTGGCAAGGCTGGGGCATCAGCATCACACCTCTGCCTCTCTGAAACACCTCCAGGGGTGGGGATTCAACCAGCTCCCTGGGCACCCTGTTCCAGTCTTTGAGAACCCCTTCAGTAGAAAAGTTTCTTCTCTAATATTCAACCCAAACCTCCCCTGAGGCAACTCAAGGCCATCTCCTTGTGGTGTTGCTTGCTATTAGGGAGAAGAGCCCAGCCTCCCTTCAGGGAGCTGCAGAGAGCCAGAAGTTCTCCCTTCTTTTCTCCAGGCTAAGCAATCCCAGGTCCTTCAACTGCTCCTCTCCAGACCCATGCCCAGCTTCATTGCCCTTCTCTGGGCCTGCTCCAGCCCCTCAATATACTTGTAAAGAGGGCCCCAAAATTAAACCCAGTACTCAAATCTGATGTTCCAGTTGAGAAGTAATTAAAGCTAAGCTGAAGTGCACTCTCTCTCTACACAAAACATGGAAATATTTACTGGTAAATCACAAAGTGTGACCTTAAGTGGAGGAAAAAGGCTCCAGCATTGTGTGACACATCCTGTTCTTGTTTACCCTTCTGCTCCTGGGCTTGTTTCAGGGCATGGAGCTGTCAGCCACTCTTTTTCTTCTGTTCTTTCAGGGGGCTCTTAATGTAAATGACAGAACCATACCTCAGCCACCCCTTCTGCAGCTGTCGGTGGAGAAGCTGAGCAGGGATGGTGCTTACCTGATGGATGCTGGCTCTGTAAGTTGGCAGGGGGTGGTGACACACTTTGAGAATTTGAAATGTGTAGAGACTGCTGGGGTGTGGGTTCTGTTGGATTCATGGTACTGTCACTGGGTGTCTTTCAGGTCATGTTTCTGTGGGTTGGGAAGAACTGTGGGCAGAGCTTTATCAGCCAAGTCCTTGGAGTCCCAAATTATGGCTCAATCCCCCAGAACATGGTAAGTATTTGCTTTGTACCCAAGTTGGAGAGTGCCACCAGAGTATTGTGAGAAGTCAGAGATCACTATTGAAATGTTAGCCCTCCAGTTGTGACTTGCTGGAAACCTAGGCCTGGGGAAAGAATCATTTCTGTCGCCCATGTTGGAGTTTCTCCAGGCTAAAACCCTGTTGATCTTCCCATGAAAAGCAGAGTGCAGAGAGGCTGGGGCTGCTGCAGTGCCTCGGAGAAGTGGGAGCAGACTAAACACTAGTGCAGAGTAAGCAGAGCTCCTGCAGCAAACCAGGCACCCATCACAGCTCCAGCATGGCTGTTCTCACAGTATCTCAGGGCTCTTGGCTCTTTGAATCCCTCTCAAAGGAAACTAGACTTGAGTACAGACGACTTCTTTGTACTTGCTGAGGACAGCATTGGGCTATCTGCAGTGTTCCTGTGTTTTTAATGACCATGCACGTGCTAGTGACGGCCTTTGCCTTGCAGACACAGCTCCCAGAACTTGAAACTGCAGAGTCCATCAGAACAACAGCCTTCATTGCCTGGCTGAGAGAACAGAGACCTTTCTTCCCTATACTCTATGTAATAAAGTAAGTGGCTTTTACAGTCTTTGTGCTTCTGTAGAGACCTCTTCACATATGTTTGGGTATCACATCCTGACCCTCCTTAATGGCAGCTTTACCAGTGGTGCCTGCTGTGCCAGACAGATCTGACAGCAGGGATGACTCGTGGAGAGCAGTCTGCAATTAGAACTTCCACAGTCTAGAAGAGACTAAATGTCACAGAAGAGTCTTTGGTTAGTGTCAGATAAGTGAAGTAAATGTTGCTCAGTGCAGTTGTTAGGATTAACCATCCCTGGTGACTGAGATCCTCTTCTGATGTCCTTAAGATCTTGCAGTGTCTTCCCACTTACCTGTAACTGTGTGAATGCCTTGACTGTGGATCTTGCTGAATGCTGCTTCCACTCAAATCCTTGCATTTACATTTTTAAGGGATGACAGCCCATTGAAGTCAAGTTTTCTGCAAAATATGATTGAAGACAGAACAGAATCAGCCTTATCATACTATGAATTCCTCCTGCATATACAGCAGCAAGTGAACAAATGATGGCCTGGCCTTTGGTTCGCTTACAGAAGGAAAGTCTGCAGTAAAGACCGCTTGTGCTTGTAATACCTTCATTAGAGCTGTGGCCTGAGGCAGGGGATGAGAAGCTCTCACTGTGATTTCAACCAACTGAAGCAAATAAAGGACCACATCTGAGAATCAAATGTGCAACTACATAATATTGTACCTTAAACAAGAAATCAAACTGTTGGGACTGGTTGAGCACCTTTAATTTGCTGCAAATCATGTTTTTACTCTAAGTAGTTGCAGCATGAAGTCCATTTCCAAAGGCAATACTCAAAAGGTGAAATACATTTTGTAAAATAAAAGAGTTCTCTGTTGTTCAAAAATGTATATTTCTGAAACTCTTGGCATTTATTTATAACTTTTTTTTTTTGCTGCTATATATAAAACCTCACAGTACTGATCATGATTTGCAGGGAAACTTTCTAAGTGTATCCTGTGGTTACAGAGAGAGCATCTCAATGTTCAGCTGCAGGCTGCAGTGAAACAGCTGCTCATTGTGAAACGAACAAACCCTTCAGGCCTGGAACCCACTGCTTGTGTTGGCTTGTGGCTGAGAGGACTAAAGGTGAGCTTGACCCAGGCAGGCTGGCTGAGTTTGTTAAAGCTTTGACTAAGTGCTCTCATGAAAACAGGGAAGAGGAGAGGCTGGTGGGTGGTGACAAGCTTTGTTGTTCTCAGTAAAAGGAACAGTTTTGAGGTGGTTGGAGTGGTGTGGGAGGGGAAGGCCAGGGCAAGTTTATCTCAGATGTTCGGGGTTGTGTCTAGCAGACTTGGCTCTCGATGTTAGGGGCCTGACATTCAGGTGGTGTAAAGGAGTGTATTTCTGATGTGAATTCATGAGACAGCACTTCAGACCCCGTGTCTGGAGACAGCACTGACCGCTGCAGTTAAAATTGGAAAAGAAATGATTGTTTCCAAAGACAAAACTCTTCCTTCTGTATTTGAAACTGGGTCATGGTTTGAGACTTGCTTGAAGCTCTCAGGATTGTTTTTGTTTTTACTGAAGCTGTGTAATGAGCCTTAGGTCCAAAGCCAGTGTGCACCCACTACAAGCTTTAAATATCCTCTCAGATGACTGCCAGGGATGTGCCAGGTGGACGATGAAGTGAAAATTCATAGACATGTTTATGCTTCCCATCCCTGGCACCATTGCAGGTCAGACTGTTTGGGGCTCTGAGCAACCTGCTCTAGTTGCAACTGTCCCTGCTGACTGCAGAGGGGTTGGAGTGGATGAGCTGTAAAGGTCCCTTTGACCCAACCCATTCTGTGACAAGTATTTAAATCGTTTTACAGAAGTGTTTTGGTCATTGTTCTGCTTTGGAGATTAAGCTGTCAATGTAAAGAGTATTTAAATTGCTGAGCCCTGGGCCCATGGAAATGCTTCACATGGGAAAATGTTGGTCTTGTGGAGCCTGCTTCCCAGGACAGGTATTTTGAGCAGATAGAACACTGGTGTCAGACATCCTGTGATTGGGGTAGTTAAAGGACATTGTGGGGTCAGGATCTGCTACCCCTTCAGACTGCAGCTGCACATGCTTGCCAGATGCTGCCTTGCTCCAGAGGACGAGTTTCTTTGAGGAAATTGCTCTGGCTGCTTCAGCACAAAAAGCCAAAGCTCAGAACAATGTCTAGAAGAGCGTGAGAAGGCTGTTACAGAAGCAGCTGCAGCTTCCCTATTAGCTGCATCCTGGACAGACAGGAGTGTAGTTCCTAGGACAGCTTTGCAGAGAATTGCACTTTCTGCTCAGAGTGGGAAGAAGTTTGAAGTTTACTGCCAGGCCAAAGGGGTCTCCTGAATCATAAATGGGAGCTGTGCACATGCTCAGATTATCACTTAAAACTTGTGTTTGGGTCTATTGTCACTCAGATGCTAAAAATCATCCTTTTACCTACCAGCCCACCCAAAGTCTGTTTCTGCTCTGTCCCTTAGTATTCTTGAAAAACAGAAACATAGGAGGTGGCTTCACTGCTCTGTGTGCACCAGGATAGTGGCTGAAGTCTCTGTGGGCATTAACAGCTTTGGAGTCCTCAAGGTTTACAGAGCAAACAATTACACAAGAATCAGATGAACACTTTTGAGTTCACTGGGGCAGAAGTCCTTTACTCAGTGTTGGTGGTTTGTTCCCTCTCAAAGGGGAAGGGCCTGCTGGTGCCCATCATGGTGCTGCTGTGAGGGCAGTACAGGAGCTACCTACACTCTGTCACTTTGAGCTACACTGGAGAGAGGAAAACTACAAAACCAGACATGAGCGGCCCTGGTACTTAGGTCTCTGCCACTGCAACATTCTCTCTTTTTCTAGTTCAAGACTTCTTTTGTTTTGAAGCTGTTTCTGTACTGGCACCTTTGTGGTTGGCCAGCATTGTTACCATCTGGTTTGCTTTGCTTTCATTATCATTTTGAACTGGCTGTGTTTGAGCCCAAACCCACACAGACTGTGTTGCAGTAGCTAGAAGGATTCACTTCCCTTTAGAATTAACTTCCTAACAGAACTTAATCCAAGAGCAGAGTGGCTGTCAAGTAAGGGACCATGAAATGTGATCTTTAAGGGTCTATTTACTAGCCTGGATGTGATCCTTACAGTAAAATTTGATTTTTGTAAAGTAGTGTATGATATTGTAATATGAAACCTTTGGTTTTCTGAACTCAGACCACTTGATCTTCAGGATGAAGTTACAACTCTTGCCCCTTCTGAATCTGAGACAGGATTTACTTGTCATCCTTTTTACAGTTTGTAATTCTCGCTGGTTTATTCCTGTAAAGTCATTTGTACCACATGCAAAGGCTTATTTTATCTGTGCTAATTTATCAGATTTGGCTACTCAATAAAATCAGTTGAAAGAACTCAAGCAAGTCTCTTGATCCTTCCTTACGGAACCAGAACAAAGTCTTTGATTCAGTGAGGGAAAGACCATGTGCCAGCAACTGAGAAATTCTCCTTTCCACCAGAACACTTCCTAGGTGCTACAGCCTGAGAGAAGTCGAGATGAGCAGCTCAGTGACTCAGACTTCTGTCACTGGCATTTCCTGTCCCTCCAGAGCACCTCTGGCAGGCACCATACTTACTCACTCCTGCCCTGGGGTCTATTCTAGTGAGCCTGCAACGGTGCTGCACTCAGCATGTGGTGCCCAGCCAGCTGCCATGGGCAGGAACTCCAGCCTTCAGCAGTGTCTGCAGCATGGTGATCAAGTTTAGTGTAGCTAATCTTGCCTATTCCTTGGATGCCTTTTTGCAAGTCATTCCATCCTAGGCCTGGCAGGTTTCTTAGGAGGTGCCAGCACTGCTACTCCTGGTTCATCATACCCAAGTTAATCCATAAGCTCATCACTTTACCTCTGGATTTAGGAGTTTTAATAGAGAATTTATCATTCTTTGAATCACTTCATGGAAATAGTAGTTTGACTTGACAGCAGAAAGCTTTTGTCCTGCTGCTGTGGCCATAGGCAGCCGTCCTAATGCTGAGTTGAAGATTAGTTTACTGGTCTTTGAATGCCACGTTCAGGATCTTGAAGCCAAGTCCTACTCCTAAATGAAGTTCCTGTGGCACAGTCTTTGAGCTAAGGAGTGCAAAGGGCTCGTTGTTGAGGATGCTGAAGGTATTTAACTGGAAGTGCTGATGGAAAGTATCCACATCCCTGTCTCCAAGGTGTGGCTTTGCAGGTGCTTTTGCTATGTGTTAGCTGTGTGAGTGTTGATCGAGAACACTGCTTCAGCTCTATCACTTGTTTTTTCCACATGAGCAGCACAATGGACTCTTTATTGCACAGAAGTATGGATATTACCTTCTTTTTTCATCTGTCTAGAAAGGACCAAAGATGCTGTTCCAGGAATTCTGGGATCCTTTAGGCCACCTTCATCCCCTGGGATTTGTCCTTGGCACACAGTCAATCCTTGCAGCACTATGAACAGCAGTGCCAGGACACTGCACTGGGAATGCCATTTGGGAAGCTAACCTGAACTGCTCCACAGACCCCTAGGAGGCATTATCCCTGTGTTCCCTTTTCACACACGCATTTAAACCTGAACATCTGTTTGCTGGCACCTCAGTAACCAGCACCTTCTCCTCCCTCATTTGGGGTGTGCCCAGAGATGGCAAAGGAGCTTCCTCACTGCAGCCACACAGAGCTTGGCCCTGTGCTCTCCCTCAGCACTGATCTATCCTGCCCGAGGAGCACAGCAGGGCTTGTGCTTTTTCCTTAACACACTGCTGGAAACCGAGCAGCTCTGTCAGCTGAGCCTTGCGAGGCCCCCGATGTGCTGCTGCACTCTCCTGCCGACAGTGTGACCTCGCTGTTGCAGAGGTGGGTAAGTACTGCGCTACAGCTGTCAGTGTTCTGGCGTTCCAATTTATGTTTCTGTGCAAAACACTGTTTTCATCTCTCTGTAGAGCAAGCAAAATGTTACCACAGAATTACAGAATAGGAACGTAGAGACCATCTAGTTCTGATCCCCCTGCTGTGGGCAGGGACACTCCTAGACCAGGTTGCTGGAGGGCCGATCCAGCCCGAACAGGAGCCTCCACAACTTCCCCGAGCAACCTGTTCCAGTGCCTCGCCGCCTTCGTGGGTAAGGCTTTCTTTCTGGTGCTGTACCTAATACCAGCCTGTGCTCATTTCCACAGTGCCTGTCACGCAGCAGGTTTCCCTCACCGAGCGCCCCGTGGATTTGCCGGAGTTCTAAGCAAACTCAAGCAGGAACTGGCCCCACGCGGAGCGCGCAGTCACGTCGCTGCTGGTTTCCTTTGCCCGCAGCTATGCCAAGCCCCTTGCCCTGAAACAGCCAGGGAGATCTCCCCGCTGCAATCTCGGCCCCTCCGAACAGCCCTGACCGTGGACATCACGACCTTTCCCTTCCCGTCTCTCCGTCATGATGTCACTTCCGAGGCCTGAGCGCCCATCTTTAGTGAGGGCATCGTCCAGACAGGGAACGCTGCGCTCGCTGCGTTCTCCCCGCGTGTTTTTGTCCTCCTGCCCTAACTCAAAATGGCGCCACTTGCTTCAGCGGCTGCAGGCAGCGGTGCTGGCGCCTGCGCGCTGAGGTGGGGCGGCCCCATTGTGTGGCGCTGAGGTAACCCCGCGGCCTCTTCTGCCGGGGATGGAGGACGATGGTGGTGCGGGAGTCAATTCTGCGCCCTCGGGGCTCCCTGCCGGGCTCTCGGCCTCCCAGCGCCGAGCCGAGCTGCGGCGGAGAAAGCTGCTGATGAACTCGGAGGAGCGAATCAACCGCATCATGGGCTTCCACCGACCCGCGGCGGGCAAGGGTGAGCCCCGCGCTGGGCGGCGGCGGCGGAGCTGCCGCAGCCGTGTGAGGGCTCCCAGCTATAGCCTCTTCTTGCCGTAGCCGCTTCCTGTACTCTCCTAATGGAGAGGGTCGGCCCCTCGGTGCGGTCTGTCGCTTCGGTGGTAGGGGCCTTCCGCGGGCCTTGGGAGCCCTGCGGGTGAAGTCCCTGTGTCATCAGAACCGCGCCGGGGCGGGCAGGCTGGCGGTTCGCTGCTGTAATTTTCTCGTGGAGAGGCGGTGAGCTCCGCCGCCGCTTCGGTCAGTGACCGCTTCCTTCCGGAGCTGCGTTCCGATATCGGCGCCACCTTAGCCCTGCGCGGCAGGCAGGCCTTGGGCGTTCGCGATCGGCACGCAGTTTGCTTGCGGGCTCGTAGGAAGGGCGTTTGTGTGTGTGTGCACTGCGAGGAGCCTGTCCTAGAAAACAGTCCTGGGAAGGTGCGAATCGCTCTGCATTAACGCCGAAATGTGTTTGGTCTCCCTCTCCGGTAGGACCAGACCTGTCCTGCATGCTTGCTGTGGTTCGCATTTCTGGCGTTACCTGTTGCTGTAAGATGGGGTCTGTAACACAGAGCAGGTTAACACTGCTTCGCCTCTGACAGGAGAGAACGGGACAGAGAACACTTCTCTTGACAGCTCACTTGTCAGTCTTCTGTGCTTCTGTTTGCTGTGAGTCTTTGTCTGCGTCGATGCTGCTCTCTGTGTTTTGAGCAGCATCTTCTCTTCTGTACGTACAGTGGTGCCGCTTAAGGAAGTCCAACGTTTTCATCTCTGCTGCCTGATGGCTCCTCTGACCCACGCTGCACAACTTGCTGCCCTGTGTGCCCTGCAGTGCAAAAGATGTGGTTCACGTTGGGTTCTTTGTAGGCTGGTGGAAGGGAGCCAGGACTGTGCTGAGTCCAGCATCATTTTGGTGAAGCTGTTTAGTGTTTTAGCCTGGTCCATGCTGTGCCTTTTTCCTTTCCGTTATCGTTATCTGTGGTGTAATCTCAGTCTGGGTGCAGACCTTTCCTCTGACACAGGAGCAGGTTGTGTACAGCTGAGCCCCTTGGATTTTCCAAGGGGATAGCCTATATTCAGGGATGTCAGGTGAGAACCGTTTCAGGGAAGAAGTTCCTTCTAATGTTCAACCTCGACTTCCCCTCGTGCAACTTGAGGCCACTCTTTCTTGTCCTGTCACTTCTTACTATGGAGAAAAGACCAAACCCCATCTGGCTCCAACCTCCTTTCAGGGAGCTGCAGAGAGCAGTAAGATCTCCCCTCAGCCTTCCTTTCTCCAGACTAAATACCCTCAGGTCCCTAAGATGCTCCTCACCAGACTCTTCCTCAGTTTCATTGTCCCTTTCTGTATCACTTTGTCTGGTCAATGTCTTTCTTGTAGTGAGGGTCCCAAAACTGAACCCAGTACTCAAGGTGTGGCCTCACCAGCGCTGAATACAGGGGACAGATGTCAGCCCAGGACTCCAGTCCAGTATGGCTGAAGTGTTGTTCCACATCCCAGGTGTGCATAACTCTGGATTTTCCTCTCTCTTTAGGCGATGAAAGTCACACAGAAGCCAAGCTGCAGCTGGAGCAGGAGAAATCAAACTCCCTTCCTATCCCTTCTGTTTCCAAGCGAATCGTGCTTGGGGATTCTGTCTGCCCCGGGGCGGGCCCCGCTGAGCATGCAGGCAGCGTGCTGGAGCTCAGAGGGGAGAAGGACTTGTTCGGCAAAGCTCCGGAGCTGGGCGGCGAGGGCACCAGCGAGCTGCGGCACCGCGGCAGGGGGGACCTGCCGCCCGAAGCTGCACCGCGGCCTCCTCGGCACGGCTTGGAGCAGTATTTGTCCAGGTTCGATGAAGCCCTGAAGCTGAGGAACCAGCTGATGCACGAGAAGCCGAGCCAGGAGAACGGGAATGCCTCCGAGGAGTTCGACTCGTTCCGCGTGTTCCGGCTGGTGGGATGTGCGCTGCTCGCCGTGGCTGTCAGGGCCTTTGTCTGCAAGTACCTGGTGAGTTCGGGGAGGCACACAGGCCTGTGTTCCAACGGGGAGAGCCCCCGTCTAGGGCTGAAGTCTGTCAGGAGTGACTGGGGGGCTTCCAGCTGCTGTATAAAACCCAGCAGAGATCTCTCTAAGTTCTGGAGGTGGCTCTGTGCTGTTCAGCACAGCTGAGAGCAGCAGCTTTGCTCTGCAGCATCTGAGGAGCAGAGGCACCTGGCAAGTGTACTTCCACCTCTGTGAGCTGGGATCAGCCGCTCGTAGAGTCTGCAGCAGAATGTTAGAGCCACAAGCACAGCAGCTGGGCCAGGATAAGCAGATCCTGCCCACTTCTCAGTCTTCGGAGACAAGTTGTTCCTCCAGAAGAGTCTGCCGCTCGGTGGCACTGAGGCGCATGGTGGGTGCAGGCTGCCACCTCCTGGACTACTGCCTCCTTTGTGCACGCTGCTGGGCGCTGCTGTCACTGCAGCGGTTTAGGCTCAAAGGAAACGAGGCAGAAGCTCATTTCTTCAGATGTAACTTGTCTGCCGAGGCTTGTACTGTTCAAGAGTATTGCTGCTGCTGTCCATAAATTATCTCTTTGCCTGCCTAACTTTCTCTTATGACTGGGAAAGCATGAGGTTCGTTTTGTTAGCTGTTCCTCTAACCTAGCTAACTGTTCATGTTCTTTTCTGTTCCCTCAGTCAATATTTGCACCGTTTCTTACTCTCCAGCTTGCTTACATGGGGCTCTCCAAGTACTTTCCAAAGGTAAATGTTGATTTTTTTTTTTTCTCTTCCCCAAATCGGAGTAATTCAAAATGTTCTGACTTTAAAATTGAGCTTAATCTGTGTTGGCTTAGGACCAGTGCACGTGGAGTGGCCATCCCTTGGCTTAAGCTGTAGAACTGAGAGGTGCCAAGTGTTGATGGTTTATCCTAGCTTTTAATCTGCCCAGATTTAGTCCAAATTTAAAGTTGCTGTGAAAATATGAACTAGCAGCTTGCTTAGCTGTAGCCTGCATAGCCCAGGAAAGCTGGGTAATTCTTTCATGTCTTTGGCAACTTTTGCCTTTCTCCTAGATCTTGTCCTTCTGTGGTTGCTGTTTGTTCTGTCAGCAGGTGCTTTGCTGAAACACCTGGATGGGATCTGAGAGGGTGTTTAAACAATGAGATGATCTTTGGGTTTCAGAGGCTCTGCATCTATTGCTGGTCGAAGTCTGAATGGCAGCTTGAAATGAGGCGTTTATTTCTGTAGGAAACTTGCTGCTCATTAGCCAGCTTTGCCCTGTCACTTGCTGTGGAGATTTACAGCCAGCTAATTGTGTTGAAGGCTTTGCTGGGCTGGGGATTTTGTCAGTGCAAAGCAGAACTGAAGGATGCTTCATTCACAGATGAAAGGGGAAATTTACGTTTTAAAAGGAATAATAGATCACATGTGGCAAATCAGAATAAATCAGCAGTTGTTTTGTGACTACCATGGAAGACAAAACTTCATGGTAGTCCTTTTAAACCGAAGTGTCACAGTGCAGAGCAGTAGAATTAGCCTTAGACTGCCATTAGATCTTTTGGATGTTGTTTCTGCTGCCTTTAAAGCCAGCTCTCCGGTTCAGAATTTCAGGAGCTGGCCTCCTCTCCATGAATTGCTGGTGCTGTAGGTACATCTAAATGAGATCAATCACCTTACCAGCCTTCATTCTTCTCTCATGAAACCTGGAAAGGTTTTTGACAGCTTAATTTAGCTTGGGTTAGATGAAGACATCTGACCATTACCATCAAATCCTCAACATTTTCAGCCATTATCACCTTTTCCTGTGTACCAGACTTGAGATTCCTCAAACCTTGAAAAGGCTTTCTGGGCACTTCTGAGTTGAGAGGAAGACTGCCAAATGAAGTCATAGAAAAAGAGGAAACAACAGTTGGTTTTCAATGCTAAAGCATTTTACATGATAGAAATCTGGTTTTTGCTGAGTGGTGTGATGAGGTGATTCTTGTGCCACCGGTGGACATGCCTGGCTTGGCTTCTTAAACTCAGCCTGCCTCTGCCAGGGTTTCTTCCCACTCACACTGCAGAGCCCTGCTTCACAGCTGGCTTTGGAGCCAGCCTGAAGTAGCCACAGTGTCTGTAATGGATTTGATCTGCTGCTAACCAGCCTCTCACTCGGCCCCACTGGATCCTTCACAGCTTGAATCTCTATCTGGGAGGAGTGTTGTGAATCCTGGAGCATGCCTGGAATCAGTCCTAAGCTGCTTCTGCCAAGGGGTCTGGAGTGTGCCTGGCCGTCTGTGTGACACCTCTGTCACCTGTTGGCTGGCTTGTGCCAAAGGAGTCACCTAATGCTGCTGTTTGGGTTTTCTGTCCTTCAGTGTGAGAAGAAGGTGAAAACCACAGTGTTGACTGCTGCTCTGCTGCTGTCTGGAATCCCTGCAGAGGTGATCAGTCGCTCCATGGACACCTACAGCAAAATGGGAGATGTTTTCACAGACCTTTGTGTCTACTTCTTCACTTTTATCTTTTGCCACGAACTGGTTCTGGTTTTTGGTTCTGAAGCACCCTGATGGCTGTAGAATTCAATGCAGTAGCTGCACTAAAGCTTTCTGGACTATACTCCTTTAGTGTCTGGCTGTGCAGACAGGTTTAAGCCTTCATTAAAATCCATTGTCTGGTCGAATGCTTGAGAGGAGCCTTCAATCCAGGCATGCTGGGAAAGGGAGAGAAGGGTCCCAGGCTCACTTGTGGTGGTTTTGTTTATTTAAATGCTGTGTCTGTCTATTACAAATGTGAAGACTAAGATGTGTCAGTGGATGACTTGTTTAGTTAGGTGATGCTGTCTCAGCCTCCTTCATAAACGTTCTCTGAGCTGCCTTTGTTCTCTTCGAGGAGAACAAAGAGAATTCCTTTCAGCAGCACCATCTGTATCTCTGGACAGGGCTCCAGTGTGACTGTAGCTAACTGCACCTGCTCATTCTGTGCCCTTCCCATTTCTTGAGAAAACTCTCAATAAAAAGAATCCCTTTGCCCTGTTGTCCAGATTGAGAATATGGAACCAAGCTGCTGCTTCAGGAGAAGGTTGGTGAAACATGCCACTTTATTCATGTATTTGTTGTGCTTGTGATTGATTCCACTCCATGATTGTAGTGCAAAGCAGCTAAGCAAGCAGGCCCTGTTGCTTATGAACATCACTGGCTGAGAAGCAGGAAGAAACGACATGGCTTATCTCACCTGCTGGTGAGTTTCCAGCAGCCTGAGCTCACAGGTGAGCTACACACATGAAAAATTCAGATGCCTTTTTCATTTAGCAGCTCGTTCCATGAGGGGAAAGTTGTGTGTGTTGGCAGCCAGACTGCAGCATCAGACATTTCTCTAGCATATGTAAAGCTTCAAGGGCACTGTGAGTGTTTCTAGCTCTCTGCAGGGAGGCAAAGCCAACTTCTACCGTGGCATTAATGTTGTCTCTTTATTGCCAAACATTTGCATGGAAACTGGATCTAACTGCAGAGGGATGAGCTCTGCTGCTGCTGTGGAGTGCTCCAGCAGCCTCTGAGCAGAGCCGTTGGTGTGTTGTGATGTGGTTCAGGGACTGCCCAGTGAAGCCATGGCAGCCATTCCTGTTTACATCTCGTGCTACGAGTGACAACAAAACAGACAATCATGGTTTGGAGTTGACCGTTGCTTGAAAACACCCAGAGAGGTGGGAGATGTCCTGTCCCTGGAACCATCCCAGGCCAGGTGGTTTGGGGCTCTGAGCAGCCTGCTCTAGTTGCAGCTGTGTCTGCTGGCTGCAGGGGAATGGACTGGATGAGCTTTAAAGGTCCCTTCCAACCCAACCTAGTGCATGATCTAGGTGCGGAGGGAGAAGGGCGTTAGGCAGTCTGGCAGTCCAGATACATCGGTCAAGTCAAGCACAGATGTATCTTGTCTCTGGACAGAGTAGCCAGCCTGTGACTGCTCTCCTCAGTCTCTTAGGAGTTCTGCACGTGGGAGGAAGGAATTGTCACTGCAAACTGCTGCAGTGCTCTTTGTGAAAATGGCCACTGGAGTTACACTCGGTGACACCTTCACCTTGCAGCTTCCTGTTTGGAATCTGGACCTTCAGGTAGCCTAGGCCAAAGCCTCTTTTTAGCGCAGAGAAGCATTTCTCTTGGTGTTTGTCTGCAGACTCTTTGGAGGGTTAAGCAGAAGTGTTTGGTGATGCCTCTTTAAAGCAAAGAGCCATGCCTCATGCTGAATCTTTCCGTTAAAGCTTCCTGCTCTGATTCCAGTGCTGCATTTCTGCCTCCCGAGCTGGGCACATGCTTGTTTGTGGCATGAAGAGAAGGAGATTGCGTTTTTATTTGATAGGTTTTTGAGTTTGTGCTGATTATTTTATCATGTTAAAATAACATCTGTCATGTTAGAGCTGTCCAGGGCTGGGCTGTGGAAGGTTCTGACTTCTGTCTATTAGCATCAATATTTATTCAGAAGCTCTGAGTGTGCTTATCTTAGGCAGGAATTTCAGCAAAATGAACTGGCTGTGTTTGAGGTTGAGTTATGTAAATAACAAGTTTGCTGGAGGGCTACACTTATTCTGACTATTTATATCCCCAGATGTCATAGAAATAAATCACAGAAGTACTGTATGCTAACATCTGCAAAAATCAGATAATTTTTAATCCTCAGCATGAAAATTTTCATCCTCATCAGTCACACAGTAGGGCAAGAAATGACCCAGCTGCTGTGCATCCATTCAGCCCCTTGCACCATCCTGCGCAGGAAGGATGAAGTAGGTGTTCTTGAGAGACCCATCGTGGAACTCTTCAGCACATAAAAACTTGATCTTTGTCCGATGATCTCAGACTGGTCCGCAGGAGCCCTCCCTGCCCCTGGGTGAGCAGACGTAGTGCCGGGAGATACTCAAGATGAAAGACTCTTCTCCACCGACCCTGGAAAAATGAATCCTTTTTATTCCATTTTAACTTATCTCTGTTCATATACAGACTGCTATTGAGTGTTTGCTGCCAAGTTGGTTGTTTTCTATTAAAAATCTGTTACCCACTTCCTTACGGTTTGGCCTGGCTCATAGAGGGCTGGACACCTTGCACCGGCACTCCCGCCTGGACCGGGGGCTTTCGCCGGGGCAGTCGCAATGGGCGGGGCGGAGGGCAGCTGCCCATTTTGGGGGCTCCGGCGGTTGGCGTGCCCTGGCCCCCGCTCTGCGACCTCCGGCCGCTGGGAGGCGCCGTACCCGGAAGGCGGGCCGGAAGCGGGGGGCGGCAGCTTCCTGCCGCGCATCTCGTCCGGGCTGCTGGGGCGCGGAGTGGCTACCGCCGTCTAACGCAAGGACCGCGCCGCTGCCGCCGCCATGGGTCGGGAGTCCAGGTGAGGGCCGCGGGGAAACCATCGCTGCCATAGCCGGGCTGGCCTGTGCCGGAGCTCGCAGCTCTTTCAGGCGACGGTGCGAGCGGCTGCCTGGGGAGAACAAAGGGCAGCGGCTGGCCGGAACGGCAGGCCCCGGGGCTGGGCCCGCTGCCGGAGGGAGGAGCTGGCTTTGAGGGCAGGGGTGGGTGGCTCGTGGCTCAGCGCCGGGCTTCTGGGCTGCGGCGAGGAGGGTCTGCCCTCCCTGGGAGCTGCTCGGGTGCCCTCTGTCGCTCCGAGGAGCCGCCGTGCGTCCGGGCCCGAGGCCGCCATCCGGCGGGGCGCGGGATCCAAGCGCTTGGTTGCGGTGTGCGGCGTTGGGCTCAGAGTGCCAGGGCTGCCGGATACGAGCCCCCGAGCCCAACGGGCCTTTGCCGACTTGTTTTGTAATCATAGCAGTGGTTTCTTTTTTTTTTTTTTTTTTTTTCCCCCAAATGAGATCTTTCTGCTTGTCCGTCTGAAGTGTTCGGAGGCTTACGGCTCATGCCGTCTCGCAGCTGGTACGAACACCAGATGAGGTGTTGCGGCCACCTCGGCAGCGATGTGGACGTGTCCGTTGTGTGTCGGCGGTCACGTCTGTGCTGGCAGATGCTTTGGAACTGCTCACACCGCTTAGGTTTTGAACCAGCTCCACAAATTGCCGGTGCTGTCGTGGCACACATCTCTGTTTTTTTCTTAGTTTAATCATCCGATTTTAACAGTAGAAGAGCGAGACGAGTCCCTCTGTGCAGTTGTCCCCACAGTGTAACAGCTTCCTTCAGCTGAGATTTATATCGAGAGCCAGATGAGTTGGCATTTTAGCAGCTGCCTTGGGTTCAAGTCAGTGGTTTCATGAAGGGCTGCCTGCTCTTATAGACGTCTACATCAATCTCAAACCAACTGGGGCAGCAGCCAGCAGGACCCCGTTAGAGGCCCAGGCTGCAAAATCCCTGGGGACTGGGTGCCAACTGCTGGCTCTCAAGCTAACAGGACTCCCTTACTTGTCACAGTGCAGCTTTTTTTCCTGCTGTTTGAGGTAAAACTGATCCACAAAGTAGACCGAAACTCGAATTGATTTTTCTCTTTTAATAGCTACAAAAGGTTTAAAAGTGGAGAGGTAGTGAGAGAGTGGAGAGAGCTGCGTGTCCTGGAGTTGATGGGGAGGCACAGCAGGGCTTTCGGAACCTGCAAGCACACACTCAGCTTCACTGTGTGCTGTGGAGGAAACGTCAACCCAAATTACTGATTTTCTTAACCCAAAATATTAGAAAAGGTTGAAGTATAGAGCAGATACTGCACCATTTTGTGGCAGATGGAAAACATGTGGGAGATAGCCAGCGCCGGCAGGTGGTCCTTACACTCGGCTGTGCCGCTGGGCAGTCTGAGGGTATCGTGCTGCTGCTGCCCTGATCCTAAAGGTACCTGGCACTGAATCCCCCACTGCCTACCGGGCCGGTGCTCAGCGCTGTGTGGCCTCTGCCGCAGGCACTACCGGAAGCGCTCTGCCTCCCGCGGCCGCTCGGGCAGCCGCTCTCGCAGCCGCTCGCCGTCTGACAAGAGAGGGAAGCGTGAGGACAGGCGCTCCAGGAGCCGGGAGCGTGACCGCCGGCGCGACAGGTCCCGCAGCAGGGACAAGAGGAGGTCTCGGTCCCGCGACAGGAAGCGCCAAAGGTAGGCCTGCGTCAGCACAGCTGACAGGCACCCTCAGGTGTTGTGCCGTGGTGCGGCTGCGCTACGCTTGACTTCAGTGATTGCCCAGCTGCTAAACCGGCACCCTTCTGTTTGTGCCAGGCGTTCACGCAGCAGGGAGAGGGAGCGGAGCCGGGAGAGGAGAAGGTCCCGCAGCCGAGAGAGGAGGCGCTCCAGGAGCAGGAGCAGAGGCAGAAGGTCTCGATCCTCCAGCCCCAGCAAGAGCAGGAAAGCGGAGAATAGGTATCTGTGCTCTCTAACTGCAATCCAGTGGCAAGGTGACAACACACCACACCACAGACTTGGCTAAGAGGTGAAGCATCAGCTCCAGAGATGCATAAAAACTTGCTGCAAACCTTGTTCTAAGCCAGCGGAGCTTCCAGCCACAGCCATGAGCAGCAGAGCATCATGCTGTGCTGTAGGAGTGAGGAGTCTGGCAGCTGGGACAGCAAGCTGTGCAGAGCACAGGCCGGGATGGGACAAGCTGGAAACTGAGGATCTGGAATCACAAAGCCTTTAGGAATAAGCCTGTGGTTTGTGTTAGAACAGCACTATGGAGATGGCCTCACGAGATTTGGTTGGCCAAATTTAGCATTCATTGCCAGGAGGGAGGGCAGGTTTGATTTGGACATGTTTGGTTTTTGGACATGTCCCTTTTTGGAGCCAAGTAAGGGTAATGCAGTCTGTGAAAAGCAGCATGTTCCACTTGAATTGCAGGAGCAGCTTCGCCTGGGGAGAGGTGTTCTTACGTGCTGTAGGCCCAGGGGAACAGTCAGACTTCCTTGGCAAGATCACAGGATCATAGGATGTCAGGGATTGGAAGGGACCCAACGATGCTAGTTGGCTTCACCTTCCTGTAGAAGTCCAACAAACAGGAGCTATTTAGCATCTCTTCTGCTGTCTATCTTTAAGGAGGTGTAACATAAGCTGCAGAACCACCAGAGTATCAGTTGTAAATGTTCTGAAAGGAAGTCTGAAACTTTCCCTGGAAATAAATGAGAAGAACAGAGCCAAAGTGAGTCACTGGATTGCAGTAGATTCCTCATTTCTGGTAGTTGAAAAGAACATTTCCGTGACATGGAAAGGTTCTCTGGGAGGCAGAGCGCTTTGTAAGGTACTTAGAAGCATAAACCTGTGCAGCATTTGTAGCTCTGTTCCTGTCCAGCACATCTGTATCCTCCCCTGAGAGAAGCTGTCCTGCTCTGAGAGCTCTTTGATCTTGCCTTTCAGATCAAGATCTAAAGAAAAGACAGAAGGAGCAGAAGTTTCCAAAGAAAAGAAAAAAGACAAAGATGACAAAGATGAAGAGAAGGAGAAAGATGCTACCACAAATGCTGTGGCCACGGAGGTAGAGCTTTTCACACTCAGAGATTGACAAGACAAGAGCTTACACCAGGAATGAAGTTAGCCTTAGGTTATTGCATTCCCAACAGAAGTCCTGTTGTTAGAGCCATGGGAGGGAGTGTTTTCTTCAGTACCACAGACTCCTCTAATGGGACACACTCCCACCTCTTGGCATCAGAAACATTCTCCTCAGCTCCAGATTTCCCATTGCTTAGGCCAAGCCACAGATGAACGGGAAGGGTTTTTCACAGGGTAGCTGTCAGCAGAGGAGCTGAAAATATTTGTGGCCTCTGGATGCAGGCTGGAATCAAAGAGCAAGGGGAGAGGGAAGCTAGGCTTGCCTTGCTCACATGATGAAGAGATGTGCGTAGGTAAAGAATGCCCAAACTGGCAGGTTCAGCTAACTCTGGTGAACCAGCAGGTTCCTGAGCAGCTGCACTGCCAGCAAGGCTTCCCAGGCATGCACCAGCCACAGGGCTTTGTACTGGAAGGGCTGTTGGAAGTAGAGGGTAACAGAATTCTTTCAGGGATCAGTGGCTAAAATGAGGTGAAACTCTGCACTGCTTGCTCGCAGATGTGTAGTTGTTAGTGTTTTGCTTTGCCTTCTGTCGTAAGCCTGTGGCTGTCCAGTGTTGTCTTGTAGGCTCAGCCAGCAGGCAGTCCTGTGGGGAAGCACCAGCCACAGGCCATCTGTTTTCACTCCTTGCCTGTTTTTTCTTGTAGAATTTTGATCAGAACAAGCTAGAGGAAGAAATGAGGAAACGAAAGGAAAGAGTGGAGAAGTGGAGGGAGGAGCAACGCAAGAAGGCCATGGAAAACATAGGAGAACTGAAAAAAGAAATCGAGGAGATGAAACAAGGGAAAAAGTGGAGTTTGGAAGATGATGATGGTATTTAACTCTTTCTGTAGAACAGCTAAAATCCTCTTGTTCCCACTGCTATTTTTATGACATAATCTTGAAAGCATTTAATAAACAATTGAATAACAAAGCCTTAATCTGCTCATGGCTTCACGTGGCTTAAGATCCAGCTCAAAGTAAGGGACTGGAAAGATTTGTATCCCCTCTCTTATTCCCATCTTTCTTGTTCGGATTAGATGATGAAGAGGAAACTGCAGAAGGAGAAAAAGAAGGCAATGAGGTTGAGGATGAAGAGTTAGATCCTTTGGATGCTTATATGGAAGAAGTGAAAGAGGAGGTCAAGAAGTTCAATATGAGGAGTGTGAAAGGTGGAGGTGGGAGTGAAAAGGTAAAATCCCATACAGCTTTGTGCTTTAATGTCAAAATGGCTGGGGTGGGGGGGAAATGGGGAAGGGAAAAAAGCTTAAAAAGCGAGCTAGAAGCACTCAGTGCCTGCATGCTTGAACTGCAGTTTCCTGTGTTGTAGGAAGAGTTACTCTGATCACATTTCCCTGAAGGAAGGGGACAGCCCCCAGGCACACTGCCCTCAGCAGCAGAACATTCTGTGTGTGGTCTGTGCTGCGGTTTTGCTCTCTGTGACTGTAGTAACTGTCCTGACTGCTTTGTAGAAAACTGGACCAACTGTGACCAAAGTAGTGACTGTGGTGACGACCAAAAAGGCAGCTGTGGAGTCAGAAAAGAAGAAGGGGGAGCTCATGGAGAATGACCAAGATGCAATGGAGGTAATGGAGGTGCCTCGTCCCCGAGGGTTGATCTCTAGTATCAAACAGGTTGGGGAGTGATGAGATTGGGAGTGGCCCTGCCGAAAAAGACCTGGGGTGCTGGGGTGGTAACAAGGTGCACTCGCAGCCCACAACCAACTGTGGGTGTGGCGGTGTCTGGGTGAGGGCTTGGAGAAACAGCCTTGCCCAAGTGATGGGCTGGAGCCCCTGCTGCCACTGCAGCTCCCCTAGGTCATGCTGAGCTCTGTGTTGCTAGCAGTGGTGACCAGTACTCGACTAGTTCAGAGCTGAGTTCGGTATGTGCCAGAGCTGCCGCTGCAGTGGGACAGGAATCGGCGGCATGCTGGCTAGATCTTCTTTCCTGGTCTTACTGTTGCTGTGCTGTGGCAGTGATGACTTCTGAATGAAGGCTGCTAGTCAGTACTCAGAAAGTCATAGAAGTGACACAGAGCACAGTGAAGGGTAAGGTTTGGGAAAACATGACAGAACTAGGCACTCTTACACTAAGAGCAGCTTTGCAGTATCTGTCCCAACAGGGCCTAGCAGGGCAAGGAGTAACTCTTGCTTCTGATAACTGCTCTTCTCTAAATGAAAGCCCAGAGCTCCTGGAGTACTACTCACACTAATGTACACACAAATTGTGATCTGTACAGTATTCCTCAGAAGAGGAGGAGGTTGATCTTCAGACTGCCCTGACTGGCTATCAGACCAAGCAGAGAAAGCTGCTGGAACCAGTGGATCATGGAAAGATAGAATATGAACCTTTCAGGAAAAACTTCTATGTGGAAGTACCAGAACTGGCCAAAATGACTCAGGAAGGTAAGGAGAAGTAAAACCAGAACACCTTGGGTACTGATAAAGAAAAGAGTGAGGGGTTTTGATGTGCAAAGAAACAGCAAACTCTTTTGGAATGTAAAGAGTATTTGGAGCAACTTGGGGTGGAAAACGACTGAATTGGTTAGATCACTGTTACTGAGAACTTCACCCAATGATCTGTGAGCCTTTGATTGAAAAATACTTCTGAATCCTTTCCACCTGCCTCCTGTATTTCTTTGTAACATGCTAAAAGCTGTTTTCTGGTGGTGAAAAACTGGAGTATCTCACATTCAGGGACAGCTGGAGAATGTTTGGATCAAGGTAGTAGAGAAATGTCACGTTTGACTCTGTTGACTCTGTTTCAGAGGTGAATGTGTACAGGCTGGAGCTGGAGGGAATTACAGTCAAGGGGAAAGGCTGCCCCAAACCAATCAAGACCTGGGTCCAGTGTGGTATTTCCATGAAGATTCTCACTGCCCTCAAAAAGTAAGCAAGCACTTGAGGAACTGTACTGTGCCTGATCTGGGTGGCTCTGGGTTAGCAGTGTATCGGCTGAACCTTTTTCTCTGTTTCATACTGCAGCATGGTCTCGGTTGTGGGTCTTACTCCTGTAGGCACAGAGTGGTTGCCACTCAGGGTAGAACTGTTGTTCCGAACTGTTCTTGCTGACCCTCGTGGCATGCTTTTGTTGCTCTCTCAAATCCTGTTTTTCTTTCCCCCCTCTTCAAGGCATGGCTATGAGAAGCCCACCCCCATACAGACCCAGGCTATCCCAGCCATTATGAATGGACGTGACTTGATTGGCATTGCTAAAACAGGAAGTGGGAAAACCATCGCATTTCTCCTGCCCATGTTCAGACACATTATGGATCAGAGAGCGTTGGAAGAAGGAGAAGGTCCCATAGGTACAAAGCCTTTCTTTGCAGACTGCTATCTGAACACATAAAGTCACAGGTAGATGGGTCTCTGGAAGGGTCTTCAGTTCTTCTCCTGATCACATGGGAGAGTGCTCTGCTTGCTGATGTTCAGTACTGAGTGGCCTTTATTTTACTGGATGAACGATGTTGTTTGTGATCACTCGTTCCCAGGGCACTTGCTCCTGGATTTTGGAACTCAGACCAGATTGCCACCTCATCCTCCTGTTGTCTTCATTCTCTTTGCCTTGAAATGACATTGAAAAAACACATACAAGTGGATGGTTGTGAAGATATGAGCAAGCATTCCCTTCTGTCTGAGTAGCCTCTGTTCTGTGACAGCGTCTGATAACAGCTCTTTGCTTTCCAGCTGTCATTATGACACCGACTCGCGAGCTGGCTCTGCAGATTACCAAGGAGTGCAAGAAGTTCTCTAAGACACTTGGACTTCGAGTGGTCTGTGTCTATGGAGGGACAGGGATCAGTGAACAGGTACCCACTGGTCACATAACTCTTCAGCTCTATTAGTTGCTCTTACAGTGGCAGGGAATTGAATTCCGTTCTCTCTCCCCTGAATTGGGGTCACAAGTGCCCAGCCGTGATGCAGCAGGGTTTACTTAGTGTCACTTAGCCTTGGTGTAGCCTAGGACATTTCTTTTAGGCCTGTAGCCATACAGAGGTCATCCCCATTGTAATTGCTTCAAGCTGGGTTTGCCAGGGGTTACTCTTTTGGGAGGCAGAGCTTTATATAAACAGTTGCCGTGAGTAGAAGTGCTCTGATGCAGTCTGTGTTGTTTTCTTTCTTGCAAGGCGATAGGTGTTTGAAAAAGAAAACCTCCAAAGCCATAAACCACTCTAATGGTTTGTTTCCTGTCTTTTGCAATCAGATAGCTGAGCTCAAAAGAGGCGCTGAAATTATTGTTTGCACGCCTGGGCGTATGATTGACATGTTAGCAGCTAACAATGGTGAGTAGAGGCCCTTTTCCTCTGGAGACACTTTGCTGTCTGTTGTGTAATTCTAACAGATTCAAAAGATCATGTCTTTGGATAAATGGTCTTAAGGAATTTCCTTAGATCTCTTCAGGCTGCACTCTCGCTGTTGAGAATATACAGCAGTAAGAACAGGTTGAATCAGATTGGTTTGGCTGCTTGGGGGAGGCTAGGAAATGCTGCATTCTTGAACAAAGGACTGAATGAATGAATTCTTCAGCACTGCTGAAGAGTTTCTGGGAATTTAAAATGTGCTGGTCCAAATTGTCAAGTCGTTCAGATAATTTAGATATTTAGATGACTTGTCTGCCCATTGATCCTTTATTACTCTTAGTGCAGCTCAGCAGTTACCTGCTTTCACCTAAGACCCTCTGCCTTTATCTGCTGGTTTTATAAACCAAACAGGCCAAGAAGTCCTCCCTAAATAATTGTTGGAAAGCACTGACCTGACCTCAGCTACTCAGACTGAGGAAGCTGAGCCCCTGCAGCTTGAAGAGGTTTTGTCCTAGTGTAACCATTGCATGCTTTTAGATAAAGTTTTATTATTAAATTATTCCACATCAAAACCTCTACTAAACTGTTGACATTATTTAACTTCTGTGGAAAAAGTACCTTCAAGACATATAGAACTGGGCTTCCAAGACTTAACTCGTCCAAGGTAGGTACATTAATGCTGTTCCCAAATAATTTTACAAAGTTATCATTTGGGGATGAAGGTATTAAGATACTGAATAGGTCGGGAGAGCCCGAGTCCTCGTTTTGTTCCTTAAGTATGAATTCCATAATGCAGCACTAGATCTCTCAAAAACCGTTTGAGGATTCAGCTCCAGTTTGCTGAAGCTGAAGGGGTCAAATTCTGCTGTAGTTCTCCAGGCACAAGCCTGAGTGACAGTTGTAGAGAACATGGGAAATCCGCTCCCCACTGAGAGCATTTGGCAGTGTCACTGCACAGCTGCTTGGAGCAGAATATGTTCACACTTAAACCAGCGGAGAATATGATGCTTAAACCCCCGAGTTAGTCCTTCTGCTGGAGGGGAATCTCTTGGCTGTTTGGGAAGGGTGCTAATTATCCTGTCCATCTGAACTTCCAAGCGTTCACAAATGCACAACTTGCTTATTTTGTTTCCAGCTGTCCCAGAGTTTGGGGTGGTTCTTATTTTCTGTTAGTGCCAGTGGGTAGATTGGAACCTTCCTGTCGCAAAGACCGCGTGCTCTGTCCTGTGCATTTGGTAGCAGCTAACTAGAGCGAGCGTGAATGGCCTCAAACGGCTGTTTGTGGCTGCAGGGCAGTGTCGCAGATGGTGTGTTGGAGAGGAGGTTGAGGCTGCAGCAGTTAGCACTGGGCTTTGCCTTCCACACATGCGCTGTAATCTCTAATATGTTTTTTCCTAGGTGACGCTGTCAGATAATGGCTGATGTGGCTCCTTGCTTCCTCTCAGTCTTAGTTTTATGATGTGTTTTGGCGAGGGCAGTTTTCTGAGTTTTACAGGTTCTTCTGGCCCTATGATGGTATGCAAGAGAAGAGTTTGACACAATAGAGGGCCTTGTGCATACTTACTCATTTCCCAGAATGTTGTAGATGTGCTCAAAGTGAGAACTTTCAAATTCACCGTGAGTGAATTTTTGTAACATTAATGGCTGTCGTTAGACACTAGTGAAATTATCTAACATTTAAAAAGCTATTCCTGAGGGAAAACAGTTTCCGTTTGATTTTGTTTCTCATGTGTTTTCTCCTCTCCTTTCACAGGCCGGGTGACAAACCTCCGCAGGGTCACCTACGTTGTGCTGGATGAGGCAGACAGGATGTTTGACATGGGCTTTGAGCCACAGGTAAGCAGCCACACCAGCAGTGCTGCCACCTGTGGCACCTGCTCTACCACTGAGAGGATGGTGCAGTTCCGTGGCTTTACTGCACTGCCAGTGAGCGCTCAAGAGGATATGCTGTGTATGGAAGGCAGTTTGAGCTAGCTCTTTAATTTTTCATTATCCTCACTGGCTTTGTTTTCAGCAGCTTGTTCAGTCTGCGATTCTAGAATTGTGATTTGAGAAGCTCTCAGAGCTGTAAGCTTTGCTTTTGCTCTAACATAGCATTTGTTCTTTTACACACTCAGTTTGGACACTGGTGGCTATGCTGTACCCCAGTGTAATTCCTTGATGCAGGAATTGGTTTAGTAGTTCTGGCCTGTCTCCTGGCAATGTCATGCAGGAGGCAGGAGCCAAATGCTGGAAATGCTGGTGACAGGTTACTTGCTGGCAGGGGTCCCAAAACTGGACTCTTTCAGTTGTCACCAGGCTATATTGTCCTGCAGTATCAGGATAATACCTTTGTTTCACCTCCTGAGCTGCAAGGTCTCTGCTGGGCTGTGGCCCCCTGTTGCCCCTGGCATCCCTCAAGTGCAGCCAGCAGTGCCTGTGAAGCTGGGTGGCAGCAGGGGGCTGTAGCAGGCAGCGTTGTCCCCGCAGGTGATGCGCATCGTGGACAACGTGCGGCCTGACCGCCAGACCGTCATGTTCTCTGCCACCTTCCCCAGGGCTATGGAGGCCTTGGCTCGCAGGATCCTCAGCAAGCCCATCGAGGTGCAGGTCGGGGGCAGGAGTGTTGTGTGTTCCGATGTGGAGCAGCACGTGGTGAGTGGCACGCCTCTGCCTCACTTGTCTTCTCAGCAGCTTGCAAAAGAGGGCCTCCAGCAATAGTGAATAGAAACAGCATAACTCCATGGGAGGGGCTGAGCTGGAAGGGGCCTGTAAAGGTCATTGGTTAGTGACCCAATTAAAGATGATCTCAGAAGAAACTAACCCCCTGACCTACAAAGGCACTGTGGTCACTTCTGTCAGAACCATGGCCTTAGGCCACTAAGCCCAACAGCAGTTTTGCCACTGGCTCTGCAAGCAGCCTGAGAAAGTCATCTCCTGTGCCTTACTTTGGCTTAGTGCACCCCGAAGGAGTTGAATGACTCGAGACACAACTGACACTTCCTGCTTTGCCTTTCTGTGTCTCTTCCAGATTGTCATAGAAGAAGAGAACAAGTTTCTGAAGCTGCTGGAGCTGCTGGGGCACTATCAGGAGAAAGGATCAGTTATCATCTTTGTGGATAAACAAGAACATGCCGATGGGTTGCTGAAAGATTTGATGAGAGCCTCTTACCCCTGCTTGTCTCTACATGGAGGTAAGCTGCAGCCTTCTGGAGTTGTATTAGCCACTCTCGACTGGAATGTTGGTGTTCAGCAGTTACAGAGAGAAGTCAGGTCCTGAATTGTTCTCATTGTTATTTCTTCTGAGCAGGTTTTGCTTTCTAGTTGGGATAGAACTCTGTCTCTCAATTTGCAAGAGCTGTGATAGTTTTCTGGGACTGCTCTTCACTGTTCCCTGTGAGATGTCCTGGGGTGCCAAACCTTGTCTGTTGGCACCCCACAGGAAATACCTCTGCCCAGTGCCTCAGAGTAGCGCCTGCTGTCGGGGGATCATCAGACTGCCTTTTATTTGAGGCTCCACAAGAACTGCAGCTGTTGTTTCGCTTTCTACCACTGAGCAGTGATAGAACAGCATGGGGAGGAAATCCCTTTAGAATATTGCCCGACCCACGGCACTTTAAACTTTCAATACATAGTGCTCTTATACAGTAACCTGTAATAAAAAAACACTACTGTGGTGCAACCATAGAAGAAGGAGGAGGGATACTCCTGTTCTGAGACTTCTGGTGCTTGTAGAGAACAGACAGAACCTCGTGGTGAGGCCTCGGCTGAATGCAAGAAGCCACAGCAAATTGTGTTAAAGAAACCTTTGAACTGCTCCACGTGGAAAAACATCTTTTCATAATGGAAAACTCAAAGTGGTGTTACAGGCCGAGAGATTTGTTCTGGCTGATGCCTTTTGCCTGTGCAAGTGTGTCTGTATTGAAAATTAATTTGCTTGGGTTGTGGGTGGTTTGAAGTTGAAGGCTGGCTTGGCCTGGGTACAAATACTTTGGATTCCAAGCAGAGCTCTACAGTGAACTGTTTTGTCTGCTTTCTGGCAGGTATTGATCAGTATGACAGGGACAGCATCATCAATGACTTCAAGAACGGAATTTGCAAACTTCTGGTGGCCACATCTGTAGCAGCCAGGGGCCTGGATGTGAAACAGTTGATGCTGGTGGTCAATTACAGCTGTCCCAACCACTATGAAGATTATGTGCACCGAGCAGGCCGGACCGGACGAGCAGGCAATAAAGTAAGTGTGAACAGCTGCCTGCTTGGGGTAGCACTGGAAGGCTTCCTTCCTTCCTGCTTGACTGAAGGCTTTACAGTGGACAGCTACAGAGGAAACAGTTAACATTAGTGCTAAGAACAGGGTGTTTCTGTAGAAAGCAGTTACAGTTTCTAAGTGATCAGGTGTCAATGTACTCTGCACTGTAGCACTCTAACACTTGAAGCTTATGGGATCTTATGAGGAGTGAATGTTCTTCTCAGTCCCAGGTGTACCTGAGAGCCTGACTGGTTTTCACTGGTGGAAATGTGTATGTTCATAAGATTTGGGTTATGTCTTCAAACTGGAAGGAGCTGGATTTAGATTAGGCACAAGGAAGAAATTCTTCCCTATGAGGATGGTGAGGCCCTGGGAACAGGCTGCTCAGAGAAGCTTTGGAGACTCCAACCCTGCAAATGTTTAAAGCCAGGCTGAATGGGACCTCGAGCAGCCTGGCCTGGGAGGAGGTATCCCTGCCCATGGCAGAGGGCTGGAACTAAATAACCTTTAAGGCCTCTTCTAACACAAACCATTCTGTAATTCCATTTTCCAAACTTCAAGACATGACAGGGCTGAAAGGAAAGATGTCAGCTCCTACCATCTGTGGTTGGTTACCTCTGCAGTGGCTTGCTGGGACATCACTCTTTTGACATCCCTGCTGAGAAAGCTGGTGCATGAGTGTCACAGTTAGAGCTGTGGAGCACAGCCACAGCAGCCGTGCTGGAGGGGCTTTAGGAAATGTAGAGCTGAAGTGTTTGCAGAGGTCTTTCTTTGTTTCTTAGCTTTTGACCTCCCTTTGAGCAGGGCTATGCATACACATTCATTACTGAGGACCAGGCACGCTATGCTGGGGATATCATTAAGGCTTTGGAATTGTCTGGGAACCCAATTCCTCCTGATCTGGAGAAGCTCTGGGCTGACTTCAAAGACCAACAGAAAGCTGTAAGTAATTCTTTCTTCTGCTTTTGCTCTGGCTTTAAGGGGCGTGCACACGGGGCTGGGTGTAGAGTACCTGTACACAAGGCATCGCTGGCTCCACTGGGGCACGCAGCAGTGTTTCCAGGACTGGGATCCCAAATGGCTTGTACAGGGCTGTCCCTGAGCATTCCAGTGTTGTTATCTGGTATGTGAGAGAGAAAGGAAGGGGCACTGTGGCTTCTAGCAAAAATCGGTGTTAAAGATGATGAAGTTCTTCCCCAAGATTTGTACTGTCAGTTCTAGAGCTCTTGCCTCCGAGGCATCTTGCTTGTGCTGACAAGAGTGACTGGAGATTTTCCACTATAAAAACTGGAGGATTCCTGTTGGGGTTTTTAGTGGGCTGGTTTTGCTTTTTTTGTTTGTTTGCTTCTTTTGTTTTGTCTGGTAGGATTTTTGTTTTGTTGGGTTTTTTTTCACTGCATTTGAAAAGCTAAAAGGTGCACTTACAGCAAATCCCAACAGTCTGTTCCTGTCTGCTTTTTCATGACACTTCATTGTAAAATACAGGTCAAATTTGAAGAGCTTTCTAAATTTGCTAAAAATTTGCCTTTAAAAAAAAAAACAAACACTTCAAAATTGTGTCATTTTTTAGTTATTTTGTGACTGTCAGAATAGTGATTTGAAACTCCTTAAGTATGCAAATAAATGTTTTTGTTTTCAGGAAGGAAAGCTGATTAAGAAAAGCAGTGGATTCTCTGGGAAAGGTTTTAAATTTGATGAAACAGAACAGGCTTTGGCTAATGAGAGAAAAAAGCTTCAGAAAGCAGCTCTTGGCTTACAAGATTCAGATGATGAAGATACAGCTGTTGATGTAAGCATCTGAAATTTAAGATTGAAGTTTCCAGGCTGTTTGGACTTTCCTCAGTGAGTTCCGAGGCCCAGAATGCCTGGGTCCTGTGTTAATGCAGGCCCTGCACTGCTGCCTGCATGAGTTACACTCTGTGAGTAGGTCACCAGGTATTCTTTGATGGAAATGATATCTGAGTATGCCAGAAATCCTGTACCAGTATGAAGATAAAAACCTCTGGAGGTCTCTTTCTGCCTCAGAGTATTGGATACTTGCTGTCTGTGGCTGTGGAAATGGACAGAAGTTCTGTGTAGTGTTAACCTTGTGCAGTGAAAGGGAACTGCTGCCCTCAGTCACAGACATTTCTCTACTTGTAGTGTTTGAAATTCAGAGCAGTGTTTTCTACTTCTGAATCTCAGTAGATTCATTCCTGACGTTTGTTGTTAGTCTCCTTTGTTACTTTGAAAGTAACCACTGTGTCCAGCCTTGCCCTCGTCGTGTGATCCTTGCTCCCTTTGAGGAGCTGCAGTTCCGAGAGGGTTTCCACCGTTTACCCAAGGTCTCTTTCCTTAGGAGTATACAAGCTAAAGGCTCCTGAATGCTTGCTTCCTTTAGGGTAGGATTATCTAAAAGCAGATGCAGCCATCTAATAATTGTTATTGCCTTTAGATTGATGAACAGATTGAGAGCATGTTCAACTCAAAGAAAAGAGTGAAAGACATGGCAGCACCAGGCACATCTAATGCCCCAGCACCGTCAGCTGGGAATGCAGAGAAACTGGAGATTGCTAAAAGGCTGGCACTGAGAATCAATGCCCAGAAGAACCTCGGAGCAGAGGCACAAGTCATGGTCCCCTTCCACTTTAAGGTCAGGCTCTACAGAGCAATGGTTGTTCCTTTTGACAGAGGTGGTTCGGTTTGGGTCTGTGGCTGCCGGTTTGCCAAGTGTCTCTGCACACCGATGCCATGCTGCATTACTTAGCTTATTTGTGCTGGGCTGGCTCAGTGCTAAACTGTCAGGTCTGCAACTGAGCAAATGTGACTTAATCCAGAGCTGGGAATGCTTGGTCTGCCCTGGCAGAGGGTTAATTCTTTACTGACAAGGTGATACAAGTGGATTTTGTCAGCCTTAGCAGAGCTGCTGAAGATATCTGTGCTGCAGCATGTGGCACACAGTCTCTTTAGAGTAGCTTAATGTGGTCTGGAATCTCCAAAGGGGGTTTTGGCTGAAGATAGAAAAGATCCTCAAGATGCTTTCCGTGAGGGATGAGGTGAGTTACTGAGAGACAGGAAAGAAGTTTGGAAAACAATGATATTACAGAGAAAGCTTTGATGGAAACCTGGTTGGTGTGTGTAGGGCTGCTTCTGGCTCCTTTGTTCTCACTGTGAACCCGTTCCGTACAGGATGTGATGCAGCAGGCTACAAACGCTATCCTGAGAGGTGGCACCATCCAAGCTCCCACTGTGTCTGCCAAGACCATTGCAGAGCAGCTGGCTGAAAAGATCAATGCTAAGCTCAATTACGTGCCCATAGAGAAGCAGGAGGAAGAGAAACAGGATGGAGGACAAAATGAATCCTTCAAGAGATATGAGGAAGAACTGGAGATCAATGACTTCCCACAGGCAAGTAACCCTTTTGTTGTAGCCAGGTGTCAGTGGCCACTACTGAGCAAAGCTTAAACTGGGATCATACCAAGAAAAAGATTTTGTCTGTGTTCCTTACCAATCCTAGCTGGAGTGGCAGCAGGATCAGTGATGCTGCCCAGCTTGGGGACACATAATGCTTTGGGCAGGCTCTAGAGACTGCAGCAAAACAGGCATTCCTCTCCTGAGAACCCTTGCTGCTGGCTTTGGTCTTTACCCAGTGAAGTGTGCAGACACGAAGAGCATTTCTTTTGGCAAAAGCAGTACTTGCAGCCACCAGCAGTGTGCTTGCCCTTCAGGTCTCTGCCTGCACAAAAATTTTTTTGGGCTAAACCTGGGCACTGCTTCACTAAATTACAGGCAAGTTCTAAACTTCCCTTGCAGCAGAATGGAAGATCTTTGGAGTTCTTGTTTCCATTACTGTGCATCCATTGTCTGCTCTCCTTCCACAGCTTCAGGTATTTGAGCAGCAAGAAGTGGCTCAGATGGCAAGCTGCCATTTAAACAGAATTCCAGGTCCAGTTTCTCACAGTGCAGTGTTCTTGTGTTGTCTCCAGCATCTCCTGCCCCTGCCACCGCTGTTTCTTGCGTAGCCTTTCTCCTTGCTGATCCTCCTACACCCTTTCCCCCACAGACTGCCAGATGGAAAGTTACCTCCAAAGAAGCACTACAGAGGATCAGTGAATATTCTGAAGCTGCCATTACAATCAGAGGAACTTACTTCCCTCCAGGCAAAGAACCCAAGGAAGGAGAACGAAAGATTTATCTGGCTATAGAAAGTAAGTTCTCCTGGCAGAAGAGGATTGCATTACAGGTTTGAGACCAGTAGTTGTTCTGACTGGAAAAGATCTTTGAGATCACCGAGTCCAGTCACTGAGCCCACTAAACCATGTCCTGCAATGCCATGGCCACATGACTTCTGAGCATCTCCAGTGATGGTGACTCCTCCACCTCTCTGGGCAGCCTCTTCCAGTGCCTGACCACTCTTGCAGTAAAGAAATTGATCCTAATCTCTAATCTAGACCATAAAGTAACATGCTGTAGTTACTTTCCAAATTAACATAATTACCAAAGAAACTCTCCTTTATCATGATCTTCTTTGTCAGGTGATCCATGGGGATCACAGAGATGCTCCTCCACAAAAGCCTGACCTGCCAGAGCAGACCTGTAGAGAAACAGTTTGGAGGAGAGGGAAAGGAGAGGAAAAAAAGTCAGAACAAGCACAGCTGTGCCTTGACAGTGTGAAATCAGGGAGAACATGGAACTGTGTGGGTGTGGGCTGTTAAAGGTATAAGAAATTACATCAGCTACTACAAGAAAAACTTTGCAAGTCTCCTGATGGTTGAGGTCCTCAATATTTCTGAGTAGTGTCATTTCTGACTGCCTGGTTCAACTCCCTTCCTTCCACGATCCAGCGGTGGGTGTCTGGGCAACACTAGGGTGTAGCAAACAGCTGAGGATGTGCAGCACTGTTACTGAGAGCAGCCAGCAGTGGTTATTTGTAAGCTTCACATCCAGAAGGTGTTGAAGATGCTGCTGTCTTTTTGTCTCTAGGTGCCAATGAACTGGCTGTACAGAAAGCAAAGGCAGAAATCACACGACTTATAAAAGAGGAGCTCATCAGATTGGTGAGTGAAATACCCAGAACAGAGGCAAAGTGCTTTGGTTCATGCTTGAGGAGGTTGATTTCTACAACTGCTGACACCCTGGCATATGATTTTATTAACATGGGGTCTGGGACCTTTAGATCTCCAAAACACTGCTGGAACAGCCTAGAGAATCCATTGCCGTGTTCAGGCAGGCAGGCACAGGGTTGCTGTCAGCCAGCAGATGGAGGTAACATTAGCAGAGCTTGCCGAGGGAAGGGCCCAAGGAATTCCCCTGTTTCGGGCACAGTCAGGCAGGGGAGAGGAGAATTCTTCAGCTCGTTTTAGTATCTGATAGGTGTTGAGAGCTGTAGCTTTACAGCATAGCCAGCTGATAACGGGCTGGGTTCAACACACTGCTTGAAATTGGTTTGAGAAATTGTGCTGGGAGTTCTCTGCTTGGACAGCCCTTGGCCTTTGCTAAGATAACCTTTGGAGAGTCAGAGAATTGTTTTGCTTGGAAGAGACCTTTAAGGTCATCAAGTCCAACTGTTAACCCATCACTGCCAGGCCACCTCTAAACCATCTCCCTCAGCGCCTCATCTCCACAGTTTTTTCAATCCCTCCAGGGATGACTCCTCCACCACTGCCCCAGGCAGCCTGATCCAGGTCTTGACATCCCTTTTGGGGAAGAAATTCTTCTTAATGTCCAAATTCAACCTCTCCTGGCACAACTTGAGGCCATTTCCTCTTGTCCTGTTACTTGTTTACTGGGGAAAGAGCCCAGCCCCACCTGTCTCCACCCTGCTTTCAGGGAGCTGTAGAGAGCAATGAGGTCTCCCCTCAGCCTTCTCTTCTCCAGACTAAACACCCCCAGGTCCCTCAGCTGCTCCTCACCAGCCTTTTCTCTAGACCCTTCCTCATCTTTGTTGGCCCCCTCTGGATCCACTCCAGCCTCTCAATGTCCTTTTTCTAGCGAGGGGTCCAAAACTGCCCCCAGTGTTTGAGGCATGTTCAGTGATGCTACATTAGCCTTGAGTGCCGATTTGCTACAGTGTGGATTTGTTGCAGGGTTTATTGCAGTTCATTTCTCCATTCCCACTTGTAACTGATGTCCTTTCTCCTTCCTTTGCAGCAAAACTCTTACCAACCCACCAACAAAGGCAGATACAAAGTTCTATGAGTGCAGAGCTGCCTGTCTGCAGTGGCCAGTGCGTGCCCCTCGCCGGTTCTGTTGTTTGTGCTGCTTGGATATTCACAACTTTCTTCTTTTGTCTCGTGGACATTTTTTATCAGAAAATTTGCTGAAACATCTAAATTCTCTCTGCTGAAGTGATCAGTCTTAAAGCAGCCCACGGGTGGTGGGGCATGGTTTAAATTAAGTGCAGTTTCTATACCTTTCACCCTAAAGAACACAAAATAAAGCAGATTTTAATTTTGTTGACAGCCTGCACCATTCAGTACATGAAACCACCCTGGGCTTTGTGTTGGAAGCTGCACCTGCTCCACAGTGTGGGGATGGGGTCACACCATAGCAGTTCGTACTGGAACAGTGATCAAAGCCGTGAGTAAAGGCAGGATTTTCTGATCCAGAGCATCTCTGGCTGGTCCCATGCACACTCGTTCCCTCTACCAATGCTCCCCTAAGGTCAGAGAGTCTCTCAAAATGATCAGAGTGGAGAACTTTACCAGGACTGCTTGAGGTCTGCTTTTAAGATCTTATTCTTTTCGTGTCCTAGTTTGTCTTTTCTCATCCATGTAATGAGTAACTCTTTGGGGTTTTTTGTAAAGTGAAATGTTTTGTAGTACAAAAATAGCTTTCCTGTTTGGGTTTGTTTGGTTTTTTTTTTGAACATCAGAACTCCAGGATTTGATTTATTATTATTTTCCTCGTTCTCTGACATAGGAATGAATGAAACCCTGCTTAGTTTAAAAGGAAATTATCAGGGGAAAAAAAAAAAAAAAAAAGAAACTTCTTTTGTAATAAAAGATGGCTTTGTCACTTTTTATAGTGTTCTGTGCACATTTAATGTGATTCCCCCTGTGTCATTGTTAGTGTTAGGACATGGCTTTCAGTAAGGCTGTTTGTGGGTGAATGCCACAGATCCTGACTCTCACTGCAGCCAGTAAGCTGCTGGGCCAGACGAGCCCTTTCTGAAGTCTCACCTTGAACCATTAATGTTCACAAGGGACACTTAACCACTCTTCAGCTTTTCATTTTCATGTCTCCTCCCCTGAAGCAGTAGTAGTTTGAACTGTCTCATTCCAGCAGCTGCAGGACTTCCCAGATGATGACTACCAAAAGGACTTGTGGAGAAAGTTTTCCTTGCTTGCCATGCTGAGGAGAAATGTGTGGAGCCAGCTGTGTATGCACTGCTGTAACCCTGGAGAGGGCAGGTCTACAGCCTGCACCATGGCTCTGGACCTGCACAACTTCTGTTCTCAACTCAAGTGATCTCAGTGACTGTGACTGCTGTCAGTGTGTCTGCAGAACAGGAGATGAGAGGTTGTACCAACAGTGGCAGTCTCACATTTAGGGTAAGAACACTCAGTAGTGGCCAGTGTTAATCCACTGAGTGAAACAGTGAAGCAGCACATGCAGTGCCCCTGCTCAAAGTGCAGGATCTCAAAGCCCTGTGTTTCCCCCTGCTAAGACCTGGATTTTGATATGTCCACACTACCTTGTCTAACTTTCTGGCAGTGTGCCCCCAGATGGGTGGCAGATGTTGGTGCGTTTAGTGAAGAGCACTGCCAGTTTGGACAGCCTGACCCCTCCTCGGGATCCTCCTTTCAGAATGCTCAGATATCTCTTCGCTGCCTGTTCCAAAAGGCAGAGCAGAAGCACTGCTGGGTGTCAGAGATGCCACAATGGGTAACCCTTGCCCTCCAGGGCTTTTAAATGCAATGGCAATGTTCCTGAGTTTTAAATTCCAGCAGAAATGAAAACTACTCCAATGTGTATTTTTCAGAAGCTGTTTTCCTGGGTAGCTCATCTTTCCTGTTTCACACGGTCACAGTGACAGATATTGGAAGCAACCTCTGGAGATCGTGGAGTCCAAGCCCCTGCCAGAGCAGGCTCACCTGGAGCAGGCTGCACAGGACTGCACGCAGGCAGATTTTGAATGTCTCCAGAGATGAAGACTCATCACTTCCACTGTTCTGCAGCTCTTTCCTGACAGTTACCCTCACACTTCCTGGGCAGGGTGGTGTGTGCAGTCATTGGTGCTTGAAATATAATGAGACGTGGCCCAAGGTCACAGTGATGATGCTTAGATAGGTGAAACCAGGAGCAGAAGGTGTGTAAGGCAGAGCAGAGACTTTCAGATCAAGAAATAAGGCAAAACTAGTGGAAAGAAGGTGATGGTTAAGGTTTGGACCAGACACATTTCTGTAAAGAAAAACTTCCTGTTTAATGCTTCCCAGGTGTGCCCCTGGACACACACAAGATCCTCTGAAGCATTTCTGTTTGGCTGCTTTCCAGGGCATCTGCCCTGGGCAAGCTGCTGTCCCCAGCTGCTAGAGGAGTATAGGGGTGCTCTGTCTCTGGGTTTTAATGCACGTGAGCTGAGCAGCTTCTGCGACTTACCCAAGGTGAGACATTGCCAGTGCTTGAGTAAGCTGTGGTTGGGGTGCTGAGTGCTCAAGAGTATTTGGCACTGGATGGTGAAGGACCGTGTTTGGCACAGTGGTGCAGCACTGCCACGGTGCGGTGGTGAGGGTGACGCGAGGTGTTGCTATTCTCAACAGGCCCTTGTAAGTTGCAGTGAACTAGGAGAGAACTGTCACAGTTCATAATGGCACCTGATCTATCTCTGTGGTGACCCAGAGCATTGATGCAGCACCTCTGCATGCACATGAACAGGCAGGTGGGCAGAGGATTTGCTGCATGCCCTAGATGGGAAAACAGGAGAGGAGAACTAAATCTGGTCAGTGTTTGTGAGGGGGGAAATAACCACAGCAAGAGGATTGTGTGCTGCCCTAACTAGAGTGCACACCATGACCCCTTTTTGTTCTATCGAACAGCTTGAGGCCTGCTGCTGTAGAAGTGATCACCAAGCAGTGAGGAGTGTGGCACACAGCCTGGCCTGCTCCGAGGCTGTGCCCTGGCCTGGCTACTTGAGACTTGACCATTGAAGGAGTGCAAGCCTGTTCAGAGGGCGTTTGGCTGCTAACTGGGTAAGGGATTCTGAGGCACAAAGTGCCATCTGTGGGAGCTTTTCTCCCTCAGTCTTCCAGGTGGAGGACTGAAACGAAGGATTTGTAAGCAAAGCTTTGCTGAAGCTGTGCAGTTGGCCTAGCTGGGTATGCAGTGAACACTGAAGGCTGCATTTGGGATCTTCCTAAAATGAGGAAGGAATGCTGGGGTCTTAGGGAGGGAGGATGCATGTTTATTATTCCAGCCCTGCCAGCATGTTGGCAGTGCTAAGCAGTGGTGGGCACCTGAGGAACGCTTGTGGCAGAGGTAGGTCTGTGTGTCAGAATGGAGCTTGGGGTGCCAGAACTAGCTTCTGATCTTCTGCTGTGTGCTGATGGTGTGCTGATGGACACCTCTGCTGAGAGTCTTCTCTAACCTTGCCCTAGTGCCCCTGGTTAGGTGGCTGAGGTGGTTCTCAGCACAAGCATTGGCACAAGCCCAGCCCTTGGCACCAGCCTGCTCACAGTCAGGCCTCTGTGAGGGCAGTGTTGGGTCCCTTCTCTCCGTGCTGCTCCAGGAATGCACTCTCCTTTGATTATTTTTCTTGACCCCGATCTTTCCCAAATATGGTCTCAGCTTAAACAAGTTTGTGTTCTTAGAGCTCTGGTGGCTGCAGCAGCAATGTTGCCTTCCAGCTAGCTGGAGCTGCGTGGAGAGCAGCCTGAAAATGTAAAGATGAAAGGCAAGCAGCTGGACTCAGTTCGTCCCAAAATGTACATTTCACAAAATGTTTACACGGGGCCAGACAGGCATATTTGTCTCCATCGCTCGGGCTGCAGTGGGAACGACCGTTTCTAAATAAATGCCCATTAGCCTGAGCGCTGCCACCCAAATACTGCTTCTCTGAGGCTTCTCAGCTGAGACAGATGTGAAGATGTCTCTTTAGTCAAACTGAGAGATACGAAATTGCCAATCTGACCAGCAGAAGGCAGCCGAATTAATTAGCACCTCCGAGACAGGTAGACCTAAGACGCTGAGGAAGGGCACCTAAGACGCTGAGGAAGGGCACCTAAGACGCTAAGGAAGGGCTCCTAAGCCGCTGCGCAACAATCCTGCTCTTCTGCGCGCCCCTGTGCCCTGCCCCTCGCAGCGTGACCCTCACAGAGGTGTTCCTCGGAACAAAAAATACCACGGGGCAGCTGCTCTGGAAAACCTTGCACTTAACCAAAATCCTTACGTCTTGACTCACACCTGCACCTCCTCCCCCTGGACAAGTTACAGTGTAGCAACAATGTGCAGTTCAGCAGGGCGCTGGGCGCAGCTCTGGCACTGAGCTCTCCGCACCCACTCAGCACTCCGAGAGCAGAGAGAGCGGAGAGAGCAGACCTTCAGAGGAAGGAAAGCAGACAGAATGCCAGGCTGAGTACGGGCCCTGCTTCAGGCTCTGGGCAGCCTTCACAGCACCACAGCCACATTAATTGACCATTTCCTTGGTTCCTGCTTCATTAGCAGAGCATGCAGGTGAGCAAAACAGGCCCTGCTGCCACCAGACTAATACCTGAGCAGCAGAGCTGGGTCTGCCTGCAGCACAATGCAGGGCACACCACTGACCCTCACCCAGCCTGCAGCACAATGCAGAGCACACCACTGACCCTCACCCAGCCTGCAGCACAATGCAGGGCACACCACTGACCCTCACCCAGCCTGCAGCACATTGCAGGGCAGACACCCAGACCCTCACGGAGGCACAGTGAGCTCCAAGACCAAACATTTAGGTCTCACTGCTAGCAAGAGTCCTATTCAGGGCTCATAGATCCTGGGGGTGGAACTTTTCACTGCTTCACAGGACACGTTCCCTCCACTCTACTCACTGAGCACTTCTGCATTCTGTTGAGATCATGATTTCCTCTGGATAAGTCCAGAACCTGACCCAAGCCTGACTTCCATCACTCTTCAGACTAAGAGATTGAAAGGAAAATGACAAGACACCAAAGAGGCTTCAACTCTGCCACTTTTTTTTTTTTTTTTTTTTTTTTTTTTTTTTTGGGTAGCATTCATGACAAGTGTTAAAGCCAGCAGAAAGATGAGGCTTGTAAATAAACTGAATCATTTGCTAAATTAAGCTAAATAAATGCTGCTTTCCCCTGCTGCTTTCTTGTATTGCAAGGGAGGGTTCCTGCACGCATTAGGAAGCACTGGCAAAAAAAAGAGCCATCATCTTGGCAGGATGCTTCACAGCAATTTTTGGCCTGAAGAGCTCCAAGTATTGTAAAAATTTAGTATCACAGGCTTGGAGTACAGCAGTCAGCTCTCCAAACAACAGCAGGAGACGAAAATATTTAGAAAAAGAGAATTAGCCATTTTTAAAAGCTGAAGGTTCTTTTTTGTTTTGTTTTGGTTCTTTTTGCCTGGTCTCTCTTGCTTTTGTTTTTCAAGTGCCACAGAATATCTTTCAACTCTCATTTGAGCAGGTCAGTCATTTGAGCATTCTGCTCACCCAGACCCTGTTCTGAAGCCATGTGTGGCTACCATGAGTGGCCCAGAGGAGCTGGCAGAGAGCAGGGAGGTTCTGAGGAGTGCACATTTGGCACGGATGCCTTTACAGCCCTTAACAAGTGTGGATAAAAACATTATTTCAGGCACAGCCCTTCACGAAACAGGCTGCCAGTCGGGCTGGGCTTGGCAACAAGAGGGTAGATGGTTAAGAGTGCTGGGCACTTAACATTCCTCTTTCTGAGGAATCTCTTTGGGAACAGTTGAGATTGCTGGTCCATAAAGCCTTGTCTGTGGGGAAGTGCCATCACAGTACTGAACTCTTCTGAACACAGATGGCTGAAACATGGACTAATGTTTCAGAGTCAGTGCTGGGACCAGTGCTGTTTGACATCTTCGTCAGTGACATGGGCAGAGGAATCAGTGCACCCTCAGCAAGTTTGCAGATGACACCAAACTGTGTGGCACAGTCGACTTGCTAGAGGTCAGGGATCCATCCAGAGGGACCTGGACAGGCTGCAGAGCTTTGCCCAGGCCAACATCATGAAATTCAACAAGGCCAAGTGTAAGGTCCTGCAC
>VWZE01024086.1:168368-181107 GCA_013396675.1 Eubucco bourcierii | reverse complement strand
GGCGGGGGAGGGGAGCGGAGGAAGAAGAGCCGGCCGCTGCCGGCCCCGCCGCCGAGGGCGATCCTCCGGTGTCTCCTCACGGAGCCAGGCCCCGCCTGCGCACCGCTGCAGGGTGCGGGAGCCTCGCCTCGCCAGGGCCGCGGGAGGGGAGCTGCGCCACCGGCGCCCCATGCCGCCGTGCCCGCCGCCCGGGCGGGAGGCAGCCGGGCCGAGGGGAGGAGGCCGCGCTCCGCGCCCGCTAGCCGTTTAGGCCGGGGCCTGTTTTTTTGCCAGCCGCACCGGATAGCTGCCAGGCGAGGCGAGCTCTCGTTAGTGACCCCAGAACAGGCCACGGCCGGGGGCAGCTGCGTTACCTCTTTGTCCCTGCAGCTGGCCCTTGGCTGCTTCAGGTAGAGCCGGAGCCTTCTGCTGCGTCCTGGCCTGGCTGTTCCGCTCTACGCAGGAATTGCTGATTGGCTTCAGCACCCACAGCTCGGCTGCCTGGGCAAGGGGAGATGCGGTCCCTGTGGCTCAGGGCGTGTTTCTGCTAGCGTGTGGGGTCTTCGTCGGTAGAGGCCGTGGCTGTTGCCCTGGCATAGCTGAGCAGTGCCTGCCTTCATGCGTCTACGTGTCAGGGTGTCTGGGTGGCCTCCGGCGTGTACCTTCCATGGACCTCTGCGTCCCACCGTAAGGTCTGAGTGGGACATCCATTGTGGCCTGTTCCAGGTGGTTTAGTACAGTCCTGCTTGTGCTTGGCTCTTCTGGGGTGATCAGTCAGTGAGCAGTTACACCTTTAATTCGCATGCGCCTCTTTCTGGGTATCTCTGTCTGAAGACAGTAACAGTTACTTTGATCCGTGTGGGCTTTATGTTGGTAAGTTTAGAGTAGGAGGAACCCTTGGCTGATATTTTTGAAATTATAATTTGTTTCTGTTTCAGTCTTCACATGTTGCAGTTTCTCGTACAACTTTTTGTATGCGTATCCTTCAGATTTTAGACTCAACCTTGATCAAGAAAAGTCTTGCGTTTGCCCATTGGACACTGTTGAACAGATTCAGCAGGCGGATCTTTCTTTCTTCAGCCTATCATGAGTATGTTGTGCTTTGTGGCTGGGTTTGGGTGTGTTGACAGGTCCCCAGAGTTTTAAGTCCTGCGGCAGAGAAACACCATCACAGTGGACGTCAGGAAGGAGATGTTTGATCCATCTCTTAAGCTTCAAAATCTTTCAGCAGGAGGAGGGAGGTTGAAGAAAGAGGGGAGGGTAGGTAGGAACACCCACAGAGATGAAGGATCATCTCTCACCTCTCTGAGCTATTATTTTAGGCTACAATGAGGTCTGTTCCCTGGAGAGAAGAACTGTTGGGTGAGAACACCCACAGAGATGAATTAGCATCTCCAGTTCCTCAAAGCCATTGTTCTAGGCTATGGCAAGGTCTGCTTCTGTTTACCTGAGGATAGCTCCTTAAGGCGAATGGACAATTTCACAAGCGCTAATAACCCTTGCTTTATAAAGATCTGTCCCTGCTTTCTCCATCATTTATATGCATGTTTGTGTTGCCTTGAAGCTTGGCAGTTACAGAACCGCAGAGCAATCAGGGTGCAATTTCATAACTTCGCTCTCCTAAGCCAGTCTGTCTGGCCTGTTGGCTCCCACATACCCAGCTGTGGGGAGCTTTCCCCAACCTGCGTTTCATGTGCTGTCTTTGGGAAATGTCATACCTTTCTTTCAAGTCCAAGCTCATTAGATTATCAAAGTCATCTTTTGGAGGTCTGGTTAGTCTTTAGATAACTGGGACCAGGAGGAAGTGGGGTCAGTGGCAGCTGGTGGGTAACGTGGCGTATGCCAGCCTCAGCCTGTCCTTGTATTTCCGGTGGCACTCTGTGTTCCTCTTTCCTCAACACCAGCCAGCTGTGGCTTTTGCTTTCTTGTTGGATTAGTCTTCATCTGGGTTGGATGCTTGGTGTTGGTTTGTTCTGCTCTTGCACAACAGTTAGCGTTACCACAAGGAGCAGGAATGTGGGAGAAGAGGAAAAGGCAAGACTGTCCCGTTTGGAAAACATTCCCAGTGGTTTCTCTAGGTTATGAAACCAACCCATGGGTTGTGTCAGTCTAGCTGGGGATGCACAGAAGATGCACTAATTGTCAGCAGTGCTGGTCTCTGTGTGATACAAAGCTGCTGCTCAGGCTTTGGAGAGCCTTCTGCAAGGGTGTCTGAGTCAAAACACTTGAACTCCTATAGGCACAAGTGACGCACACGGGTTGCAGCTCTGGTGAGGAGCAGGAGTGGCAACCCCTTTGGGGAAGGAGATTGAAGTGGGTGGGTTTAACAGCTCCTGGTAACTCTTCTCTTAACGTCTGTTACGTGCAGCAGTTACCCTGGGTCAGTGCAGGGGGGATCGTCCTTGTAAGTTCTTGCACTGCTCGGAGAGCTCCTAATTTCTTGGTCTTTGTTCGCTGAGAATGATTGAGAGGAGAGGAGAACTGGTTTTGGACTGTTCAGTATGCAGTCTCTTGTTGCATAGTGGCTCTATCAAGGCTCTGCTGTCAATAAATTGTTTCTTGGTTTTAATATAATTCACCTAATGTTGAGGAGAACAACAACAATATGCAATCAACTGTGGAAGGTGTTTTGTGATCACGTTTTGGAGAAACCAGTTATTGAACTTCAGGGGTAGATTTGGTTTCAGATCTGGGCTCGGGTGCATGTTGTTCATCTTTAGGATTTATAAAATACTTGAATTTATTGGGATGCTTAAGGTAAGGTGCAACAGGATGAAAAACAAGTGATTTCTGGCTGCTAAAAATGGGGTAAGGCCCCACTTGAGCAGGAGTTAATGTGTAGAAAAGGAGCTGACAATAAAAGGGACACTTGAAAAGCATTGAAATTTATAGAATTAATTCTTCCATCTGAGTGTTGAGAGTATTTCTCCCACCCGCTGTCCTAAGAGGGAGGAGCAGAACCAAAATTGTATCTCAGCTGCAATCCTGAAAGGGAAAATATTGCTGTACTGCTTCAGTTCCCTCCCGAGAGGAAAATGAGCCTGTTGGTATTCCCAGGGCTCAGCCCCTGCGCTGCGGTACGTGGCATAGAATGTCCTTTATGCAGAGATCTTGAACAGAGCTGCTCCTGTGCTCCACTCCAAGGGTTCCAGTTGGTAGAAGCATTGTTTAGAGAGCACTGAAATAATGCTGGTAGCTGCTTGTGTTTTTAACTTGTGTGTCGTATACTGTGATGAAGAAAATGTTCAGCTGCAGCTCCATCAGTCCTGCTGAAACTGCTGAACAAAGCTGCAGAAGAACGAGTGGGGTTTATGCACTAACCTTCACTGAAAGCCGAATTGTCCCCGTTGGCCATAGGATTGTGCCCTTCCTGGTATTTGTCACTAGGAGAGCTGTCACGTAGATGTGCTTCCAGCTTTGTTCAGTTTTGCTCCTCTTCAGGTGTGTTGTACCACAAGTCAGAAGCACTTGCAGAGTCAGGTCTGATCTGATGCTAACCAGGCTGGAGTTACAGGCAGCAGCCTGGGCTGGGGGGAGGCCGGTTCCTGTTGCTGCTGTTGGAACTGATCATTCTGCTTAATGAATGCTTTGTCTGCTCTGAAAGTTTTTGTCTCATCTGCACTGAATGCTGCCCATGGTGATGTTTGAAAGCTAAAGAGCATCATGTCACAGCCTAAGAGGATGTTTTTATGTAATGTGATTAGAGTAACTTTGCCTTTAACACTTTGTGCAGGGAAGAAGGCGCAAAAGGGGGGTTTTCTGCGTAGTTCCAAGCCTACAGAGAAAGACCCCCCCCCACACCTGTAGCAGAAGCCTTAGGAGCTGTAAGCCTGAGTTGTGTAGTATCTGAGCAGGACTAACCCTCAGGATCACCTCCACAGTGCTAAGGCAGGCTAACTTTGCGGCAGTGTGGCAGTGCAGCTGTGCTTTGCAAGGAGGGGTCGTTGCCATGTCCAGAACTCTCCCTGCAGCAAAGCTTGGCGAGTCCTATTCCTCTGTATTTCCAGCAACCATGGGGCTTCTGTGCTCCGTTACACAGGAAGCTGTAATGCTGCTCTCTTCCCAAAGCGAGCTGATCTAGTTGTCTCCTCCCTTCCCCAGCGTTTCTGTGGAAATAAATTACCATATAGAAAAGGATCTGTGCAGAAAATCCTCTACAGACGCTTTCCAGTAACTATCTGCTTGAAATGGGACTAAATTTTGTTACAACGCCTCGGCTTAACTACTTGTTTACACAGAGAAATGCAACGGGTCAGTTGGATCAGTTTAGAAAGCAGTTAGAGTGAACCGTGGCAGGTATTTTTTGCATCTCTGTCTGCATGTTTAAAGCAACTGGTGAAAGCTTTCCTGGCTGGTTTTGTCTGAGAGTGCTTGCATACAAAGTTGGATGTGTTTGGCCTTGCAATTGAAGTAGAATGGGATTTTTCAATTGGCATTTTGTACCAATTTTCATTTCTACTTCCTCTCTCTCTGCCAAGAAACCTGCCTCTCCTCTACAAACAGTCTCACTGCATTCCTCTATTCCCTGCTGTAATGTGAAGGAAGGGAAATTATGCTGGAGATGCCCATGTCAGGGTAATTAAGCTTGATTACAGATTTCCTTTTCCAAACTTCTCAGCAAAAGTCCTAAATCAAAAGCACAGAATACAGACCTTGACTATCTCATGACATTTTCATGATTTGATGAAAAATGGTGCAGAGAGTGGGGGCTGGGGAGGAAAGCATTAAAAAGAAAATCCCACTGGTACTCTTCCATCAAGATGGTGGAGGTTTTTCAAGCTTCCTTCTGTAAGAAATTTTAAACAGTTCCTGATTTCAGCATTCTCTTCTCTCATCAATTACAGTGATGCTTGCTGTTGCCAGATGGAAGGTAAACCAGCACCAGCCAGGGTTTGTACATGGAGTTGGAGTGTGTCAAGAGGAAGCAGGGATATTAAAAGAGACACAAACCACATGTATATGGTGATGGAGCTGCAGCCCTTGGCAATTACAGCAGGATACAGACACTATCTAGGAGGACCTGTGATGGCTCTCCCCAGGAAAGATGGGTGGTGTCTGTAGGAAAAATCTCCCTGAGTGTAATGAGGGGGAAAGTAGAGAAATTGTAACACGTACAGAAACAAGGCTGAGCAGTGGCTGAGAAATACCAGGGCCCCTGCTTTGTGCTATGTCTTTTCCCTGCCCCACAGTGTTCCTCGGGTACTGGGCAGCTGAACTGATCCTTCTTTGTGGTAGTTGAGCTGGGAGCATCTTTCTGGGGCCAGAGCCAGTACTTCTGTGTTTAAAGTGAGCACAGACAAGAATACTGGTAACCTCTGCAGGTGCCCTCCAGTGTCTCCACATGCAGCAAGCCCCTGTGCTCGCTGGCTTGGCAACACAGCAGCAGAACCCTTACATCTCTACTTACGGATCATGAACAGTCTTGGGAATTGCCACTGAGACTGTGGGCTTGCAGGCAGGCAGCATTTTTTGACTGCTGATTGTACAAAAGCTTGAGTTTCCTTTTTATTGCTCCACAGAGGAGCCTACCTGGTCTCTTGGCCTGTGCTTTGCTGCCTCTGTGCTGACTTGTTCTGTTTGCTAGTTACCACCTGCAGCAGCAGTGCTGTCACGTTGGTTCCACGGCGCAGCAGAACTGTAGCACTTGGATCATCTCTGCCAGAGACATCTAATCTTTAAGTTATATTGCTATCACAATTTCACTGTTTGGCACAAACCCACGTTGGTCTGTTTGCACAAATGCACTGTGATGTGCTTTTGATGAGCCAGGTTAAGTTGTGTGTTCCAGCAGGGAATGGATCTGCTGTAATCAGAACAGCCATGGGGCTTTACTCAGGGTAAACAGACTGCCTCTGCTCTCTTCCTTCTTTGTGGCTGGGAGGAGACACCTAGCTGCCAAGTAAACTCGGTAATCAGTGGTAGAGTTTAAATTGGGTTGCTGTAGGTGATGTTCCAGTGCTACTGCAGGGAAAATACAGTAAATCCTCCAGACCTTATCTACTAATCTACCACAGAAATAAATATATGGTGTCCTAAGGATGACTGCAGGGCACAGAAATATTGTGACATGCCAGATTCTGATTGACTTAATCTTGTCTTCAGCACGGCTAAATATTATATTAAACCGAGTATTTGCAGCTTATTTAAGTTGTAGGACCAGTATAGTTGGATGGGTGAAAAATCTCATTGTGATGCTCGAGTGGCTGGCTGATTTCTTATGAGATCACCACTTAGGGAATCTGAGGCAGTCTCTGTGCAGTTGGCATTCAGAAACATTAGCAGTCAGGAAGTTTTAGAATAGCAGTAACCTTGTTAGTTGTGACTGCCGCGGCTGCTGCAGGGATTGGGTGCGATGGGTGTAAGCATATAACCAGTGTAGTAAGAAGTAGTGGCTTGCAGTCGCGATGGTGACCGTACTGGTTTGGAGCAGCTGGACTCTGTTCCGCTCTTGAGAGCAGGGTCAGCCTGCGGGACGTGCTGGTGAGAGCCACCCTTCTGAGTCCTGAGGGCAGGGTGTGAGAGACTAGATCTTAACTCTCTTGTCCGTGTAAATCAAAGATAAAGCCTTTGCTGCCTCCCCAGACTATGGCTGCTCAGGTGGCCTGAATGCCCGGGAATGTAAATCAACAAAGATACCGATTGGCTTTGCTTCCCCGGACCACTGATGCTCGAGTTTCTTTTGCTCGATTGTGTATTGAAGTGAGAGGGCGAGGGGCGAAAGGCCACTGCTGGCGCCAGACTGCAAGACACATTAGCTACCCGGAAAGGAAGTATGATGTAAAAGGCTTCTGGAATATGCAACAGATTGGCCACCTGGGTTGACTAGCCCCGAGGTGTATTCAGTGTATGGACAGGTAAACGGCACAGGATGGGGCAGAGGTCCTCCCCGGTGCCAGATCCCTGCAAACGCTTGAGAACACACAGGAAGATTTGTGGGGTGAGGCTACACCTGGACCAGTTTCTAAGACCGTGACTAAAAACTGTATAAAAAGACCTGAGCAATGCCTGCTAGAGGAAGAACTCCCGAAAAAGAACTCCACTGAAGACCACACTCGCTGGAAAAACATCCCTGGGCAACACAAAACTGAAAAGGACTTGAACTTTGGAAACCCTGTCTCTTTCCCCCCCTGCCCCCTCTCTGACCGATGGTGATAGAATTCCTTACCTGCTCTTCTCTCTTTCTCCATTTTTTTTCTCTCTCTCTTTCTCTGTTTTGTTCACTTTATCCTTTAATAAATTGTCTCACTTCTGGTATCTGGTCTCACTTGTACCTTAATTCCAGAACACAGAGACATATAAGAACAAATCCCTCTCCTCTGGGCAGAGACATTTTTAATCTCTGTCCTCTGGACCCTGGGACACAGGGCTTTGGCACTTGTTTAAACAGGCAAACCTGTGTGAACAGCACAGCTCAGAATGGGGTTGCCTGATGAAAGGAGCAGACTGTATTTAACAGTTGTTGGCTTCAACAGGCCACATGTGTTCTCCATGGTATTTGTAGGTGTGTGATGATGTGCACATCTGGAACCACAGTGGTGTTGCTTTTCCCACAGCTGTTAACCTGGGAGCTGGCAGTGCCAGCATTTCATACGTGTGCTTCCAACCAGGACAGTAGTGAAATTGCTGCAGGCTAGCATCTTGGTAGTAAATTCATTTGATAACTCTGCCTTCTCAACAGTGACACCACTGTCTTTGCCTAATACCTTACCTATTTCTTTCTTCCACATTAATTGTGACAAGAAATGACACAAATGGTTAGGGGTTTCTTAATTTGCTGCAGTTAAACAACAGAAAATATCTTCAGGAGCCTATATGGACTAAATCAAGAGAGGGATACCATATTTAGATAAGATATTGGAAGAAAATTCTTCATTGCAAGGGTTCTCAAAAGACTGAAATGGGCTCTCCAGGGAGGTGGTCGAGCTCCCATCCCTGGAGGTGTTTAGGAGAGGCAGTGATGTAGTGCTGTGAGACATGGTTTAGCCCCAGCCTTGGCAGATTCAGGTAATGGCTGGACTCGGTGATCTTAAAGGTCTTTTCCAACTGAAAGCATTCTATGAGTCTCTTTCCTCAGCTGACAGGTGAGGGTATCAACCTTACGACTAAAGCAGCTAGAAGTGAGATGAGCTTCCATCAGTAAAGTTTTGAAATGGTGCTGGGTGAGTGGGTATCACATACCTTGGTTGCTGAAATGCTCTTCTCCAGTTCTTTAACAGACTTCTTCCCTGATTATACCTGAGTAATAACATTCATGTAAATGGCTATTTTAAACTCTGGTTTAAATTACCATTTTTGACTGTGTGTAAAGGTTACTGTGCAAAACCTCAAATGAAAGCTTAATAAAACTCACTGAAAAAGTAATTTCCTGTCGTGAGCAGTGTTCACTAAAAAAAGGCAGAGTGGTGTGGGCTAATTTTAACAACTGGATAGCTTTGGGAAGGTTCTCACTTGTGGAATGCTGCAGTATTATATATTGATCCACAGCTGTCTCTCTTGTTTTTGGTAGAAAATGATGCACCCTGTTGCCAGCAGTAATGCAGCTTTCTGTGGGACAGGCAAGAGTTCTTGCCTGAACGAAGACAGCGTGAGAGCCGCCGAGCAGTTTGAGCTGTACGCCACACAGCAGAGCAAGTACGGCCACCCCGTCAGCCACAAACCCATCGCCTGCCAGAGACAGGACACCCTGAACGACTCCCATTTGCAGACCACAAGTGGCAGGAGTATAGAGACAAAAGATGAACTGAAGAAAAAGAAAAACCTCAACCGCTCTGGTAAACGTGGAAGGCCGTCAGGGACCACAAAATCAGCAGGGTACCGCACCAGCACAGGTCGACCCCTGGGGACCACCAAAGCAGCTGGATTTAAGACAAGTCCAGGCAGACCCTTGGGTACAACTAAAGCAGCAGGATACAAAGTCAGCCCAGGCAGACCTCCAGGTAGCATTAAAGCTCTATCACGGCTTGCAAATCTAAGTTATACTTGTGGCAGTGCAGCTTTTCCCTATCCCATGGTGCATAACAGAGGAATACACACTGCTGGGGAAAGCAGCAGCAAACAGCCTAGCCAGTAGCATAGGCAATTATTAACTCCTCAGTAATTTGCTTTACTCCAAACTGTGGCATGTTTCCTGCATTCTGTTGTAGTGTTTGCCTGAGTTCCCAGATTTTATTTTTATTTGAATAATGTCATAGCTTATGGGTGTGGTTCAGTAACTTAAAGCATTTTTGAGAAGGCACTGTTTAAGAAGGGTTTTGTTTGGTTTAGATAATCACTTAGAGCTGGAAGCGATGTATTTTGCCTCTGCGTTGACACTTCAGTAATGTCCACATTCCTAGTTTTACTTTCAATTTCTGGTAAATCTAGTTGTGTGATTATGCATTAAATAATCAATGAGGACAGGATTAGCTGGCTGTTGGTTTATGATGTGGCCTGTCCCACAGTAGGGAGCTTAGTCTGAGTTCTTAACTTGAAAAATCAATAAAGAAAGCAGCGAGCTACAGTGTCCACCTCTGCAGGACCTTCTACAGACCTCAAACAGATAATGAAAAATGTAACAAACTAACCAACCCAGACTCTTTTTGAAGTACTGAATTTTGTTTCTGGAGTACAGAATTGAGTAGATGTCAATTAATGCTCCAAAAACCACTTCTGAAAATAGGGAAGCAAACTAAGGGTTTGCCCAGCACCTTAGTGACAGGAGCTGCTTTGCCTTTAGGTGATAGCTGTGCTTTCAGTTCTGCTGGGTCAGTCTGAAATGCTTCACAGGACATACACTGAACCACAAATCATTCTGGCAAAGGTTTTCTAAGACATTAAGTACTGTTCGCTCTAGTTACACACTTGGTTAATATTAAACAGTGTGTTCTGAAGCCTGTAAATAGCAATTGACCCTGGGTTTTGCCTTTCAAATCTGTGCTTTGGTGGCGACAGTTTAATAGCTTTTAAAGTATTAATCCATAATGTTTACAAATTAAACTTTTTACATAGACGCTCTTGCCAAGTTTTCAGGCTTGGTTTTGGCAAATATTGCTGGAAATACAGTTATTTCGTTGTTTGACACTTAGATTTCAGTTATGGAAACTGAAATATCTACCAAAGGACACCATTTTGTTGATTTATAAAAGCAAACTGTATAGCTGATGCAAACAGGATGCAGTTTACTGCACTGCTAGACCCCAGATATAAAGCAATTCATCTATGCACGCAAGCTGGAAAAAAAAATGTTGTTGGTCAACTATAAATACCTTTCTTGACTCAAACTAAACCCATCCCTCCTTCTGAAAGAAATGTTCCATTTTTTAGCTGTGTGTGTTTAGTATTTTTCTTTGTGTGCGAGCATGTGTGTGTGTGTGTGTGTAAAACACTTTCATCTAGACTTCAAAAAGATCAGTCCTCAATGTTGCCTGTTGTTTGTGCTAAATTTATTTTGCTGGAACTAAAACTTTACCTTTTTTTTTTTTTTTTTAACCCCACCTGGAAGAAAGGTTACGTTTTAAGTTGTGTCACCTATAATGTGACATTATGATAAATTTGGAGCTTGAGCTGTCTGGGGAGGGGGGAATAGAGAGCATTGCAGATTTGGGGGAGCATAAAAATTGGGGTTAATTGAGCCCATTCAGAATGAGTAATGGTGCTGATAGGTTTTGTTACCATAGATGCTATTCTGGCCTGCTATGGTTGTGATGAGAACTCTTGCTTTCAGTGATGACAACTTAAGACACAGATGTCATGTTTCATACCTCTTTTATCAGGAAAAAAGCAGCAAGCCTTCAGGTGTTCCAGTGATGCCTAACACATAGTGCGCTGGACTTTGCGCTGTACTTTACAATAGGTGTGTTGCATTGTTTTGGGGGAACTCTGTATGCACTGGCAACTAGGACAATGAACCTCAGCTGTCCTGATGGCTCCTTAGTCCCTAGATGAACTGATGGCAGCTAAACTTCTACTAACAGCTGGCTTCTTCGTGCTGAAGCTATGAAATCCAGTCCGTTCTGTTCCTCAACGAACTCACAAGTCTGACCTTTAGCCGTCCTCACAGTGATGTCACTTCCACACATGCAGAAGGTTGACGTGAGCCAGTCCACCCTCAGGATCTGTGTTGTGTTGGCTGTTCTTAATCAGATGATTTTCCCACGACAGACTGCCATCAGTTCTTTGCTGAACTCAGCTGGCAGAGCAGTCCTCTTTGGCTGAATGTATACCTGCAGGAGCGTCACATCTCGCTGGCAAGTAGCGTGTTGCATGTCACCACTGCACCTTGGAGAAACTCCACCTCTTATCTCCTCCTGCTGATCCCAGTCGCTCCTGTCCTGTTGCTCACCTGTGCATCTCCCTGGTGGTGCTGTGCCGTGTGTCAGGAGATGGTGCAGTTGTGTTGCTGTTCTGCTCGTGTAATGAATTCTGTATTCAAATATGCTGATGAAATGATGAAATCACCTAAGCAAGTGCTGTTCATTACAGTGTGTGTTAGTGACATCAGACAGAACATAATCCCAGTAACAAGCAGCTAACCTGTCAGTTGTGTATCCTGGGCAGGGGCTGCTGGGCACTCTGCATTGAGCATGGAGACAGAAACCCGCTGCCAGGTATTCCCCAGGCCTGCTTGCTTTGAGACCTGGCTGGAGCCCGCTGGTGCCCTGCAGTGAGGGGAAGAGAAGAGAAGCTAAAGAGATTCAAAGTGAATTAGAAATGGGATTCTGCAGAGTACGTTGTACTCTCGTCCAGCACTTTGCTTCCCGTGAGAAACACTGATCAGCATGGCAATGCCTCAGCTTTCTTAGTGCCACCGGCAGCACTGGCCTTTTCCCCCAGGCTGGGAACATGACTTGTAAGGTAAATGGCTTATTTTATATTCTGTCTCCTCATTCAGCTACTCATAAGCTAGGATCACTGTTGTGTGCTAACACTGTTGGGAAGAGCTACATGTCAAGTTGGGTTTTAATAACTTCTTTTAAAGATCAAGTTTCTGACATCTTATTTATCCATAAATGAAAGGTATTAGCTTGCCTGTTAATCCTCAGTGATGCTATACAAGGGCACTGTTTGATATACCTAAAGTAACTGCTATTCAATTTCTGATTACATTTACTTAAACTTTAAAACCAAATAATTTTGCTACTACCAAGTCTTGCACTGGACATACTCAAGATGCTAGATGCACCGTGTTTTGACAGAAGAAAATCAGATACCCCCCAGAAGTGGCTGACTTTGATATGGAAGAGCATTTCTTAACTTGGCGGTTAGCTTTGGCACTAACCCCACGTTCTTAGAGCTTGGATTTAACCTAATCAAACTAACGATGTCTCGAGAGCCATTACAGATCTCTCTTCTGAGCAAATCTCTTTTCATTTGGCCTGAAAGACCCCAGAGCTCAGCTAGGACAGAGCCGAGTCTTGTCGGTGACAGGCGCTGTGTCTGTGAACTACAGCACCCAGAGTGACTCAGATGAGAATTTAACTCCCTCCCCCGCGTTCGAAGAGCTTTAAAAGGCAGAGCAATGCGAAGCCATTTGCCCGGTGGTTCCCTTTGCTGTGACTCTGCTGGTCTTTGTTACGTTTATGATAATGTTTCACACCATCCTTAGAGTTGAAAGTTAAAACAGTTGATAGCAATCATCAACACTTTGAACTGCAGACTTCATTGCTGACCACAAAAGAAGTTTATTCTTCTCTATTTTAACGCATATATTTTAACACTGCTTAAATATATTTATGACTTTAGTAGAGCCTAGATCTTTCTCCTTGTGATTTCCACCCCCCCC
>VWZE01024086.1:121745-151325 GCA_013396675.1 Eubucco bourcierii | reverse complement strand
CTGAAAAGCTGCTCTGGGCAAACACAAAGCTGTCAGTGATGGGTTGGAGGGGTTTGGTGTGGAATGTGCTGATGAGAATCGCAGAATGTCAGGGGCTAGAAGTGTCCTCGGAAGCTCACCTAGTCCAAACCCCTGCCAGAGCAGGGTCATCTGGAGCAGCTCACACAGCAACACATCCAGGGGGTTTGGAGTATCTCTGGAGGGAGACTCCACAATCCGCCATGGAAGCCTGCCCCAGGGCTCTGTCACCCTTGCAGTGAAAACGTTTTCCTCGTGTTTCCTCAGCTCCCACCACTGCCTCTTGTCCTGTCGTGAGGATCCCTGTGCTGAGTCAGTCAGCACTGCACCACTGGGTTGGTACATTGCTAAGGGGACTCTGTAGGAAAATGAGGTTTGTTTCAGAGTAGGAAGTCCTGACTTCATGCTCTAGTGTGATGAGGAAGATCACAGTAGAACAGGATCTGTTCAGCCTGGAGAAGAGAAGGCTCCAGGGAGACCTTAGAGCAGCTTTCCAGTACCTGAAGGGGCTACAGGAAAGCTGGAGAGGGACTTTCATAAGGGTCTGTGGTGACAGGACAAGGGACAATGGTTTGAAACTAGAGCAGGGCAGATTTCAGTTGGACATTAGGAAGAAATTCTTTACTGTAAGGGTGGGGGCATGCTGGAAGGGGTTGCCCAGGGAAGTTGTGGATGTGTCATGTCTGAAAGTGTTTAAAGAAACCTGGGACCCCCTCAAACTACCACACCCAGGCTGGATGAGGCTTTGAGCAGCCTGGGCTAGTGGGAGGTGTCCCTGGCCATGGCAGGTGGGTTGGAGCTGTATGATCTTTAAGGTCCCTTCCAACCCAACCCACTCTGTGATTCCTCACACCTCCACTGCCATTCCTCGTTGCATGTTTGACTTGTGGCCTTGTGCTTCAGAAAGCTGACAATATAGTGAGGAGGAAGCAGGTGGAAGATGAAATGTCCACAAGGCCATGGGCTGCTACTTGTAATCCATCCCAAAGCAGGGTCTTTCTTAGCACCGTTCCATGTTCTTTAGGACTGTAACTGGCAGACTTAGAGGATTGCCAGAGGAAGGATATAATTGCCCTTGGATAGTCAGCAGAGAAGATCTTTGGATATGAAACTGGTAGGATGTGTAATCTTGGCTAGAAGAGCGAGGAGCAGTGTGGGTGCTCGCTGTGTGACCAACAGCATGCATGGTGTGTGGCTACAGAACCTGAGTCACAACACTGGGGACAGCAGTGGTGCTTTGTTCTAGAGCTAGGTCTGTTCCACCCAAACCATGGGGTGATGGGGCAATGAATTCTGATCTGCACTGTAGCTGGGCTCTATAAACACCTGAGGATGTGAGCACCTTTATGAAGTGGAGTTTTCACTTCAGTTTGGTCTGGTTTACAACAGCTGCCTGGTGTGGGCTGGCACCATGCAGTGAAGGATGCTTCACTGCCCAAGCAGCAGCATCCTTGTGGGGCACAAAGCACGTCAGAGAGCAGAGGCTTCTGAAGGCTGGACCTGGAGGCTCACTGCACCTTGTTGCTGTTTCATTTTTGCAGTGGTTTGTGTGATGGCTTTATTGCAGTACAGCCAAGGGTTTGATTTGCTGGGCCAAATATTTGCTTTAACAAGTAAAATTATCATTGTTCTTTCAGTGGTGCAGCCAGCAGAGTTTATTATTCCTAGTGTCTGATTGCTTTAGCAGGTGCTCAGTTAAGGGGGGCTTCACTGAGTTATTTAATGCTTTTAGGTGGAGTGCAAAAAGCTCTTTTTAAAAAGCCCTGTTTCTTGAGGCAGCTATTTTATGTGGTGTAAACCTCCAAAGTGCAGGCTTTATATTCTGATTTTGAGCACAACTCACATGGCAGTGGCTTGGGCAGTGGAGAGCTGCATTTAACTGACTGCATGGCTGGAGGATTTCTTGCATGTTCTAGTTCAGTCCTGAAACCTGGGATTGTTTTCCTTCTTTTTGTTGAGGTGCCAGTTTAGAGATCTGTGGTTCTAAATTGCTTCAGTCACTTGTAGGAGTGCAAGTTTACCTGGAGTGCTGAGGAAGTGCAACTGGGGGAAAAGTGTGGGGAGGGAAAGCACTGCTTGTGACTCTTTCTGTGTGATGTATCACAAATGTCATGTAGCTTGTCTTGTCTCAGGTTTGGGTGGAATTTGGGATGTCTGCTTATTTTGCAGCACTACTTGTGGGCAGCTGTAACTGTTTTTATCTGTCTGTAAGCAAATGGAGGTATTTTGTGATCATAGATTCATGGAATGGTTTGAGTTGGAAGGGACTTTAAAGAGAATCCAATTCCAACCCCTGCCATGGGCAGGGACACCTCCCAGTAGAGCAGGGCTGGTGTGGTTGCACTGAATGAAGTCTACCTTGAAAGTTACATCCCTCCCAGAAAGAAGACATTTTGGTGCCTGTGGACATCTCCATGTTCTCTCGCTTTCATTCCATTCAGTATGCAAATCTTGATGGGACAGGTGGCTATTTGGGTGTGAGGTCTGTGGTGGGACAAGTGGCTCATTTGGGCATGAGGTCTGTTCACTGAATCCCTGAGAATAATATTGCCTGCTTTCTGTTCATGAAATCCAGCTGCAGTCACTGCAGTAAAAAAGAGAAAGGAAAAATGATTCCAGTACCCAGGCTACTGGAAAAGCCAAGAGGTGACAAGGAGGAAGGTAACAGATGTAACATTTTGTATCATATTATCACCAGTAACTCTAAACTCAGCAGATACGAAAATCCTGATATCCACAGGCTCGGAAGAGAGAAAGTTGAGTTTTGTTTTGCTCATTGCACATGAGAGTATCTCTCAGGCTTAACACAAGGGGAAGTGCAGAGCAAAGCAAGACCTGGGGCAGGCCGAAGCGCTTAGTCCCTTTGCTTGCACTTCTCTGTGTCCTTTTGCCTTAGCAGGAATGTAGATTTGAGTCTTGAGTGGGACAAGTTACACCTGCCCCTGCTTTCTGACAAAGTGAGGGCCTGGCTAGGCCGCTGCTGGGCATGGCAGGTGAAGCCTTTGCCTCAGGCCTCCTGTGGAAGGCTGCATCTCCAGCATCATTGGAGGTTGTGATAGGACAAGGGCTAGTGATTTTAAACTAAAAAGGACTGGGTTTGAAGTAGATGTAAGGAAGAACTTTTTCACACTGAGGGTGGTGAAACACTGGAAGGTGTTCCCCAGAATGATGATAGATGTCCCATCGCTGGAAACATGCCAGGTCAGGCTGCTTGGGGCTCCGAGCAACCTGCTGTAGTTGTAGCTGTCCCTGCTGAGTGCAGGGGGAGTTGGGCTAGGTAACCTCTAAAGGTCCCTTCCAACCCAAACCATTCCATGGTTGTGTCACCTCTAGTGGTCTGGGCTGTGCTGAGTGAGTGCAAACCTCCCTGTGCCGCGGGCAGCTTGGGCTGTTCCCGGGACGGCATTCCTGGAGTTGCCTTCTGTCACCCCCTGCAGCTCTTGACATTGTCCTGGTACCTGTGTGAGCAGTGTCCCTGCCGAGGCCGTGCCTCCCAGCTCCACTGCTGCTTGCCTCCCTTCATTCCTCTTGTTCTGCAGCCTGGTAGATCTATGACAATAAACAGCAACAGGCTGGGTGAGGAGAGGAGGGAAGCTGTTGTTTATCTGCTCAGGTGGTTCCCATTAGCAGGATGCTGGTCTGTATTATGTTACTGCAAATCAGAGTGTCCCAACAGGACAGCAATGATGAAGATTGTTACAGTATGTTTCATCCCATGTAAGAGCAACAAATTGCAATAATTTCTTTAATAGGAAAATCAGAGCCTTGGCAAGGTTCCTGCTGAAGAATCTGATTGAACTCGGGCTTTGCTTGCATTATTTCTTAATACATAAAAACTATTTGCATAGTGTCTGGAGTATAAACATGCTGAGAATCAAAGGCACGGGGGCTGTCTGCCAGAGCAGGCCGAGTGGCAAACTGCTGGGAGCAGAGCAGTGTTTGTGCTTCCCCTGTCAGGAGCGGTTGAGACAGAGCTGGCCAGCGCCTGCTTCACCGCCCTCAGTGTAAACACGTGTGGGGAGGCAGGCACAGAGCCGGGGGTGCTGCTGCAGGGCTCTGCACAGCCTGGGGTGCGAGCAGGGCTCGCAGCGAGGGCAGCCACGCTCAGGGGGACCTGGTGCAGCGCTGGTGCGGCAGTGATGGGTGCGGAGCAGGCAGCGCCTGGGTGGTGGGAGCAGGGCACGGCAAAGGCAGCTCAGCTGAAAATGTTGTTACAGTCTGGCACTGCTCTGCAGGCAGGAGTGACAGCTTGCTACGTGCTGGTGTGTCTGCAGTATTCCTCTTCCATCCTCTCCCTTTGGTACTGTCCTTCAGAGCACAGGAGGCTTCCCCTCGATTCCAGGTGATGAATTCTGAGCAGATTGGCTGCACTGGCGGTGTTCTACTGCTCAAGCTATCGAAGCAGAAAACACAAACCTCTAGCAGGGATTCGTTGGGTGCTGGTCACCTTTAGTCACTGCTGATTGCCCAAGCCTGGATGAGGGGAATGCAGGGAGTAGGGAAACATGGGCACAACACCTGAGCCTGTGTATCCTGAGAGATGAAGAGTCTGGAGATCAGGTCTTGTGAGGGGCAACTGAGGAAACTGGGGTGGTTCAGCCTGGAGAAAAGGAGGCTAAGGGACCTTCTGTCTCTCTACAGCTGTCTGAAAGGAGCTTGGAGCCAGGTGGGGTTTGGTCTCTTCTCCCAAGGAATAAGTGTTAGAACAAGAGGAAACGCTCTCAGGTTGCAGCAGTGGAGTTTTAGGTTAGACATGAGGGACAGTTTCTTCCAGAAGGGTTGTCAAGGCCTGGCTGCCCAGGCAGTGGTAGAGTCTCCATCCCTGCAGGGACTGAAAAGCTATGGATGTGCGGTGCTGGGGGCCATGGATTAGTGGTGACCTCGCAGTGCTGGGTTAGCAGTTGGGCTTAGTGGCGTTAAAGTTCTCACTGATTCTGTGGTTTGGTTGTGTGCCTAAGGACTGTCTCACTGTTCTTGGAATGCTATTAAGAAGGACAAGAGCAATGGGAAGATGTTCTTCTGTTGTAGGCGAATTCAACAGAAATCCGTTAAAAAGAACAAAAAACCCCAAGAAGAAAAGATGCCAAGGCCTTGAGTGACCTGTACTAGTGGGAGGTGTCCCTGCCTATGGCAGAGGGTTGGAACTAGATGATCTTTGAGGTCCCTTCCAACCTTACCATTCTATGATTCTATGATCCAGGGTCCCTGGGGGTGCTGATGCCAACAGGAAGGAATCCCAAAGTGGGCATGGGTTTGGAGGCTGTGCTGCCAGCAGGTTCTAAATACCAGCTGAATTCCTTTTTGGTGTGTTTCGACCATGGTGTCACTTCCAGATGAAGAGTGTGGCCTCCTGAGATGATATTCGTAAGGCAAAAGGCTTTCTTTAATGGAAGTAAATAAAACAAACCCTGCATTTTTCTCGAGAGCACTGCAGAGAGTACTATGAGGTGAAGGTGGAGTCTGTTGAAGGAACAAACCTGAGCAACTCTCAACACGGGAGAGCTTTTGCCTGCTGGCCCAGAGCTCGGTGCAGGGTGGAACGTGGGCTGGGGCTGTGAAAGTGACCGCGTCTCGAAGCGAGCCCTGGCGATCTGAGGCGGTGGTTGCTGTGTCAGCGCTGACCAGAGCAGGTGCTGTGCCCTGAGGGGGGTAGAGGGCAGAGGTGGGAGGTGTGCCCACCCCACCCCTTGTGTCACAGCCACTGCACTTGCCTTGTCTCTTCACTGCCCACTGATAAAAGGGGCGGCCGGGGAAGGAAAGACAAGACAGGTAGCCCTTGTGGTGCAGAAGGTCAGGGTTAATGCCACCTGCAGCCTCAGAGCGACAGGTGGGAGGCAGGGACCTTGCTGTGCTTGCGGGCAGCGTGTGGCTGCCTGGGCTGAGGCTCCCCAGTGGCCGGCAGGCCTAGGGGACCTGCTGCATCACAGCCTGCTCACCTTGCAGCAAGTACCAGGGAGTGTGCACGGCTCTGCTGCCGAACTTCTCGGCTGTTGGCTCTGCGGTCTGCGCTCCCGAGGCAGCGCTGTCAGCTGCCCTACTCCGGTGGTGCTCGGGGGTGAGCCACTCGCAGGGGCTCGGCCGCCGGAGGGGTGAGCACGACGCAGTGACCTGTGCGCTTTGATCCGGGAACGCATCAGGATCGTGCCGGCAAGCCCTGTAGGAAGGCAGCGTGTTTAGAAAGCCTTCAGATGGATTGGTGCCTTGCTTGGGAGGTATAATAGATGAGCTGCAGGGTCCCTGGGCCCCCGGAGCCCTGCCGCTGCGCAGCACACAGGGCTGCCTGGGCCTTCATCTTCCCTCACACCTCTGACAGCGAAGTGCCTGGCCCTGGCTTTCCCATACATAGGCAACAGAAGTCCCATTAAATTCTCTTTTGTCACTTTCCAAAGCGGTTTGCCCAGTCCTGAAGCACTGTGTGACAGCTGAAGGTTGTGGGAGGACCTTCTGGTGGCCTTCCGGTACTTAAAGGGGATGGTCAGAAAGCTGGGGACAGACCTTTTAGCATGGCCTGCTGCGACAGGACAAGGAGCCATGGTTTGAACTAAAGGAGGGAGATTCAGACTAGGGAGGAGGAGGAGGAAACTTTTTCTACCGAGTGGTGAGTCCCTGGCCCACGTTACCTGGAGAGGGGAGATGCCTCACCCTTGGAACCATTCCAGGTCAGGTTGTTTGGGGCTCTGAGCAACCCGCTGTGGTTGCAGCTGTCCTTGCTCAGTGCAGAGGCTTGGACTGGGTGAGCTATAAAGGTCCCTTCCCACCTGATGTTTCCATGAGTTTTTTATAGCTTGGTTTGTGATGTATCTATTTTATTAGGTCATCTTGTTCTAAGAGTCACCCTGGGGTTTATCTCCTGAAGACACACTATGGCTGGTAGTATTAAACGCCTCACCGTTTTGGAAGCAGTGTCACCACTGAGACACCACTGACTTCTTTCTTTAATACTGTTAAAAGACAGGAAGGGTGGAGCCCTACTGACACATCTGGAGCATCTCTGTGCAGGATCCTTCACTGGTTGCTGCTTCTGTTGCTCTTTGTCGTTCACTGCAGGCAATCTGTGTTCTGCCATCACTGGGGTGGGGCTCTCTGTGTGTTCAGAGTGACTCGTGTGCCTGGAGCTTACCTTAGCCCAGGCGTCCCAGAAGCATTAAGCTGTCAGTGTCTGCCTCATCTGCTTCTTACTGAAACATCAGAACACTTTTTAACGTTTAATACCCTAAAGCCTCCCTTAATTCTGCTTCACGGCTTGTAGAAAGTGCTCAGATCCTTCCTTTCACCTCTCGTTCTGTTTCTGCAGGGAAAATCTTGAAACAGTGGTGGTGAGTGGCCGAGGAGCTGCAGCTCTACGGTTGCTGCAGCGGAATTCAGGCTGTGCTGGCTCAGTGAGGTGCGTGCAGTGCTTGTCCCGCTGCCACCCCGAGGCACGGAATGGTCTGATGCCCTCTGCCCGCCACCATGCTCTTGACAATGATCTTGCACTGCAGACTGCATAAGAATTTTCATTGCTTTTAATTAAAGTTGAAAAAGTGCAGACTCCTGCTCCAATTAAGGCTGGTTGTGTTGCCGGAATGTGGTAATTACTTTAATTGATCACAAGATAGTTTCCTTGATCACCAATTAGACCAAATTGCTGATCGAGTTTCAAGACGTGAAGAAACGTCCAAGCTGATTTTCTGTAATAGTGTTTTCATATCTAATCAAACCTAAAGATCTTTTCCTTCCAGAGCCAATTTTCTGTTCCAGAGCAAGGTTGTGGCTCTACAAATACAAAGGTGATTCCTAAACAATAGCAGTCCCATTCCTGTAACGAGCAGAGGAAGTATTTAGGGCCTTAATGGAGATTGCCTGGGTGAAATTGCTCGGCAGGACCCCGGCTTATTTGCTGACTGGGAGGTGCTTTTGTAGGTAACTAAAATAAACTAAAGTACAAGAAGTAAGCTGCTTGGGGTGACAAGCAGAGAGGGAGGACGTTTTGGAGCGAAGCAGAGCAGGACGTGCCTCCTGGCTGTGAAGCTTTGCTGTGACACCGCCGACACAGTCAGCGCTGAGCAGCAGAGCCTGTCCGTGCCAGGATGTATTCCTTCCCGAGCCCGGGACAGCCCCAAGCTGAGCGCTCTGCAGGGAGGTGAACAGTTTCAGACCGATCGCACCCGGGTGGGTGGGTCTGTGGGGAAGAGGCAGTGGGTTGGTGTGGTGGTGCCCTGAGAAGAAGGCTGGATTGCCCACTGCTGGGTGGGCATTTGGGCCACTGATTGGTGAGCATCTGGGGGGCCACTTAGCAGGAGGATTTGATGGTCCAGTTCTCAGGACTTAGTGGTGCACTGATGGGGAGGATTTCTCAGCGCAAAGCATGAAGGAAGATCTGCAGAGCAGATCAGTGCAGCAGACTACTTTGCTCATGAAGTTTGCTCTGCCTGCCTGCCATGAAGGGTCAATTATTGTCCACCAGCTGTGTTTGGGTGATGTCAGCTGTGTGCAGAGCTGGATGAGCTCTTGGGCTGGACAGACAGACCCTGGCAGAGTGTGGGTGAACCTGGCAGGGCTCTTCATAAAGTTAATCTATTTTTTTCCCTTGCTGCTTACTTGGCAAAGGCAATCTGGTTGCAGAAGCTTTGCTGGTTTAAAGTTTTTGGGGGGGGGCAATTCTTGTGTAGCCTGCTGTGTTGGAAGCCACATTTCTGCCCAGCCCCTGGAGACACTTGGAACATTCTCATCAGATGCCACCCTGAGTGCAGAAGTTTTCCAAATCATTGCTAACATCTGATGCACAACTTGCAGCTTCCTGCTTCAGCAGCCTCTGAAACATTTGCAAATTTTTAACAGTAGTTGTTCTCTCTGAGGAGAACTCAACCCAGGGAAGGCTTCAAGGGAAGTTATGAGTTTTCCCAAATTCTGGAATGCTCTTGGATCAAAGGAAAAGAGCTGTTTAACTGCTGACAGCTTGGCGATTTCCAAATGGCAAACGTCACTGGAATGGTTTTCCCTGATTTATAACCTTTGCATTCATTTGGCTGGCAAAGCCACTTAACAGAGCTGTGCTTCGTCCAGGCACTGCTTCTGACTGGGAGCTTTCTGTGGTGCTGGGTTTGGGTTTTTTCTAGTGTAAAGGCTTCTGTGATTTGTGAGAGGAAAAAGGATTTGGAACTGTTACCAACCATTGCGTGGCACTGGCTGAGCATGCGTTTGTCTGACACAACCATGGCTTGGTGGGCTGCAGGCTTGGGGGGTTCTCTTCCGTCAGTTAGAACTGGAAAACTACCTGAGCCAGGGAGGGGTTTGCTGAGCTTAGTGTCTTGTAGCACACACCAGACTGCAGCAGGGGTGGTTCTTTACCTTCACCTGTTAACTCAGGTCCTGAACCCTGATGGGTGAACAAAGCTCATGCAGGAGCCCTGTGGGGCCCTGCTCCATGGCTGCATTCCTGGTGTCCTTTGACACTCCCATCTGCATTAGAAGGCAGTGATTTTACTTCTAAGTATTTTGACAAGGGCCTGAAGTTATTCTCTTCTTGAACCTGTGTTAAAACCTGTATCCTGTGCAGAGTATAGGGGCAGAGGGTTGGGAACCCCATTGCTGGCAGGTGGCTGTGCGTTCTCCCTGGTGTGCTGGCAGTGCTGCAGGTGGCTGTGTGTTCTCCCTGGTGTGCTGGCAGTGCTGCAGGTGGCTGTGTGTTCTCCCTGGTGTGCTGGCAGTGCTGGCAGGTGGCTGTGTGTTCTCCCTGGTGTGCCGACAGTGCCATTCTCTCTGGACTCTTTCTCTACTTAGGCCTTTGGATTCATGACCCGTGTTGCTCTACAAGCAGAGAGGATGAATCACCACCCAGAGTGGTTCAATGTCTACAGCAAGGTAAGGTGCCACAGGAGACCAGAGCACTGGCTCCTGCTCTCCGGGTTGGTTTGGCAGTTTCTGGGGAGTGGAAGGAGGTTGGGATGTGAGATTTGAAAGAGATGCTAAGGTATTTATGGTTCTGAGGCATCAAGAATCGAGCTCTTGTGATGGCTACCAGCTGCATGATTTGAACCTGTCACCTCAGCTCTCTAGCCGAGATCTATGAATAAAATAGAAGCCTTTAAACATCTCTTCAGCCAACCTGATTAAGTTACAGCAACTCTCTTTCCTTTCTGTGCAGCAAGCCAGGAACCCAGCAGTTCAAGGCAGCAGACCATCAGTGTGCCACTACCTGAGTGGGAGCCTCACTTCAGGGCTGATTTCTTTCAGAGCTGTAGGCTCCTATGGCTCAGCATAACAGCTTATAAAATATGTTTATAATGTCACCTAGCTGATGGTGGTCTCCCATTTACAAGGGCTGGAAGGAACACTGCACTCCTGGAATGAAAGGTGCTGTGTGAAGGGGAAGATAACTTGATTTTCATTTTCCAACGCCTCTTGTTGCGTTGTGTGGGGTTGGGTGTTGGAGCAGTTTGCAAATCTGTGGCAATCCCACTGAAATAGACTGAAAGGACTTGTGGGACCCACCCCCCTGGGACATCTGTGCCTCTCTGCTCTAACAGACATCCCACCAGCACAGGCTCCTCCTTTCCAGCCCTTTAGGATCACCCTGTTTAAGGGGACATTAACCCATCACTGAACCAAGCCGTGACCACCTAGTCCCTGTGTTTTTCCTGGCTTCCCGAGCTCAGAAGTGCTCCTTTTCCCCTCCCTTTCCAAGATCTCAGTCAAGGGCAAGCTCAAGTAACACCCAACCTGTTGCCTGGCTCAGTCTGAACACAGCTGTGCAGGCAGATGCCTCCTAGCAGGGTCCCCCACTCCATTTGGTTTGCTTTTGGAGGTGAAGCTGCACCAAGCTTTACAATCTCTTCACCTTCAGGGTGCTGGTTTGTAGCAAAGTGGCCGAACTCCTGACTGGGCTCTTGGCAGCTTGGGCACTGGCCCAGGCTCTCGTTGAAACCGATCTCTGGCATGTAAGTGGAAAGAATGAGCTAAGTGGAAAGAATGGACACCTCTCCTAGGGTGAAGCCCAGCGCTGCAGAGCCTCTTCTGTTCTGTGAAGGGGCTCCCTCTGGCTAGGCTTCAGGCTCTGCGTAGCCTCCTCCCCTACAAGGTGCTCTGCTTCCCACCAGCAGTGGGTGTCTGGTTGCCCGCTGGCTGGCAGCATCCTGTAAAAGCAGTTCACCACAGAGACCCTTGGGCTTCTGCTCCGCCCCTGTGCTCAGCCCGGCTCTGGAATCTCTGTTTTTGCTCGTTGGCAGGTGCAGATCACTCTGACATCCCACGACTGCGGCGGCCTGACCAGGAGAGACGTGAAGCTGGCTTGGTTCATGGACAGAGCTGCTGCCTCGCTGTAGCCAGGCTGCGCAACGCTCTGGCACGTGGCCACGGCGCTCTGCTCTCACTGCTGTCCCCCGAGCCTTGTCACCCTGCTTTCACACCCTCTGAGGCCTGCTGCTTGTAAAAGAGTGGCTTATCTTTCTTGGCCTCCAAGACCTTGATCCTGAGACCCCTCCAAATGCCTGTGCTTGTCCCTTGCCAGCCTCTGTAGGAGGATGTAGCAGTTGAACCAGTAACAAACCAGGTTTGAACAATCCTTTTCCAGAAACTAAAGCAAGCTGGAATGAAAGCAGGAGCTTGCCCACACCTATTAATGTTCCCCAAGCCCACAGGAGCCAAGGCTGGTGGCAGCTGCCCCGTGAGATTTGTCTCTGCACTTCAGTGTTAAGAGCAGCCAGGCTGGGTCAGTCCCCTCTGAACTGGTACCTCTTGGTTCCTGCAGTGCTGAAAAGTTTAGCTCTGCTCCAGTGAATACACAGTGATCACAGAACCATGAAATGCACAGGATTGAAGGGACCTTTCAAGCTCATCTGTTCTAACCCCCCTGCAGTTGACAGGGACATGCCCAACTAGATCAAGTTGCTCAAAGCCCCATCAAGCCTGACCTTGACTGTCTCCAGGGATGGGGTCTCCATCCCCTCTCTAGGCAGCCTGTTCTGATGTTCCACCACTCTCTGCTGTCCAATCTGAATCTGCCCTGCTCTGGTTTAAAGCCCTTGTGCTGGTGCTGCAAGCCCTTGTGAACAGCCCCTCCCCACTGCCTTCTCCTTCAGTACTGGAAGGCTGCTGTAAGGTCTCCCCAGAGCCTTCTGTTCTCCAGCTGAATCGCAGTTTGCCTCCAGCACCCACATCATCAAACAAAGCCTGCACTGATGTGCTTGGCTGGGTCAGATCAGTGCTCAGCACTGTGCAGGATTGAGCCATTTTTTGTGTTCTGCCGCCCTGGTAGCTTCTGGGTCAGGATGAGAGTGGCTTTGCTGGGAACCCAGAGCTGCTGGTGGTGGAGGAAGCAGCATCAGCAGGGTTCTTGCTTGACTAGGCTCAGCTGAAGCTCTGCTCACCCTTTTTTGTGTTCTGGTGGTTGCAGTTATGGATTGCAAACATTATTGCAAGGGCTGCAGATCTCCCTCAGCAGGTTTAGAATCTGCCCAGTCTTTGTTTTCATCCTATACTACTCCCTGAGACAGATTTCCACTGCCAGCAGGGAGACTCCAGCCTGCTCCAGGCTTGCAGGAGGGGCTGTCTCTGAGTGTCCCCAACATGCACCATCATGCCCTGCCAGCAGCTCTGGCTGTGGAGCTCCTGGCTGACTGACAGCTCCCGAATGCCTGCCCGCATTGCTCGGATGACAGCACCGCTGCTGGCTGCCCAGGAGGGAGCCAGAGGAGAGGCTCCGTGTCGGGTGTCTGAGGTGTGTGGTCCCTCACATGGGAGGGGTGCAGAGTGCCACAGGCTGCCAGACAGCGTTCCTGGGGAGGAAACAAGAAAGGTATTTTGGATTCACTTTAGCCGTGATGTGCTTACAGGCATCAGGAGCCAGGATTCACAGATTGCATTGGGTTAGAAGGGAACCCTCGAGGGTCATCATGGCCAGCACCTCCTAGAGCAGGCTGCCCAGGGCACATCCAATCTGATCTTGAGTATCTCCAGGCACGGGGCTTCAGCCCCATCCCTGGGCAAACTGTTCCTGTATTTTAGCACTCTTATTGTGAACAACTTCCTCCTGATGTCCAAGAGGACATCAGATGCCTGACAAATTTAGTGGATTTCTAGTAAGAAGTCACAGCGATACAGGACAAGGGAAAGGCAGCTGATGTCATCTACCTGGACCTGAGTAAAGCATTTGACTCTGTCCCACATGACATCCTGGTCACCAAACTGGAAAAGCATGGACTTGATGGATGGACCACTCGCTGGATAAGGAATTGGCTGGATGGTCGAACCCAGAGAGTGGCGATCAACGGCACAATGTCCACCTGGAGACCAGTGACAAGTGGTGTCCCTCAGGGGTCAGTGCTGGGACCAGTNACCCTCGAGGGTCATCATGGCCAGCACCTCCTAGAGCAGGCTGCCCAGGGCACATCCAATCTGATCTTGAGTATCTCCAGGCACGGGGCTTCAGCCCCATCCCTGGGCAAACTGTTCCTGTATTTTAGCACTCTTATTGTGAACAACTTCCTCCTGATGTCCAAGAGGACATCAGATGTGAGGGTTCTGGGGTTTATTGTCAGTAACCCCCACTTGGGATACAGCCCAGGCTGTGATGTCTCCTGGTACTGGTGGGTAAGTGAAATGAGCTTCACCCAAAGCTCCTGACAAGCTCTCTACTGAACTGTGACAAATGCTGTTGGAAATGGATCTGCAGTGTGGGGCTTTGGGTGATTCTGTGATTGATTCTGAACCAATGCAAATCAAATTCCTCCCTTGTGATTTGTTGCTTTATTACTGCACAGATGCGGCAAAGCTGTTTAGTTTTGAGATCAATTTAAGATAAATAATATTTAGATCCTGGGAGGTCTTTGCTGTAGAATATTCATATTTATTTACACACACAGAGGCAAAAAAATTAATCCTCAGCAGCTCATGTTGCTGGGAGAGCTGCACTGCCTAGCACAGCCTGGAGCGGAGCAGTGGTGGTGCTTTGAGCACCCCTGATAGGAGGAGGGTGGCTCTGAAGCTGCTGTTTCCAGATCAGTGCCCCTTTAGCCACAGTTTCTTGTTAACTCCTGAGGCATCCCACAGACCTTTGAGTGCCTTTTGTCAGCCCTCCCGTGCTGCACCAGTGACAAAACAAGAGATCATAAGCAAGAGGCTTCTGCTTTCCTGCACAGGGAGTGCTGACTTGGCAGCATCCCCAGCGTGAAGTCCTACCTCTGCTGATGCCATGGAGAGCCCTGCTGATGCCATGGAGAGCCCTGCCATCTATCTGCTCACTCTCCCTTGGGGCTGCCTTTGCCTCCATCCCCTCTTGGTTTTGTCTGGGTGCTGCTAGCTGAGCCCTGTGTGGGTTGGGCAGTGCTGCTGCTCCCTTGGGCTCTCCTTCACCTTTCAGGCCCCAGGGGTTGCTGTCATTGTCCAGGCACCTTCTGGTTTTAGGTTTGGGTTGTTTTTTTTGACAGGATTCTCACTATGAATTTGGGGTCTGTGATGGACCTCCACTGGCCTCCACCTCCCGCTGCATCTCATCTGCATCCCCATTTCCCTGCAGAGCTGGGCAGGAGAGCCCTGTGCTGCTGAGGAGCACTGACCCCCTGCACACAGCTCCTCCAGCCTGTGGCAGGCAGCTTGCTCTGTGCTTCTGCCTCTCCCCAGCTCTTCTCCACCTGCACACATGGCACTGGTGTGTGGTGCAGGCAGGATGCTGAGGGCCATGGGGAGGGGTCTTAGAGTCTGAACTTCACAGCAAATTCATACAGCAAGGATTTAATGACAGGGACTGGACTAGGGCCAGGAAACTCAGCCTAAGGCACGTTCTCATGTCAAGAGCTGCGTCAGCTCCTCTCTGAACAAAAGTAGCTGGAGAGCAGGGTTTGAGTCTTTTCCAGGTGATGGCATTGCTGGGGCTGTGCTTCTCTGCTGAGAGGGCTCAAGCAGCTGCCCAAATCAGGGCTGCTCTTCATGGCTGGCTTCATGCCTTCTCCCTCCCTTCTCTTGGCATGTCCAGAGGAGAGCAGTGAAGCCTGGGGAGGGGTCCGGAGAACAGGGCTGAGGAGCAGCTGAGAGACCTAAGGCTCTTCAGCCTGGAGAAGAAGAGGCTGAGAGGAGACCTCACCACTTCCTGCAACTCGTTGAGAGGAGGTTGGAGCCAGGTGAGGTTTGGTCTTTTCTTCCAAGTAACAAATGATAGGACAAGGGGAAGTGGCCTCAAGTGGAGCCAGGGGAGATTTAGTTTGGATATTAAGAATAATTTCTTCCCCATAATAAGAAATTCTCAAGCCCTGGACCAGGCTGCCCTGGGCAGTGATGGAGTCCCTATCCCTGCAGGGATTGAAAAGCCAAGGAGGTGAGGTGCTGAGGGAGATGCTTTAGTGGTGGCCTGGCAGTGCTAAGTTAGTGTTTGGACTTGATGACCTTAAAGGTCTCTTCCAGCTTAACCAGTTCCCTGATTCTGTGTTTCTTGGTATTGCCTTGGAACCTGTTCCCCAGCTTCTCTGGGTCAGCTCAGTGCCTGTTCCCTGTGCCCCTTGCAAGGTCATACCCCAAGGTGGAACAGTGCTGCTCCTGGAAACTGGTCACTTCCCTCTTCACCACAAGCTTCATCTCATGGCCAGCATCCACCAGGTTAACTAATCTGGAGTCTTTGGAGGTTTTGTGTGTTAAAGCTGGTTGTGTCTTGAAGTGTTTTGATAGCCCATCATGAATTGGCCTTGTCCTTGCAGGTAGCTGCCCTGTGGCCCACCCAGACTGATGTCGCTTACGTCCTCTCCCACTGACCCAATCCATGGCATCTGGGAAATACCATCCCTGGGAGACTCTCTGAAGGTGCTCCTTGGCCACAGGAATTTAAAAAGCAAAGACTCAAGGCTGAAAGAGCAGACCAGGGGAGGTGCCTGCAGCCTGCTGCATGGTTGGGATGGCTGCAGGCTGGAGATGACAGCTTCACAGGGACCATCTCTGACACAGGGCCAGCAATGACTCTTGTCTTTCCCCAGGTGGGAGCTCAGGTCCAGCAAACCTAAACCCCTGCTGAAAGGGACAGTGTTGGCCCTGGGTGGGTTCTGGTGTGGGGTCCCACAGCAGCTCTGCAGGAGGAACAGGTCAGGAAACACAAATCTGGCTCGGCTGGTGAGCTGCAGCTCTGCCCACCTGCTCCGGGGCTCCTCCTGCCCTTCCCTCTCACAGCTTCCCAGACTGGTGGCCAAGGTGTGTTGGGGGAGTGGCTGAAGAGGTTGGTTGGGTTTTTTTTTTTGTTAATTAACCTCTTTCCTCAGGGGCAGTTTGGGCAGTAGAAGGTTAACAGGGATGTGCCCCTGGCCAGCAGCTTCCCAAGGCTGGAGGACAGACTGATGTGGTGTTCAGATGCTTGCCTGCTGTATGTGAAACTTCTCCAGCTCCAGGATGGGGCTGGAAGGATCACAGCATCCCTTGGGAGGTATCCAGGCTGCTGTGCTGGTGGCCACTGACTGCATCAGCCTCGCTTTGAAGCCAGGGGGTTCAACAGGGTGCAGCCACAGGGCAGGCTCCTCTGGACTGGAGTTTCATAGAATCATAGAATGGTAAGGTTGGAAGGGACCTCAAGGATCATCCAGTTCCAACCCCCTGTCATAGGCAGGGACACCTCCCACTAGCACAGCTCACTCAAGGCCTCCTCCAACCTGACCTTGAACACCTCCAGGCAGGGAGCAGCCACAACCTCCCTGGGCAACCTGTTCCAGTGTCTCACCACCCTCACTGCAAAAAACTTCCTCCTAACATCCAGTCTAAATCTCCCCTCTGCCAGCTCAAACCCATTGCCCCTTGTCCTGTCATTGCAGGACCTTGTAAATAATCCCTCCCCAGCCTTCCTGTAGGTCCCCTTCAGATACTGGAAGGCTACTATCAGGTCCCCTCGAAGCCTTCTCTTCTCCAGGCTGCAGAGCCCCAACTCTCTCAGCCTGTCCTCATAGCAGAGCTGCTCCAGCCCTCTGATCATCTTTGTGGCCCTCCTCTGGACCCACTCCAACACTTCCATGTCCTTCCTGTGCTGAGGGCTCCAGAACTGCACACAGTACTCCAGGTGTGATCTGACAAGAGCAAAGGGGCAGAATCCCCTCCCTTGCCCTCCTGCCCACGCTGCTCTTGATGCAGCCTAGGACTCGGTTGCTGTCTGGGCTGCATGTGCACACTGCAGGCTCATGTTGAGCTTTTCATCACCCCAGACTCCAAGGTCCTTTTCCTCAGGGCTGCTCTCAGCCGTTCACCACCGTGTTGGTTTGTGTGTCCCAGCTTCTTGGCCTGGGGGCAGGGATGTCTGCAGCACCCCAGGGTTGCAGTGCCAGTTGCTCTTTCTGTGTCTGCCCTAGTCCCTACTCCAGGTTCTCCTGCTCAGCCTCACAGCCTGCAGGCTCTTACCCCTGCTCTGCCTCTCCCTTATCCAGGAGAGCGCTTCAGTCATGCAGACCCCATGGTGAAAGCTGCTCAGGGCTGCATTTCCTCTGGCCTCTTCAGCTTCGGCTTAATGAAGGAATGGCAAATAGCTGCAGCTGACGAGCTCCTCTGCACCAGCTATCCTCGTGGCTTTTCCACAATGCCTTGCTCCCAGAAACAAATACTTGTGGCTTGCTGAGAGCCGCAGCTGGGCAGGAGCCAAACGTGTGCGTGTCCCGGAGCAGGGCGTGCAGAGCGCTCAGGCGGAGCGGGGAGATGCTGGCAGCCTTAACTGCTCCTCCTGGAGAACTCAGGCGAGCAGGGCTGGGAGCTGTCCTGCTGGCATCAAAGGCTGTGTTTACTCGAGAGCTGCGTGTGCCGCGGAGCTGGACCCTTTGGTGAGGAGCTGACAACTCGTTTTAAATGAACTTTGGGAAGAGCCCAGGCACGGCTGCCAGCGGTCCTCTGGGCAGAGCCAGGCCAGCCGATGCGGGCTGCAGGGCTGCTTGGAGCCCTGCGAAGGGTCCTCGGGAAGAGCAGAGAGCTGTGCTTGGCCCTGCAGCGCGGCCAGGATGGCGGTGGTGCGCAGAGGAGGGTCAGCCCCAAAGACCAAGCGCACACCTCGCTGGAGGAGCACTCAGCGACTCTTTGCTGTCAGACGCAGTTCCAGGGTGACAGGGGGGGAGTGCCACCCTCACACCTGCATCCAAGGTCACCTGTGAAGCTGAGGAATCAAGGGCGAGTCACAGATTGCATCAAGTTGGAAGGAACCCCCAGAGATCATCTTGCCCAGCCCCCTTGCAGTCAGCAGACACATCTTTAACTAGATCAGGCTGCTTAGGCTCCCGTCACGTTTGCCCTTGAATGTCTCCGGGAGTGGGGACTCCACTACCTCCCTGGGCAGCCTGTTCCAGTGTTTCCCCGCTCTCGTTGTGAAGAACTTCCTCCCGATGTCTGGGGAGCACCCTGCTGCTCCGTGGGGCCGGCAGGGAAGCAGCACGGGGAGCATCGGGAGCCTTCCCTGAGGGATGAACACCTCCAGTTTCCCAGCATCTGCCGGGGGCTGTCGCAGGCTGAATTCCCTGCTGCCACCTCAGGTAGGCACGGAGCAAAGCTGCTTGGGTGCAGAGCTGCCTCCCAGGTGACAGCCATGCTGTGGGACCTGCTGGCTGAGGTCCAGTTCAGCCTGAGCGAAGGGAGAACTGGGACAGGAGCAGGATCTCCAGCTGGGATGGGTTACAGGACAGCCAACAGAACAAAAGCAGCAAACTGAAAGAGCTCCCTGCAGCTCTGCCATCAGTTGTGACAGGAGAGAGGGCACCAAGTTCTCACGCTTGGAGTTCTCTGTGCTCAGGCTCATTGAGCGGAGCAGCAGGATGAGGGCAAAGCACTGCTTGCTGGCCCAGCCTCAGAGGAGAGAGGGGATCCCGACCCTGGGAGCTGGGGGAGGCTTTGCTGTACTCAGGTGCTGGGGTCTGAGAGGGGCTCATAAGCAAAGGCAAGAACAAATCTCTCCTGATTTTTTTCAAGGGGAAAATGATCTTCATGGCTTGGCCATTGGTTTGTTATGGTTTGTTCCCCCTCCCCCCCCGTTTCTGTTTCCCCCAAGAATAGGAGGATTTTTCTTGTTGGTCGTGGCAGAGTGGAGCCCCAAGGCCCAGAGCCCTACAAACACAGGTCATGTCTCTGGGGTGTTTTCCTCCCCAGCACACCATCTCCTACTCGGCCTACTCCTGCCCACTCTGGAGGTTTGTTTTTTCAGCGAGGAGCTTATGTGGGCCCTGGATGCTCAGCCAGCATTTCTGTGTGTAATTAATTGGCTGGGGAGCCCACCAGAAGTGGGATATTTATGGGCACAGGGCTCTTATAATGTTCACTTCTGAACCTTGCTTCCTCTGGTCTGGATCATAAACTTCACTTATCACCAGGCTTTGCGTGTTGGTTATTCTGTGTCACTGGGAGAAGAGCATGAAGGAGTGAATTATTTAGGCACAGGGCTCAGATGTTTGGTCTGGCTGGCTAGAAGAGAGGATTGCTGCATGGCAGGAGAGGGAGCCATGTGAGCTGGCATCTGAGTGTCTCTGGCTGAGCCTCATGCCCTGTGCTCCTGAAACCTGCTTCCAGGAGATGCCTCACCTGGGAATTGGGAGGAAGAACACCTGTAGGATAAGATTTGTCACCCTTCCCCCCTGGGGTGTTTTAAATCTTGAGGTGCTTTGAAAAAGAATCCCACTCAGCACCAATCTGCAAGTTTAAGAGCTGAAATGCCTTTGAAAACTGGGGCTGTGTGGCTCTAGGGTTTGATGGGAGCTGCTGGGACTTAACACCTGGGGACTGGAGCTGCTGGCAAAGTGCCTGGGTGAGAGAGCCTAGAATGGCATTACTGGGGACAGGCAGAAAGAGCAAAGAGGAGAAATTCTTTCAGCTCTCCCAGTCCCTTCCTGGCTCAGGGATGCTATAAATATGCTGCCAAGCCCTGCCACACCATTGCCTTCCAGCTCTGGGGACAGTTGGTGCTTACCTTTGCCCCCTGGCCTGAGGGACCAAGAGCCCCGAGCCTTTGGCACCCCAAGGGACAGTCCCCTTGACCTAGACACGGGTTGGAAGAGCTGCAGGGCTGGCACAGTGTGTGCTGAAGGTACAGCAGCCTGCTGGTGCCTCTGTGGTTGTTCTTTGCTAGGTGAAGCCTGGAAGAGCCCTTGACAGGTCAGCAGTGTTTAATGCAGCAGCTCAAACATGCAGCACATTCTTGGCACTTTTCCCTTTATTAATTAAAAACCTCTTTAAAGCACTCTGCCTTCCACCTTGGAGCAATAAATTTCCACCTTGAGGAAATAATTTCCTTGTTGTATTCCATACAGAGACGTTCTGTTAGCTGCAGTCCCTGCTTTAGGGCAGGCCCCATTCAGCCTTATTTCACTTTCAAAATAAACTTTAAAAATGCTGAGTTGTGCTGACAGGGGTGGGGGATTATTTTTTTTTTCCCCTGCTTTAAAAAAAGATTAATATACATATTTGGGATTAATCCTGATGTTGTTTACTACCTGGGCAGGCTGTGAACTACAAAGCGCCTTCTTAATAAAGGACTCCACAGAGCTTCCTGAAGCAGCTGGAGGAGATGTGGCAATCAAAAGGGAGGTGATGGTCCTGCATGGGAGGCACCTACCAGCCTGGGAGGGTCCCACAGCCCTCCCCTCACCCCCTCCTCTGGGTGGTTGCTTCTCTATGACCATGAGCCACAGCTCAAACTTGCCCAGGACTGTGACATAACCTGGCAAGAATCTCCCCTGGTCTTGGAGGCTGAAGGGCTTTTGTTCCCCTGCTAGTCCTAAGATCTTCCTGCTGGGAGACCTGCTTGGTGGCCTTAGGTTGACAGTTGGACTGGATGATCTCAGAGGTCTTTTCCAGCTGAAACAGCTCTGTGGTACTGCCTTTCTCTGTGCAGGGACAGCAGAAAATCTCCATTGGTTCCTGCAGGAATTTGTACCAAACTTGTTGGCTTTAGGGCTGGTCTAGTTTGGGTTTCTGAGGTGGTTCTGCAGACTGTCTGCCATGGATGCTGCCCTTCCTTGCTGACCCAGATGTGGTGTGGTGGGACTATGAACTGGAGCAGACAAGGCTTGCAAAAGTAAAGAACTGCTGCAGGAGTCCTTAACCTATTAGAAGAAGTTGGGGATGTTGGCAGCCCGAGGATGCTTTGTGTGCTCACAACCCAGACCCAGCCTCTCCTGAGCTGGTCCCCAGCAGCAGGGGCAGGGAGGGGATTCTGCCCCTCTCCTGTGCTCTGCTGAGTCCCCCTTGCAGTGCTGGGGCAGCTCTGGAGTGCTCAGCACAGCACAGACAGGGACCTGTTGGAGCAGGGCCAGGGGAGGCCACAGCAGTGCTGGCAGAGCTGGAAGGGCTCTGCTGTGAGGCCAGGCTGGGAGAGTTGGGGGTGTTCAGCCTGGGGAGGAGAAGGCTGCAGGAGACCTTCTGGTGGCCTTTCAGTGCCTAAAGGAACTGATCAGGAAGCTGGGGACAGAGTTGTGAGCAGGACCTGTTGTGACAGGACCAGGGGTGATGGTCTGAACTGAAAGGGAGAAGGTTGGACTGGATGTTCTTGAAGGTCTCTTCCAGCCAGATACATTCTGTGATTCTATGATTTGGACTGCAGAGAAGGAAGACATTTTTCCTCTGAGGGTGGTGAGACCCTGGCCCCGGTTTCCCAGAGAGGTGGGAGCTGTTCCATCCCCAGAACCATCCCAGGTGAGGCTGTCTGGGGCTCTGAGCATCCTGCTGCAGTTGCAGCTCTCCCTGGTGAGTGCAAGAGTTGGACTGGATGAGCTTGAGGGGTCCCTTCCCACCCAAACCAGTCTCTGCTTCTATGAAGGGAGCTGGCTCAGAGGTGGCCCAGGAAGGCTGTCTCCTGCCACATCCCCAGCCCTGCTTCCCAGCCCTCATCCCTGCCCAGTGTCTCCCTCACCACAGTCACACACTGGTTCTTCCTCTGCAGGTTTCACTGAGCCTTGGCCAGAGGGAGCAGGCAGTGAGCTGTGTCCTCACCCTGCTGCTCTCACTGGCAGCTGGGTGTGCTGCTTTGGGACATAGGTGGTGTGGAGAGCCCAAACCTGGGCATTGAAAACTCTTCACACTCTCCACTTCAGTAGCACTAAACATTTTCCAACCCATCTCAGCCAAATGAGAAGCTGCAGATTTTGGAGAGCTGCTGAAGAAGCTCAGCTCCTGTTCCAGATCTCTGGGAGCATTTGCTTTGATGGACAACATTCCCTACCCAGTACTGGAAATTCTGAGGGGAAAACATCTCTGAAGCTGAGAACAAGGAGAGCTGCAGCAGTTGATGGGAACTGGAGCCGTGAGGAGCAGAGGCTGTGCTCAGTCTCAAAACAGAAAGCAGAAGAAGGGGAGGATTGCAGAGGGCCTGTGAGCTGTGCTGTGGTTTGGAACAGACCCTCTGGTCAGCCTAAACACATCTGCAGGCTGGTGGTTGGACGAACTTCCAAGACAAGATGTATGGTTATGGTTTGAGAGCAGCCCATGGTCATGGAAGCATGAATCGTGCAGGCTGGAGAAACCCTCTGAGCTTGCCGAGTCCAACCGCGTGCCAGCGGCACTGTGCCCATCGAACCGTGTGCCCAATTGTGAGGTCTGCACGGGGCTGGTGCCTCCACACCTCTGTCACGTTCACCTTGCTGGGCAGCTTCACCTTCTGCAGGATGCTGACAGCACCTGTGAGGGCCACATCCAGGCCATGCCAGCTGTGCACACTGAGCGCGTGGGTGTGCGGCTGTGCCCCCAGGCAGCAGGATGGCTGCCGCCCGGCTGCTTGCAGGAGCTGGCTTCTGGAGCTGGCTTCTGGAGCAGCTGGAGTGCTCTGGATCCAGAAGTCCCCAGGCTCTGGGAAACAAAGGTCTGTCTGCCCACAGTCCCCTTTGGGTCATCTCTGCACCTCCACTTTGTTTTCCCACAGGACACCAACCTCCTGTTCCCCCAGGAGAGCCAGCCCTTGGGTCCCCTGGGCACATTTAACATCCAGGTGCTGTCAGCCGTGGCCTGCTGCTGCTGCTGCTTCTGTTTAACCCAGGGCTGCTGTTGGGGTCTTGTAACTGCCTCTGGTGCTTCTGTGGTGAGTCTGCATGTGGAGCCAAGGCCGTGGCCAGGTGGGCATGTGGGGGCAATATGGCAAACCCTGTGTGAGAGGCATATGCTCTGCACAGCTCTGGGCTGCCAGCCCCAGGCAGTCCTGCTCAGCACTTGTGGCCGTTGCACAGGGCTGTGCCAGGGCTGTTCTGAAGCTCAGGTTCCCTTGCCTGATCTCTGCAGTGGTGCTCAGGGACTCACTCCCACCCCTGCGGTTTGGCATTGTCAAGACCTGGCTCGGAAGCACAAACAGGACTGAGGAGCAGCTGCTGCATGCGTCATGAGACAGCAGATCCTGAACAGGCAGAGAAAGAACAGCAGCAACCGAGTGGCCCTGGAGCAGGTGGGCTAAGGTCAGCCTGGGTGGATGGCACTGCCTGCAGACCTCAGATGCTGTCTGATAGGGCAAGAGCTGCAGGAAGTGCTTTCAGGGCAGGAAAAGCTTTGTTGTTGTTTTTTAATCCTTGCCCGTTTTATTTTAGTCCAGGCTGCAGCTCCCAGATGCCTTTTTGGGAGGCTCATCACACATGTGACTGAAAGATTTATGCTGGCACATAGCAGCAAGGGTTCTAATGGGGCAGAAAACTTCTTCACTGTTTTGGCTGTGTTTTGTCTGAGTTTGCTCCACTTCAAAGAGAAGTTTAAAGTAAATCCTCTTAGGTCATGGCAAGCCCAAGAGCCCTGTCCAGAAGTGGCCCAGCCTCACTTTCCATGGGTGCTCCAGGAGGATGTGCTCCTTCCCAGGACCTGCTGGTGGGGCAGACCCCAACTGTTGCTCCAGACTTGACCCATCCCAGGCCCAGAGTCTGTGCCACGACTGTGTGGTGCCTGGCAGAGCTTAAGCCAAGTGCAGCCCAGCTGTCAGTGCAGTGTGAGCCTTGTGTCACTCCAGCCCCTCTGCTCACCCTGCCTTTAGCAAACATGACTTCAGGATGCTTTGCTGGAGAACTTCTCACCTTTGGGCCAGAAAATCACCGCTCCAGGCCTGGACTGAGTGACCAGTCTGGGTCAGTGCTTTGCATCCCACCCCAAGGGCAGGGGTGGGGATCCTTGAATAGCTGCAGGACCTGCCTGCCTGGGTGAGACCCCTCCCTTAGAACACTTCATCCTTTGGGACAGCTCCTGCACATCCCACATAAGTACATTGGGGGTCCCAGACAAGCCCATTGCCATCCCTCAGCTGGGGCAAAGCCTGTGGAGGGGTCTTCAGGTGGCGGTCCCAAGTGCCACCTTGTCACTAACTCTGTTTTCTTCCTGGGCTGGTTCTTTTCCATAGCACAGAATCACTCAAGGTGAAGATTTCAGGGAGCTGCTGGATGACATCCAGCAGACTTTGTGCCAGTCTGTTATCACCATACTGGGGAGGTTTTGTTTCCCCATCCTGTTTATGGATTTGGATTGCCATTGCTGGACCTCCAGGATGCTAGCCTGAGCATGAGCATGCTGGAGAGCAAGTGACTACCAGAGGCATTCCAGGTTCCAAAAGCAGATGGCTTTTTGGTGTAACTAATTGCTTTCTTGGGGGGAATGGATGTTTGGAGGTTGTTCTCCCTGGGGAGAATGCTCCTGGTCTCAACACAAGCAGTGTGGAGAGCCTGGGAAGGTACCAACATGCAGCACGCTGGAAATGGGACTGGTTCCCTCACCCTCAGCAAGGCTGTGCTGGTGTGGGATTTGTGCTCATCACAGGTGGGCTCAGAGCTCCTGCTGGCAAATTCCTCGTTCTCCATCACTTCTCCATTGCACCCCAGTCGTGGGGATCACAGAGCCCTGGGTGTGCCCTGGGTGCATGGCTTTGAGCAAGGCTCCATCCTCCTGGTCTGGCTCTCAGGCTCCGCCTGTCAGCATCCCTGGGAGAGAGGTGAAAGCACATCCCAGATTTCTAGGAGCAGTGGGGTTGGAGAGCAGGTTTGCACCCACCTCTGGGAGGTGAGCAGGGGAGGACCTGCCTTACAACAGCAGTGCAGGCTGACCTGAGCTTTGCCTCACCAATGGACTTCTCTGGGTCATGTTGGGGGAAGGACAAACCCCAGGCAGTGAGTCTGAGCCTTGTAACCAGAACAACCTCCTGCAGATCCCCCAGATGGAGGCTGCTGAGCTTTACATGTCTTGAGTTAACCTTAGTGGGATGCAAGCTTGTGGTCATGACGTGAGGCCTATTGTTTAACACCCCAGGGTCTGACTTGGAGTCAAAGTTCCCTGAGTAACAACAGTTCCCTTTTACACCATTCCCCAGGTGCCTGCAGTTGGCTCTCAGGAGTCTCTGCCTTACTCCCCTGCCCCAGTACTTTGCATGCACTGATGGGGACTGGTGCCCCTGAAAATGTGGGACTGGGCTGCCAGTCCTGGGTTACACTTCTGCCACTTCTCTCTGATCTTTTGGGAGACAACTATTAGGGTGAGAGGGATGGATTGAAGCTTGAGGAGAGCAGGTTAGACTGGAGATGAGGGAGAAATTCTTGAGAGTGAGGGTGGTGAGACACTGGCACAGGTTACCAGGGGAGGCTGTGGCTGCTCCCTCCCTGGAGGTGTTCAAAGCCAGGTTGGATGAGGCCTTGAGCAACCTGGACTGGTGGGAAGTGTCCCTGCCCATGGCAGCGGTTGGGGTTGGATGATCTTTAAAATCCCTTCCAACCCAGACCTGAAGCTATGAAGAACCTGTGGGATCAGGTCAGCACCAGGCAGACTGTTTGGAGTCTTTCCATTGCTCAGTGCCCTGCTGGGATGCTCACAGGAGCTGCAGCTCTTCCTGTGTCTCAGACATGACACTACCCATTGCACATGGTATTTGGGCATCTTGTCACCAGCTCTTCTCTCACTGTAGGCTGCAACATCACTGTTATGGCATATTGAGAGGGTTTGTGGAAGTCATGAAAGGAAAATCTTCCTTGGTGAGAGGTTTAGGCAGAACATCTGATTGGGCGTTCCGGTATTGCATTGTACTTAGGCAGAACATGGTCCTTGGTGGCTGCCAGAGCTCTGCCTGCGACCTCCTCCTCTACCCTGCACTCAAATAAGCCTGAAGTGTTTATGATTGAAACTAGCTCAGACAATACCTGCTCTGCTTTCTGCTCCCTGACCAAGTGGAAGCCCAGCAGGCAACACTGATGGCAGGAGACAAGTCACTGTTGAGAGCTGGGGAAATTGTGGGCCGAGAAAAGATTGCAGCCTGGGTCCTTTTCCTGGAAACCTTGTGGCAAGGCTGGGATTAGAGCCCAGACTTCTGGAGCTCTCCCTGCCAGCTCCCTCTTTCTAAGATCAAGCAGCCTCAGCATCAGGAAGGGGCTGCTCTGAGTCTGGGCCTACAGAGATGTGCTGGGGAAGTGGATGGTGACATCTGACTGCAGCAGCCTCTCTGTGTTCCGATGCTGATTAGCGTCTTGGCAGGATTCGCCTGGCTTCACCTGGCGGTGTAAATGCAAACACGCCCACATGGCTTTGGGTAATCAGAGAAGGGGACACCTGTGGAGCAGCAGCTGTTCCCCAGCACGGTGCAGGATGTTCCAGTACAGAGCTACAGCCCCAAAGCCTTGCATGGTGGCGATCCATCTGCTGGAGATGGTGAGGAGCAAGCCACCCTGAGCCCTCCCCGTGGTGCAGGTAACAGGCATTAGCAGAACAGGGCTGTCTGCTGAGCGCTGCTCAGCCCCTGGCACAGTCTTTTGGCAGCAGGTTATGCCAGGAACCCAGAAATGAGCTTTGGGGGTGATGAAAGGGAGGAGAGTGCCCAGGAGGTGCTGGGTTTGGGGGCTGTGGGTCTTTCCATGCTGGATGAGGTGGGAAGAAGGGTGGGTGCCTTGTGGTGGGGTCACTGGGAGCTCGCAGCAGCTCCTCGATGGTGAGCAGGCAGACTCAAGCCTTTGACAGCCTGGACATGAGGCTGCCCCAAGTGTTGCCTTTGGTGGCACCAGGCATCAAGTTTTTCCCCACCCCCACATTTCTGATGTGATTATTCCTTTCCGTGGTCATTGCCACCACCAGTGGCAGCTCAGCACTGCCAGGGGAGCACCCAGGTAATGCCATCTTCACTCCTCTGCTACAGCCTCCAGAGGGGAAGTAAATGCAAGGCTACCCAGGCAGTATCTGAGGAGAAGGAAAATGAAGGCAGAAATTCTTTACCCTGAGGGTGCTAAGAGCCTGGCCCAGGCTGCCCAGAGAGGTGGTAGAAGCCCCATCCCTGGGACCATTGCAGGTCAGGTTGTTTGGGGCTCTGAGCAGCCTGCCCCAGTTGCAGACAGCTGTAGCCACTGTGGGGGGTCAGACTGGATTGTCTTTAAAGGTCCCTCCCAACCCAAACCCTTCTGTGGTTTTATGACTCTGAAAATCACGGACATATCCCTATGGAGAGGGCTGAGGTGAGTTTGCAGAGCTCTCTGCGGCTGTCATGGTCCTCCCTGCCTCTGGCCAACTCCAGAGAGCTCCTCTCCGTGGCTCTCCAGCGCCTGTCCTGGCAACACCAGCCCCGGTTGCGGTTTCCAGTGCCCCAAAGCCTTCGTCCAAAGCAGTCGGTGTGAGGGTTCTGAGAGCTACTGCCAAGAGCTCCTCGTAAAAGAATGAGGAAGACCCCAGCAGCCGAGGCGCTGCTCAGCTTGTTCCCCAAGCTCTCCTTCGCAGCGGTGCTGTGCTTCACCAGGGGACTTCCTGAGCCGTTCCCCGGCGCTGGCAGCGCAGCCGCTGCTGCTCGGTGCCGGTGCTGCTCGGTGCCGGTGCTGCTCGGTGCCGGTGCTGCTCGGTGCCGCTGCCGCTTTGGGGGAGAGGTGAGCTGAAAACCTTTGCTGGCTGCAGCACAGTGGTGGGACGTGGGGTGACTGTCCCCCAGCACTGCCCTCCCCTCCACAAATGCTGCCTGCGAATTTCAGCCTCCAGGCTGTGCCTGCAAATTCATTTGCTGATTCATGATTTGTGGTTTTTTTCTCCTTCTCCTTTTTGCTTTCCCGGGGGTAACCCAGCTCTGTGCCCATGCACACCCTCTGTCAGGCGTGGGTGATAGGAGGGCATCACCTGTAATTTTATCTGAAGGGCAGGTTGGCTCCTGTACTTGCTTCAAGGTCAGGGCCAGACTGCTGGAAGCAGATGTCAACCCTGGAAATGATTTTTTTGCAGGCTTCAAAGCTGATAATGCCAAGGCTGAAAGACCTCTGCTTATGTGAGTTAGAAAATCCCTCTACCAAGGGTGTGACTGAGACCTCAGCATCACCAGCTGAATTTGAGTCACACCACAGCAGGTGTCACTGAACTGGGACACTTCCTGCAGTGTTTGTGCCTGAGTGAGTGTCAAAGGTCACCTTGCCCACTGTCGGCCCTTGTCTCACAGCAGTGGGTGCAGAGAGTTCCCAAAACCACAGGGCTGGCTCTCGCCAGCAGCACTGCAGCTGCAGCAGCATCCTGGCAGGCATCTCCAGCTCAGGATGTGGGGTGATGGTCATCCTGGATGTCAGTATTTTAATGGAAAGGTAAAACCTTTGTGTAGTGTGGGAAACAACTCCTGTCTTCATAGGAAGAACCCAAAGAGGCTGAAACGATCTGCAAGGGCTGGAGACCACGGGACAGCAACCAGCTTGGGAGAATATCAGTCATAAAAGATTTGGAGGTATTGTGGAGCTGGAAATAAAGTTCTAGTAGCAGGGAAGGGCAGCAGTGCTGGTGGTGAGCAGAGGCCACCAGTCACAGGCAGCCACCACAGAAGGTGGAGAGTGCCGACATCCTCTTGTCCTGCCCATGGGTTTCCACTTTGCACATTCCACCTGAAAACCAGCAAAGTGCTCTCAAGTTTTTGAGCTTTGTTACTATATTTGTGGCCTTGCTCGTTAGCCAGAAGCATTGCTGCTTTGGAAGCAGCCTCTCTGCCTCTTGACTTGGTGCTGCAGATGTACCAAGGAGCCCTGGAGCTGCAGAGGACTGTGATGAGGTGTGTGTCATGAGTGGCATTTTGGGTGCCAAAAGCCCCAGTTCTGGGACTGGGAGCAGCCAGGGGCAGGGCAGCATGTGGGGAGAGGGGAGGCTTGCTGGGAGGCAAGCTGGGAGTGGTGAAGTCATCCTAGGGGGCAGCTTCCCAACCCTGCTTCCACACCATGGGTCAGGGCTCTGCCCGGGATGGCTCCTGACAAGGGCATTAGAGGGCTGTTTTTTCCCATGGAAGCCTTTCCTCTGGCTTTCCATGGGACACTCCTCCTTGGACACCCCAGTGCATTTCTCACCTTCAGCTCGTGTCCCAATTATGTTTTTTCTTCGCCCTACAGCTCTGCACACCTTTGAGCAGGCTGGCATGGACCAAGGGCTGCTGAAACACCTTGAGAAACACCCTGAACATGTCAGGACATTGCTTGACCCCTTTGGCCAGGCTGGGCAGAGTGAGCCAGCCCTTTGTTTTATGGAAGGTGCCAGCATCCTTTCTGGTACCCATCATGAGAATGATGCTGCCACTTGGCTTTTTTGTGGGGGCACACCAATGTGCCATGGGGATTCTCAGCCAGGAGTCCTCATGTATTCATGAGGGAAATTAATGCGCTTTGTGGGTTGTCTTCTCCTGCACTTGGGGCTGATGTAAATCAGGAGCAAGCCAGAAGAAAAAAA
>VWZE01024086.1:109418-121729 GCA_013396675.1 Eubucco bourcierii | reverse complement strand
AAAAAAAAAAAAAAAAGAGAGAAGGCTGCTTCAGTGCAAACTGGGCCTCACAAAACAGAGAGGGGAGGCCCTTTTGCCAGGTTTCCCCTCGGAAGCTCAGTGGCACAAGATGTTCAGGCAGTGTTTTGCCTCTCCTAAATGCAGGCTTGACATTAATTGATTCCAGGTTTGCTGAGTGAAGTGGGGCAGCTCTTTGCAGCGTGCAGATAAAGGAGTGCTGGGGATCACTGAGGGGCTCAGTGCCACTGCTGGGACACCTGCGCAGGTTACTGCCCTCACTGCTGGAGCACACAGGGCTCCTGATGCTTGACACCATCAGCTGTGGCTCTGCAGCCCCAGCCCTGTTCAAATGGGCTCTGTCTCTGACTCCAAGGCTGGTCTGAGCAGGGCTTACCCAGCCTCACACTGTCTGTGTGCAAAGCCTCTGAAACCTCTCTGACCAGCCTGAAGTGGAGTGTAAAGTATTTGCTGCGACCTGGCTGGAGTCCAGGGAACTGCCTCTGTCCCTCCCCTCTCTCTTTTTGCTCGTGGGACCGTTTAGAAAAGGCAGCACCCACTTTAAACAGTGATGGAAAGAAATCAGTGCAATCACTGCTGTTTACATAGCACTGGGAGCTTGCGAGGCTTTGGAGAGACAAATATTAATGGTTTCAACTGGAGTGCTAAAATGTTGCCATGGCCTAGGAACGTGAGCTGGCTCTTGAGCCTCCGGTGCTGCTTTAGCTGAGCACTAGCCCCGTGGGCTGTGCTGGCAGAGCCAGGGGAACTGATGGCCATGGTGTGTCCCACTGTTAGGGTCCCTGTTAGCAGCTTGGAAACAGCCTCCTGCCTGTTCTGCTGGTGTTGAGCTACTAAACCCAAAGCCCGGGGCTAAGATGTCTCTTGCTGATTGCCTCCACTTCCCTGATGCCCAGCTTGGAGTTGTTGGGTGGCCAGATCCCAGGGCAATGTGCCCAGGCTTGGAGAATGCTGCGCCCCCATGGCTGCCCTGCAGAACCTCTGCCTGGAGCAGGTGAGTTCATGCCTGGGTGGGGATGTAGGGGGCATCTGGTGGCATGTGAAGCACCTTGCTCTCCTAACTAGTGGAGGAGGCGATGGTGAACAGGAGCAGTCCCCCCTGTGGCACAGGCCTGGTGCCCCTGTTACACTCCTCCTGGCACATGTCTAGCAGAAGGCCCAGGCATGGGTTTGCTGTTCTGTTGCAGAGCAGGGTCCTGCACCTGTAAGCTGCTCTTAGTCACTTCCTAGGTTACCATCCAGGGTGATGGAGACCTTCTCCCAGAACTGCAGAGGGCTTTGTTCAGCACAACCCCTGCCCACCACAGCTCTCCTGTCTCTGTGCTGCTGTCTGACCATGCACTGCACACCTGTGACTGGGGATGGGGTTTGCACATACCTTGACCTGCTCTCCAAAGCTGCCTCTGCCATTTTTCTTTCCAACCTGTGCCCACCACAGGCTGGAAATGAATTGAGGCTTGAGGAGGGCAGATTTAGTTTAGATTAGGAAGAAATCCTTGGCAATGAGGGCGGTGAGACATTGGAACAGTTTGTGGCTGTCCTCTCCCTGGAGGTGCTCAAGGCCAGGTTGGATGGGGCCTTGAGCAACCTGGTCTAGCAGGAGGTGTCCCTGCCCATGGCAGGGGGTTGGATCTGGGTGGTGTCCAAGGTCCCTTGCAACCACCCCATTCTGTGACTTGAATCCCAGCATGGTCAGCTCACTCAGGTCCTACAGCCATAGCACTCGCTGCTTCTCCTCTTCCACCCTGCTTTGCCAGCTGAGTTTGAAACAATGGCAAAGGGAACAGCAAAGAAAATGATAGATGTGAGCTAAGTCCATGCCAGTGTCAGTTCCTGCAGCATCTAGGTTCTGCTTTGAAGCTCCCCACTGAGAACCCTCTGTGATCCCAGGGGATTCCCATCAGCCTGCTCCCCATCCGAGTGCCAGGGTTACAAAACTCATCTGCCTGCTTGGCAAGCCAGCCCTGCCCAGCAGGTCATGGGGGTGCTGGGAGGCATGCTGCTGTGAGAGGCTGGATGGCTGCTGTTGATGCCACTCCAGCTCCAGCTGGAACAAGGGTGGGACTCATCTGACCTCACTAACCAGCTCTGGCAAATTCTGAAACCAAAACCTGCAATGTCTGAAATGTAGTATTCAAAAAAGGGAAATTAGTTGCTGAGGATAAAGACATTTGGAAGCTTTCTGCAGGTAGAGCAGAGTGGACTTTTCTGGAGGACTCTCCTGCAGTTCTGGGGATGTGTTCCTGTGAGGCTGCAGACCCTGGACACTGTTGTTACAGAATTACAGACTGCTTTGGGATGGAAGGGCCCTTTAAAGGTCATCCATTCCAACCCCTCTGCAGTACCAGGCACGTCTACAACTAGAGCAGGTTACTCAGAGCCCCATCAAGCCTGACCTGGGATTTCTCCAGGCATGGGACCTCCACCACCTCTCTGGGCAGCCTGTCCCAGGGAGGGAAATGTATTAAATGTTGTGAGGAATGCATGAGGAGGGGCTGCTTGGAGGGACACTGCAGGCTGGGTTTTGGTGATGGTGGAAGGATGAACATGATGTCAGATCGTGGTGACAGGGGAAAAGGCAGCAGATGCTCAGGACAAAGTGGGCTTTGGCTGGTTGTTTCCATTTACATGGCATCACCCGGAAGCATCTCCCAGTGTCACCTAACCATGAGGCACCAAGAGAGATGCCAGGGCAGTCTGTGCTCTGCAGGCTGCACAGCAGGAGGTGTTTTATGCTAGCAGGGAGCTCTTCCCAGCTCAGCAAGGTCTCACAGCCTCCATATCCACCTCCAAGGGGATGCATTCCTCCTGGGATTACTGCACATCCCTCCTGGGATTGCTGCACATCCCTGCAACTGTGTTAAGCTGAGCAGGGGAAGTCCCCCAGAGGCTCCCAGGACCGTAACTGCCTTGGCAGGGGCAGCCACAGCTGTTCAGACCTGTCCTGGCATGAGTCAGAGTGGAAGTGCTGGAGTCAGCGGATGGCTCAGAGCAGAAATGCAAAGCTGGGAGCTGCTTTCAGAGCTTCTTGTTTCCTTGAGAGCACAACTGAAGAACGTTAATGAGAGAGCAAGATGGCTCCAGCAGCCTCAGATGCCCAGTGCCTGGCACAGGCAGGCAGCACCAGGAGGCTCGCTACCCACCGGGCATGGGACTGTGTCTGGGGCCTCCAGAACAACAATACCATGGCAGGAAAAGTGGCTGTGCAGTGTGTGGGTGAGCCCTGGCACCAGTGATGTGCCTCATGAGCTGTTCAGGCTGTGTATTTTAGAGGTGGTGTTTGTCTGTCAGGCACCATCCTGCTCAGAGCACAGTGGGACAGAACCCTGGCTCCTGTGGCAGGGTCCTGGGGAGCACTGAGCCCCCATGTATGGGGCTGCATGCATGAGTGTGTCCTATTCAGGTCAGAAAGCACCAGGAGATGGCTCAGCAGAGTTCCCTGAGGACTTTGGGTGCCCCAGAGGATGTCTTGCACTGGAAGCACTTCTGCTCTCCAGGGTTTTCCCTCCTGCTATGGTCCCATGCAGCAGAACAAAAAGCAGGGCCAAGAGGGAATGAAATCTCAGCAGAGCTGCTTGCTCTCCTGGCATCATGTCCCTGCCTGTGGAACCCAGGTCCGCAGGGACAGAGGCTATAGGAAGGGCTGGGGGCCCAAGGGAGCATGGGATGAGTGCTGATGGAGTCTGGTCCTGCTTTGTAGGGAGGACCTGGAGCGTGAACCGCTTCCAGCACATGGAAACCATGATGGGTTAAGGGCAACCTGGCTCCAGGGGGTGGCTGAAGTGGTCAGAACCTGGTGGCACCAGGGATGTCCTGAGGTGGGTATTGGACCAGTCTGGAGGTAAGTGGGATGGAACCCCCAGCGACAAGCTCCCCTCAACTGTGCAGAGGACCTGTCACCTCCAGCCTCCAAGTTCATGGCTCGAAGCCATCCCTCGTTTAGTCCCAGTGAATTACTGTGCCCCAGGAAGCCAACCTTCCTGAGGCTTTTGTGGAAGCCAGGGGCTCAAATTGAGCTGGAGCTTGGGGAAGCCGTTCCCCTTGTTAAAATAAATGTATTAGTTTAATACGTACCAGGAGAGGACAGAGAGTGCTCCTTGTTAAATGTTTACCAGTCAGACCCTGCTGAGGACTGACTTGGAGCAATTCAGCTTTAGTGATTTCCTTCCATTGTGGTCTCAGTCTCCAGCATCGCTGGGAAACCGCCCAGCAGGGCCAGAAAGGCTGGTGGCAGATCCAAGCCCTAGGCAGCAAAACTGTGGCTGGGACAGCCACCTCGCTTCCAGGATGCTGCTGGGCCTCAGTGGGTCCCCAAATCCACCTTGGAACCTCCGTGGGGATGCTGGCACCCACCGGAGAAGGGGAGCAAGCAGCCTTATTTCTGCAGGGGAGCAAAGTGCAGGAGAGTGGCCCAACAGCCAGGAGTGAGTAAACCAAAGGACAATGAGCAGAGGCACAAAACATTGCTCAGTGCCTTACCTGTCCTGGCAGTCCCTGAGAGCATCCCAGCAGCTTCCCCAAACACAGCAGAGGGAGTTTTAGCAAGGAGCAGAATTGGTGTGGGTGCTGAGCCCCTCGAGGCTGTGCTTCTTTGAAAAGAACCCAAATTGTGACTGAGCTTCATTTGCCTCAGGGCTCTGCGGCTGCCTGATGGTGGAGTTCAGCCATGTCCCAGTAAGCTGCCAGAGCTGTGGGTTTCCTGAGGTGGCTACCTCTATTTATAGGCACATTTGGTACTTGTGCATTTGCATGCAGATAGCCAAATCTGGCACACATTTGCATTAACGATTTCATTGCCATTTACAAGTTTGCTCTCCAGTGCTGCCTGAGGGTTCCAGATTTCTTAGCACCAACAACACTGTTTGTTTGTTTTTGCTATCAGGCTAAATTCAGGTTATTCCTGGGTTTGATAACTCCTTGGTAACCTCACTCCTTCTTATTAAACCCTCTGAAGCTCTCCAGAATAAAACAAAAGTCCTAGGAAATATGGGAAATCTTGGTGAAGATCATAGAATCATGGAATGGTAGCGACTGGAAGGGACCTCCAGAGGTCATAGAGCCCAACCCCCACCCCTGCCAAAGCAAGATCAGTTAAGGCAGGTCACACAGGAACATCGCCAGATGGGTCTTGAAAGTCTCCAGAACAGGAGACTCCACAGCTTCTCTGAACAGTCTGCTCCAGCGCTCCAGCACCCTCACAGGAAAGTTTTCCCTCCTATTGAAGTGAAACTTCCTGGGTTCCAGTTTGTGCCTGTTGCTCCTCATCCTACCACAGGACACCACTGCAAAGCACCTGGCCCCTTCTTCTTGACACCCACCCTTCAGAGAGTGATAAACATCCCTAAGATCCCCTCTCAGCCTTCTCGTCTCCAGACTAAGCAGCCCCAGGTCTCAGCCTTTCTTCCCCAGACAGATGTTGCAGTCCCTTCAGCATCCTCATAGCCTCTACTGGAGTCTCTCCAGCAGTTCCCTGACCCTCTTGAGCTAGGGAGCCCAGAGCTGGACACACTACTGCAGATGTGTTCTCACTGGGGCAGAGCAGAGGGGGAGGAGAAGCTGTCCTGACCTGTTGGCCACACTGCTCTCGGGACTTGCCGATGCTCACTCCTGCCCCACGCAGTGTGCTTCGCCTACAAGGACTCTGTCAATAACCTTAAAGGAAAACAGATGCTGCAGGTCTGCGACCACAGCGTGGATGTTCCAGGAGACATCAAGTGCTGAGAGTAAACAAGGAGCCCTGCCTCAGCAGAGCTCTTAAGCAGACACTTAACTTGAAGCATGCACTTAGAGGGGCTTCAGCAGGCGCTAACATATGTTCTGCTATATAAGGAGGGACTTAAGTACCTACTTACAGTTAAGCTTGTGCTTAAGTGCTTTGTTGAATCGGGGCCAATCCTTCAGCTCACCCTCCAGTCTCCCTAACATTAACTGTGCCTGACATCTAGGAAATTCGAACAGGGGCTGCTGGATTCACCTCCCTGCCTTTCTTTTTCCTTCAGATGGTGGCTGTGTCTCTCTTGCAGCACAGCTGAAACATGTTGGGTGGCAGGGTCTGGCTATCCCACGGACCTTTGTGTCCCCGTCACTCATGGGAGCATAGAGTCACCTGGCTGGAAAAGACCTGAAGGTCATCAAGTCCAGTCATATCCTAACATCTGCCTGTACACAGCTGATAGACCATGTCCCTAAGCTCCTCATCCAGACATCTTTTCAACAGCTCCAGGGGTGACAGCCAGGGCAGTGATGGGGTCACCACTCCCCATTTCTTGGGAGCCCTGTGCCGCAGTGCTCGCGGAGCTGTGGAGAGACTCAGAAACAGTCGAGTTTGTAAGTCTCTATGGAGACCCCTTCTGAGAAGTCCCTTGTGCCTTCACTTTTAGTTTGGGTTTGTTGTTGTTTTGGGGTTTTGTTGGGTTGGTTTTAATCAAGATCTGTTTCCATAATGTTCTGTGTGTCCATAAGAGATTCTGTCTCTTTGTCTTCAGGTGGTTGTGGATTTCATTTTGGATTTCTTTTTAGTCCTGAGCACCGAGAGTTGCACTGTGCCATGGTTTAACCTCCCTGGCCAACCTTTATGCACTAACACTTGGTTTTTCCCATTGTATCTTTCTCTCCTGTTACATCTCACATCCACAGAGTTGTGTGTATCAACAACATGAGTGGGAAAGACCTTAGAGCCTTCATGGGTTGCTGGTCACCTCCTGAATCAGCCTGGATGCTCTGAGGTGGCATCTAATTAGCTTGAGATTCTTCTTCTTCTTAGGTGTAGGTCACCTTCATTTCAGAGCAAAGTTACTGAGGGTGGAGATCTTCCCATCCTGGTCATGGTTCTGGCCCTTTGACTCAGCATCCCTGGAAACCCTGAAGCTCAGCTGTCAATCTTTTACACAGCTTAGGATCAAATTGTCATAATTTGTTGGGGTTTGTTTGTAGAAAGCCAAACAGATCTTGTTTCATGAGCCAGGGAGAGCTCAAGGCAAGTGGAAACCAAAGCTAGTGCCTCCAGCCCCTAATCACATAAGGCAAATCCTGACCTAAACATCTGCAAAGGTTTCTTGATCCATAGCTGAAATTCTGCCCTTCTTGCAATCAGAGGGCACTTGTGCACTTGCTTCAGTGGGGCCAGAGCTGCTTTCTTCCTGGGATTTTATTTCTGGGCAGTTTGAAAGCTGCAAGTAAGGTAGAAGCTCTCTGGAAGAGAGCAGCCTGCTGGACAGCAAACCTGCTGCCATTCCCAGCCCCAGCTTTCTGTAATGCCACCTCTCCACCCAAAAAGTCATGGCTGGAGTGGCATGGCCACTGTGTGGGGGGGAGGACTGCGTTTTGCCAGTCACAGCCCCTGACCCTCAGTTAGATGTGTCCCAGTGGGCATCATCTACATACTACGCTAAGTTTTCTTGAATAAAAGCATTAACAGAATCCTCAAGGACCAGCTCTTTGCAGCTGGTAGCATCCAAGTTCCAGTTATTTTTGTCTTGGAAAATAAAGAAAAAGCCCTAGCAGAAGGAATGTGAGTTTGCAGCGCTCGGGTACCTGGAAGGCTGCAGGCTGGAGCACACACTCCTGATTTATGGGGTACTTGTTAAAACCACTTGTTCTTGTCATAACAAAGCAGATCGAAGTGAAGCTGGGGAGAAGGTCTCCTTCTAGTTGGCACTTCATCATGGCTTCTTACCCCGTCTTAGGTTCTGGGGGTTTACAGTTATATAAAACTTAATGAATCAGTATACTTCAGATTTCCTTCCTAAGGCAGATGGCTTCAATTAACTGCTCTGTTTGCTTATTTAAGCCTTTTCATTAAATTGCTTTACTATATTTTCCCGCAGTTGAAGGGGAGCATGGTGGGGCTGATGCCATCTGCCACCATTGGTTCAGCAGGACCATTTCCCTTTGTTCAGACCCATTCCTTTTTATTAGAAGAGACCCTCCTGCCCCCGGTCCCACACACTCACTGCCTTCTCATCCTCTGGCTGTGGACTGATAAACGAAAGCTTGTTGCAAGGACCTTCACGTATGGCATTTTTTTAAGGCTCTCTTTTACAAGGTCAGGTTGTGTTTTGCTTCCCCTTCTCTCCCCCTGCTTGCAGATTGCTTTTTGCCCCAGCCTGTGAATAAATAATCATCACTTCTTCACTAGCCCACGGCTCTGGCTGCCTGGCTCTGCGAGGTGAGGGTTTGCTTCGGCTAACGCAGCCGGGCAAGCTATGGGCTCAGCCCAGACAGCAAGGACAAGGGAGGAAAGGCTTCACTATAGTTTTTAAGGAGTAGCTGATCCTACGCATCTCACCAAACCTTCCTAAAGGTCCTTCTCACGGCAGGGGTTGGCGTCCTTGCCAGTGTCCCTGCTTCTTTTTCGGATCTGTTGCTGCTAGGACTTCCCATGCTGTCCTCCCCCCCAGCACAGAGGTAATGTTTTATTACATCCCTTCCTTTTGCTTTTTTCCTGTCCTTTCGAGCTGCCTCTTGCCAGTGCAAGTGCTCACCATGAGCAGCCCTGTGCTTCTCAAAAGGCTGGCAGTGCCGAGGAGGCTGCCTCAAGCATCCTTCTGAAACGCCCTGCCCGACCCGGCGGATGCCCGCGAGGGCTGGCGCCTCCTCGCCCCCGCGTTGCAAAGGGGATTCGCTCCGCAGCTTGGCTGGAGAGGGCAATCTGCAGCCTGACGCACGCTGCCTGTGCTTCGCAGGCAGCACTCACAAAGGGAAAACAGCTCGTGAAGAACAGAACAGAAGAAAGAAAAGCTTCACCCTGGAGGACTCCAGCGGCTGGGGGTGGTTGGGAGGTCCAGCTCTCTGCCATCTCGGGGTTAGGGAGCAGAGGAGGCAAGAGAGCTCCTGCAGCAAACTGCTGGTTTGCAGTACAATCTGGGGAGGAAACCGCCCTGGCGTTTATCGTCTTCTACTCCCTGCTACGGGCATTTCACCTCAGGGAAGACGCCGAGAGAATAAATAACTTGCCCTAAAGGTACACAATGGCAGAGGCAGCAAAATAAATGATTTTAAGCATTGTTTGAAGAGTCTTGCTTAAGCAGCTCTTTCGGTGAAGGGACCACAGCCCCTTCTCCTCCCCGAAGTCTAAGGAAACTGCTGTGGAGGAACAGATGATGATGTGCAACCCTCATGCAGCCTGTGTCCCTTTTTGTAGGAGGGTTTCAGTTGGTCGAGCAATGCATCATACCAAACAGCTTCAAGAAAGAAAAAACAAAAAGGTAAAGAGGGGGGAAAAAAATTTTAAAAAGGAAAAAAAAAAAGAAGGAGAAAATGAGATAACCACACCCTCCAAACCTTCCTTTCTTTCTTTCTTTCTTTCTTTCTTTCTTTCTTTCTTTCTTTCTTTCTTTCTTTCTTTCTTTTTCAGTAAAATAAAATTAAGAAAATTAATAATTACGAAAAAGCAGAATATGGGAAAATCCATTTAAACTGTAAGGAAAAGCATTCCCCCCCCCCCACACACACACAAGGGGTGAGAGTTTTTTTCCTTCCTTATGTTAAAAAGGTTTTCTAGTTTCAGTTTTTCTCCATGCAAAATGCACTAAAGGCACCAAAGTTTTTTGCAGCCATCGCTGAGCTGACAAATGAAACTTCAGGGAGGGAACAAAATAGTATGAGGTGGAAGAACATCAGCTTGGACCCTCAGCTGCATTCCAGCGCTCCCCAGCCCTCTCTGCTTGATGCCTACTGGGCACGGGGACCCCAGCCCCTGCGAAGAGCCTTTCAAGCCTCAGGGAGCTGCATACAGACCTAGCAACTCACCAAGCCTGTGAGGAGTCACCTGGAAAAAACCAAACTAGTGCGGAGGAGGCTTTTGGAGAGAGCTTGGCAATGCTACCAGCTCCAGCCTCTTTCTGGTGCCTTCTTTTCTTGAAGTGAGGCATAAAATAAATTGAAGCTGCTGGCTGGGGTAAACATTCTCTCCAAACATGCCTGTTCTTGATACCCCAAATGCAGATAGTCAATTGTGAAAGAAAATGGAGAAAGGATAGGAAAATAACAGAAAGAAGGGGAAAAAAAAAAAAAAAAAAAAAAAGAAAGAAGAGCAGCAGAGGAGAGAGAGAAACCCCCGACGCTTCCAAGACACTAAAAATAGACTCTGATCACTTACCAAATGGTAAAATGAAAATGATTTGCTTTGAATAGTCTCCAGAAAGGCTCAGATACAATGTCTTGTGGAGCAAAATTGAATCAGTTGAAAGTGCAGACGCCAGCTCAGCCTAATCCCTCCCAGCTGCTTTGCTTTGCTTTTTTTCCAGCAAGCAGCCCCTAAAAGTCATCTCCCTAATCCTGCAAACTGAAATTCAATCTTGGGTTTTTTTTGGTTGTTTTTTTTTTTTTTTTTAAATCAAGTTTCAAGCCTGGGGCTTGCAGGGTGGGGGAAGAGGAGGAGGGAGAGCTTTGGGGTTGCCTCCTTTCCCTCGCCCATACTGCAGTAAACACAGCCTTGAGTTCAAGGAAAAGCTTTAGACTGCAATTCGCTTGGCTTGAGCCGAAAATACAAATGTGATGCTTTAAAGCCCCCTCCAGCAGACGCAGATAGCTTTGAGATGCTCACTAAATGGCTGTCTGGTGGCTGCCTTTTTTGTTGTTGATTGGGGGCCCAAGGAGACCTTGTCTCTGGGTTGGGTTTTTCTTTCCTTTTTTTTTTTTTTTTTTTTCCCCCTCCCTAGTGTCTGCTTTATCAGTGACTTTGGGTTGGGCGTTTACCTAATGCAAAGAGCAAGACAATTTCACACAGAGCGGGGTGGTTGTGGCCAGCAGTGCATGTACAGGCTCTGCTATCTCAGGGAATATCCAGAGGTATTTATGACACTTTCCCAAGGGTTTCCCGACTCCTGCCCTCCTCTCCCCGCCCCGCTCCTGCCGCCTGTGTGACTTCCAAGGACTCAGCAGAAGGCTCCCAGGGCATCCTGGTCCTCAGCTCCCTCTCTGGCACCTGGGAATGGAACGCTTCCAGACTTGCCTTGTCGGTCTTTGCCACCCGATGGTTCACTGGTCCCCAAAGTCTTTTGCCTCAGGTGAGAGTTTGGTTTGGTTTGGAAGAGTAATTGAGAAGAGATAAAATAGCAGCAAAGCACTCGAACTGAAGTCTTATGGCTCAGCATCCTGATAATCCAGATTCAATCTGAGCAGGAAAAAGAAAGAGGGTGAAGAAAGAGAAGAGAGAGTCTACTTTATAATATAGACACCCCTTAGACACAGCTGTACGTGTGGATTTGCCTGGTCAGGGAAGGATTGAGAGCATTAAAAAAACCCCCAAAACCACAAACACATTAAAAGGAGAAACAGGAAAGCTCAGGTGGAAACCTTTGATATAATTTCTCTTGCCTGATGTATATGATGACAAAGGTCTACCTGCAGAACACCACCAGAGCTGCCGCACCTCTGTGGGCACTTGAAGTTGGGGCCTGGTCCCAAACCGTGGCAATCCCACATCTCACAGATCCAGAGATGATTATTTTATCTTTTCCCATAATCCACTTCTCTTTATCTTGTTGGGGTTCTGATCCTGACTCCCTTGCCATGTCAGGAGCAAACTTCTGCTTGCTTGCAGCTGGCTGTCATTGCTGCTTTGAGAGCCGTGGGGTTCCGTGGCTTTTATCAGACAATATCCACCTTGCTGTGTGTATCCCTATCCCCACCAGTCTGGGTCACTGGGAGTGATAAAAGCATTGTCACTGAAGTTGCTCAGAAGGGAATTGCCACTCGTATAAGGAGGGACAGCAGATTGGGCACTGGAACTGAACAGCTGAGTTTTGTAGTGAAAACTGATGGGGAGTTTAAATAAACATCCAGAAATCACTGGGTAGAGATACAGAGGTACACAGGGCTGGGTTGGAATGATTGACATCATGAGACATCTACAGAGGCTGTGCAGAGGATGGGTAATTTGATATTCAGACAGAAGGTGGCATGAGGAAAGGAAAACATCTGCATTTGACACAGTCTGGATGTCCTAGCTAGGGTCTTGGCACAGTAACTGTGTCTTGTGCACATCATGATCAGTAGAGTGGATGTGTTGCGTTAGAGCAAGTCCCACCTGGGTGGGTGGAAATGTTACGTAGAAGCTGGAGGTAGAGCTGGGTGATAGAGACAGGGGTAAAGTGGTTGGTGGGCTGCAGTAGGGAACCCATGGGGTAGAGATGGAGACAGAAAAGGTGTTGGTTGGATTGGGCATAAAATAGAAATATTTGAGAATGGAATGGAATGGAATGGAATGGAATGGAATGGAATGGAATGGAATGGAATGGAATGGAATGGGATGGGATAGGGTGGGATGGGATGGAATGGAATGGAATGGA
>VWZE01024086.1:0-84360 GCA_013396675.1 Eubucco bourcierii | reverse complement strand
GTGAGGGGGTCCCCAGCTCCCCCAGGTCTCGGCTTTGTTTCCCAGCCCCGAAAAGCTCCATACCTCCGGCCGCGTCCCCGCAGCTACTGGGGAGAGGTGGGGGAGCGAGGGTGGGCCGGCCCTGCAGGACACGCGTGGGGAAGTCACCGGGACCGAGCACTGCGCGCAGGAGTGGGGGCAGGACGGGACTCAAGGGCCAGCCCTGGAGGGACAGTCGGTGACACCCGTGGGGAGGTACGTGGGCAGTGGGGGCACAAACGCACGCGTGGGGCCGTCCCCGCGGAACTTACCGGGCGCTGTGCTCGGCGGCGGCGGGGTGCCGGGCCCGGCGGGCGCTGTGCGCGCCCCAGCCGCCGCTCCAGGGTTTTCTTGGGAGATTTCCCCGTCTCCTCCTGACGTCAGTCCCGTCCCAGGGTGCCGCAGACGGGGGAGGGCCGGGGGCAGGGCCGGCCGCACCGGGAGACTGGCAGCTCCGGTTGACCCCACACCTCCGTGCTGCCGCCAAAAGCATCCCCGGTCCCGGTGGTTCATCCCCATTTCCCAGACTACCGTCTGCCCGAGCCTCCACACTGCCTCTGTCCGACCCTCGGTGTGCGGCCCCGGCCCCGAGCCGGCCCCTGGGGCGGTTTCGTGCTCCTGGTTACAGGGACCCTGCCCTCTTAATTTCCTCACGGCCGGTGTTCTTGTCCGAGGGGGCAGGGACAAGGAATGGACATTTTTCCACCACCCCCACTCCTCTTTCTTTTTTTTTTTTTTTATTTTTTTTTTTTTTTTCCTTCCCCCCCCCCACCCCCGGCTCCGAAATTTGCTTCTGGTTCAGGACTGCAGCCTGGCAATAGGTGGGCAGCACTGAGCAGCCCGGAGGAGCAGCTAACATCACCAGGGGCTGTATGAGGGTCATGGAGCATGCAGGGCTCTGGCAGGATGCTTGGGTGGGCAATATAGGGCCTAGGCAGCCAAACTACCACCTCCAGGCCCTTTGTCCAGTGTAATTTCCCAAGAATGCTTCTGGAGTATCAGACATTTCACTTTTCATAGCTAAGCCACTTGGAAGGTCTCCTCCCAAGGGAAAAACACACAAGTCGTACACTGACCAAGGGAGCACCACAGTGGGGAGATGTCTGGTAGTTGCCAGATCTGTGTGGGTCACACACGCACACAAACTGCAGCCGAAAACCAAGGACAACAAATACGGAACGCATCAGAAAGATAAACAGTCCAAAATCAGGAAGGGTTTGGTCCCACACTCGCCATTTGTTACAGAGAGCAGAAGCAAATGGGATTCACATGTCGAGCATTAGCTGGTTGTTACTCTGTAAGATAATATTAACTTTAGTGCTTGCTGGTTTACTCCAGTTTTCCAAAGGCAGTTCCAGGAGTCAGGCAGCCTGTAATTTAGGATGGCACATACTGTGTGAAAGAGGCTTTGGCACCCAGGCCTACCAGCACATCAAGGTGATATTAACATAATAAAACCTTTGGAGAGAGAGTAGGAGCTCATAAATTAATGCACTCTACTGATCTACTTTGAGGAGCTAACAATGCGCTTCCTGTGCAGCCCGTGGTCCCCGCTGCAGCCAAACAGCTGCTTGAAAGGTGCTGGGAAATTAGAGAGTGAAGATGATTGTCTTCAAATCAATGTTTAATGATGTGTTATTAGGAGAAAAGTCTTCCTCCAGCAGATGTTTATATGCTGAGGATGGAGAGGATTTCTCAGGCTGCTTGCCTGCCTGAGGAGTAAGTGAGATGCTCCTGTGTCTCGTCAGCCTTGCATACAGCGCTGATGTCCCCAGTACCAGGGTTCAGTTCAGTCACCCTGGGGAGAGGCTTCATCCTGGTCTTTGGGTGGGCCATGAGGAAACTCCTCTAGGATACTGAATTGCTGCAAGGTTTTCAGGTAATTTGAGTTGTGACTGAGCAGGTGTCTGTGCTCAACACTAAGAACATCCTGCCCATGTTTAGCATAGGTGATGGTTGTCAGAGTCCATCATAAAGATCAGGTGATGCTGGAGCAGTCCTGAACCAGGAAATCTTTCTGGAGGGGTGAGCTCTGCACGACCTCCTGGGGAGGAACCAAGAGAGCTCTGGAGAGGCAAACAACTGGTCAAGGACCACACAGTTTAAGAGCGGGACTGAGGCTGGTCTGTGGGTTTTTGGTTTGCAAGTGCACATTATATAGTTTCCATCCTTCCTAGATGGGGAGATGATCCTTGTTAAGTGAGTATTACGGGCTGGAAGCTTGTCTCCAAGATCTTTACTCAGTCAGTTGGACTGAGGCTCTAACAGTACGTTTCGGGCATGAGAGAAATAAAAGCAACTTAGAGGCAAGATGTAGGAGTGAACTTGGAGATGTGGTGCCTGAAGTAAGGCAGAAATGGAAAAGCGTAAATATTTCTATTTCTCTTTATTTCCTTTGCATTTGATTTAAAGTTTGATTCATTAGTCTCAACAGCTTCCAGTTTAAAAGACAGCTTGTCACCTGGAATAGATGATCTCCAGAGGTTCCTTCCAAGCCTTATCATCCTGTGATGAAACTCCTTCCCCAGAGAGTACATCACACGGATTCAGATGTCAATGCCGCACTGGAGCTTGTGCTCAACTGCACTGAGGAGCACACAGCATTGCTAGGGGTTGGGAGGGAAGGGCACCTGACTGCCAGCATTAAACCACCTCCAGCCCAACTCAGTTTCCTGAAGTATTGTTTCCACAGTCAAACTCATATTCCTCATGATGATGGCACAAATTGCTCCCACTCAAACAGAAGAACCCTTTGTAATTGCTTTCTGTAATCATCACAAACATGCATCGGAAGAAAGTCTTGCTGTATTACCAAATATAGTGAAGAAATGACTCTCCGAGCTCATCCATTGCAGCCTTCCCTCTTAGCACATCCTTGGAATGGCGCTGAAGAGGCCACATTGCTTCTCTGGGAGAAACTGGGATGTTTGGAACATGAGTGGACTGTAACATTTCTGAACTTCCAAGAAGAGACAAATTGTGAAGGAATAAAGTGCTTTCTGTGAACACATATTTTTTTTCTGGAGCCAAATGGGAAGGAGAGCTCAGGAGAACAAAAATGACAAATTGTTTGGAAGATGCTGTCCTGCCCGAGACAGGGGGGAAGGGACTCAGGGCCAAAATATTCCCTTTATATTCGAGTTCAGCAGCCTTCCCAGTCACTCCTCTGGGAGGTTTGTGTGAGTCAGACCTGCAAGATCATCCATTCAGGGTAATATTTCCAGCACTTCAGTCCCCTCCCTGCTTCACTCCTATTCTCCACTGAGAGAAATCCCACCCTTCCTCAGACTTATGGTAAGAGCAGAGGGATGTGCCCCAGAGCTGTCCCTGTCCCTCCTTGCCTCATCCATGAAGATAAAGTCCAGTGAAGAAAAAGGTAGAGCAGTTCCATCACTTAGAAAACATAGCTGTGAGTTTGTGCAGCTCAGAGCAAAGCTGCAAGGAGCATTTAAGTATGAGGATCAGGAGAAGTCTTTCCAGCCCTGCCCAGCCTCCTGGTGGGAATCCAGCAAGTCGTATGAGGTTTATGTGGCTTGCAACCAGCTACTCTGACCTTCCCCCAGGGCGTGGGCACGTTAAGGCAGGAAAAGGTGTCGGACAGATGGAAGAAGCTATAAAAGAGCAGAGTTTATTGGCATTTTGATCATGCTTGTGAAAGGCTGCTGCGGGTAGATCGATAACGCTGGACCTGGTTTCTTTGCAGACAAAATAAGGGCTGCCCTGGTGGTTGGATGGAGATGGTTGTTGCAGCAAGGAAAATTCCTGCACTCCTTTAAAGCCATTGAATTTATCATAATTGTCATCTTTAAGTCATAAAAGCCCCCAGAATACTTATGTGCCCCCAGCTGCTAATGGTGACATGTCTGCAGGGCCAAGGAAAGCTGCAGCAGTGGTGTTCGCGGGCAATTAGCAGCCCTGCAGAGCCTGCAAGATGCTTGGGGAGGAGATGCTGGGCAGGAGATTTCTTTTGTGCGTGTGGTTGTGTTCATTCCTTGGTGACGTGCTGCTAACAAGCTGCAAACCGAGGATCACCCACAACAAACAAAAACAAACAAACAAGAGTTTTGTAGAGGGTGGTAATACTTAGTCTAATTCCCTTAGGCCTTTAAAAATAATTATAGCCCTGCCTGTGACAACTGGGAAGGCCAGGCCGACACCAATAAAACTGCTTGTTATTCTTTTGGAATGACATTTGGGAATGGCTCCTTATACTACTGAAACATTAATGGGACAATGGGAGTAGAACTCAGTCAATGAAATATTGAGGTATTGCTCATCTTTGCACTAGCAGGAGCTTTGATTCTGCAGCTTGTGGTCAGCTGTTTACTTGTCAGTTAAATCACAACATGTTTAATGACTTCTGAGAGATCTGCCTGAGGTCTTGCTGCCAAAGAACAGGATCTTAGGGATTTGGGCATTAAGGAGAAGTTACTTAAGGTCTAGACATGAATTGAAGTATTTGTACTGCAGGGGGGGAAGTGATAAATGGCACATATAGAATCATAGAATCGTTTTGGTTGGAAAAGACTTTCAGGATCAATAAGTCCAACCATTAACCCAGCACTCACAGATTGTCACTAACCCATGTCCCTCAGCAACACATCTACACTGCTTTTAAAACCTCTTCGGGGATGGGGACTCCACCAGTGCCCTGGGCAGCCTGTTCCAGTGCTTGACAACCTTTCTGGCAAAAAAACCCCACAACATTCTGTGTCCAACCTAAACCTCCCCTGGTGCAACTTGAAGTAATGTCTTCTTGTCCTATTGCTTGTTACCTGGGAGAAGAGACTGACCCCCAGACACCTTCAGACGAACAGACACACCTGCAGTGCTGTCTCGCGGTAGTTGTTACACCTGACTCCAGATACTCTGCTGTGCTATGAGTCACCCATGCTGCGACAGCACAGCAGCCTTAGCTCATGAGCTGTCTGAATGTCAGCTGGAGATTAATGTGTCATCTATTAGGTCTTGCCATGAAACCAGCTTCTTTGGCAGAAGAAACTCCATATAGACACTAGATACTGAAGTTAGATGTAGATACTCAAGTCCACCTTCAGCTGAGTAGCATTAGCTTTCACCTTGGCAAGAACCAGTAAGATGTTTAAGGATAAATCTGTGCTCATTCAGGGGGAGGCTGAGGGCAGACATGTGCAGTATGCTGGGGACCCGTCATTGGCTATGTACTTTATTCCTCCCTCTTCCCCAGGGATTGGCTTTGGGCCATGGTGAGAGGGGACTTTAGTCTGGCTGCTCTTCATTTTTGATGTTCAACAGTGTTGTGGAGCAGGATGTAGAGCCAGGACTGCCTCCTCTCCAGTCCTGTGGGACCTTCTCCACCTCGTACTACTATTATAACCTTATCTATTATGATTAATGAGTTCCAAAGCTGTTCTAAAACTTAAGTGCCTGGAGACCCATCTGAAACTCATCTCCATTCCATGCACAGGTCCCAGGTGCTGCTCTTCATAGGTGGCCATGCTGGCTTGTGAGGGGAAATGAGGTAAATACACATGGCTTGGCAGGAGATAAATATTGACAGCACTTTCTGGCAGCAGACCCGAGGCCTCATACAAGTGGAAACTGATGGTTTCATGTTCTGGTACCTTTTCCCCTCAGTGTTACCACCTCCTAATTGCAACCATGGAGAAAAGTGCAAAGACGATGATTGATCAAGGAGGCACTGCCATGTGTCATTTTTCAGCTGGCACCTGGGGGAGTTCTTCACAGTGAGGGTGGTGAAATACTGGAACAGGTTGCCCAGAGATGTGGTGGAGGCCCCATCCATGGAGATATCCAAGAACAGACCTGATGGGGCCCTGAACAGCCTGATCTAGTTAAAGATGTCCTGAAAGGATGTACCTGAATGGAGGTTGGAGTGGGGTCAGAGTTGGTTTTTTCTCTCAAGGGGCCAACTAACTAAAAGCAAGAGGTAATGGCCTCGAAGTGTGCCAGGAGAGGCTTAGGTTAGATCTTGGGATTCTCTTTCCTGCAAGAGTGGCCAGGAATTTGAACAGGCTGCCCAGGGAGGAGGTGTAGTCGCAGTCCCTGGAGGTGTTCAAAAGATGTGTAGATGTGGCACTCTGGGACAAGGTTTAGTGGTCATGGAGGTGTTGGGTAGAAGGTTGGACTTTATGATCTTAGAGGTCTTTTCCAACCCTATTGATGCTGTGGTTCTGTGATGCAAATACATTTTCTCCAAAGGCATTTTCTCCTGCTCAAACACAACTACACCAAACCAAAGGTGCTCACAGCAATAAAAGATCAAGAAAATGGATGAGTTTGGGTGCAAGCATTTAGAGATTAGAAAGTAGAAGATTGGTCCATGTGTCTGTATTAAAAACACCTTTGCCATTTTTGCTCTCCCAAAGAGAACATCTACAGAAGAAGGCTAACCTGGAGCTCTCCCAGTGACTGGGCTGACCACAAGGCAATCGCCAACACTAGGTATAAGGTTAAAATGAAACACCTGCATGGAAGGTGTTTGCAGAAGAGCAGTCCTCATTTGCCTGTGGATAAGAGAATTAAAGGCATTCACCCAGCTGGGTGAAGTACCATGAGACCCCAGGTGGGAAGTGCTAAGCATCACAATTACTATTTACTGTATATTAGGGTTTGCTATTCAGAAGGATTTCTGTGTGGAGAGAACTTGGAGGATCTGGTCTGGCTCTGTGACTCTCGAGGGATTTTTGTCTCTACCACAATTATAGATGAGGACTGAGCGAAACCCTGTGGTTTGACTCTATGAAACATTAAATTCAGCAGCAGCTCATGTTTTTAGGGTGAAAAAATAACTGAAAAAAGGAAATGCTTCAGAATGTATTTAACCAGTACTGAGTCTTCTTAAACAGGGATCGCCCACGGGTGTGAGAGAAAACTGCAGGCTGAAGGCTCCTGGTTGTGAAATGGAGCACTGTGCACAAGGGTGTCAGGTGTTTGAGTCCTCCTCTGTCCCCCCCAGCCTGCAGGGAGAATTCACTTGTGCCTCCCTGTTGTTCCTGGTGGCTGATGTTTTGGTTGAAGTCTTACCTGGAGGAGGCTTCTCTTGCATCACCCTTTGGTCCCCGCAGAGGAGAAGAGCAGGACACTTCCCCATGAGCTGGGGAGGTTGGCTTGCCATGTTTTGAAAGGTGAGACATCTTCCTGGGTGAACTGCAGGAACTGCCAAACCCATGGGAGGTGTGTGTGTGTGTGTGCCTGCTTACTGTACGCCTGCAGATTACCCACTGCATTTAGATGTTTAGTTCTAAGGACCAGGAGTTTATTCTGCTTCATGCTTAAGTAAACACTGGAAGCTTGGATCCTCTGTACCGGATAAAGCCTCTGGTTCATCAGGTCTGGTATCCTGCCCCTGGCAGTAACTCACAGTGATACTGGGGAAGCTGTGGTGCTGGGACACAGCGGTGCAGCTGGGGTGTATTCCTGGCTGATTTACTCTAGGTGATCCTGCTCTAGCAGCAGTGTTGGACTAGATGTCATCAGAAGCACTTTTGAACCCTCATCATTCTGTGCCTCTGTGCCTCTGTGCTGTGTGGCACTGGGTGTGGAGCACTTGGGCACCATGTGTTCCGATCCCACCTGTCTGGAACAGCAAACCCTCAGGTTTCACCTTCTTACGTCTTAGTTATAGCTGCATTTCAGTATCTGAAGGGACCTACAGGAAGGATGGGGAAGGACTGTTCAGAAGGGTTTGCAGTGATAGGACAAGGGGTAATGGCTTGAAACTGGAGCAGGGAAGATTTAAGTTGGACAAAGGAGCTGTTGCTGCTGCTTTTTTGTTGCTGCTCAGTCTTTTTCACATCATGGCTATACCTCTGCCAGGAGAAACCTCCTGTAGTTCTGCTCTTGCATACCAGCATGTCCCTGCATAGCTCCTCCTCAGTGTGCTGAGGCCTTTGGTCCTGGCTCACACATAGAGAAATTGCTGCTGTTACAGCTTGCGGGTGGGAAAAACATTGCCCAGGTTGACTCTGGCATTTCTAACCACTCCTACCATCACCACAGAGTGTCTGTGGTTTGGTTGTTCTAAACTTCATCCCTGATGTGACTTATAACCACTGATCTACCCTCCAAGCTAAGACTACAAGGTACAGCAGGAGGTGAAACACTATATGGGAAATTAGGACGCATGAAAGCTTTTGTACAAAGGAAGTCACTCACTGTACATAAACTGGGGAGCCACTCGGGGCAGACCTTTAGGATTTGGTGGATTATTATCCCTGGGCTTCAATGTTAAAAAGTGTTTATTCATTATAGCTCCCTAGTCCTCCTCCCACCATGTCCTAGCTGTGGGGCTCTGAAAGACTCAGAAATCCCTCTCCTCCCTGACTGCCTCATCACCCACCCTCAGCACTTGGGCATCTCCACCTAAGGCTGGAGCTTAGCCCTGCACTGCTCTCCTGCTGTCTGCTGTAACTAAACACGGTACAGTTGTGAAGTTTCAGTACTTCAGGAACCATATGTGTGGTTGCTCTGCCCCCTCTCCCCCTGTGCCCACATGCTGCAGCCTTGCCACACAGAGGGTTCAGACCTGATGCTTCTCACAGGAGCTAGGAGAGGTGATATTATTCCAGTTCTGTTACCACCTAATGCTGCTGCTGTTTCCAACCCCCTAATTACAAACGCAAATGCAGTGAGTCACATCCCCATGGATGGCTTTTCCCAGATGCCTTCCTCATTGTTGGGTGACTGACTCTTCCTCATCAAACCTGGATGGAAACTCTCCCATGAAAAGGACTGGAAATCCTGCATTCTGGAGGGAGTCTGTGGTTTGTGTGGTGCAAAGCTTCCTAGATGTGACCGAAGGAGTACTTTGGTGCTGAACTGAGGCCAGGCCGGGTCTGCCTCATGACAAATGAGGCAGGAAAAGAGTAGGGATATGAGCTCACGGTGTTCCCATTCCTTTTTTTCCACCCCTTCATTTGGATCAGGTTCTTTTACATGTCTCCATTCCATGCTATCTAGCTGCAAAACTAAAAAAAAAGAAATGGTGCAGAGCTCTCCAGCTCCACTCAGGGTTTTGCACTCTGCTTTGTTTTGAGTGCAGGTTGTATTTGCCTTGGTCCTAATTTGTGAGCAGTGGCTTTGCCCTGTGCATGGGAGCTGTGACCTGCAGAGCACAGCCCTCATCTGCTGCCTGCAGTGGCACTGCTGGCAGGCCTGGATCCATTGAGGCTCTCCTGGCTCTGACAAAAGGAGCATCACATTAGCATGTATGGCTTGATGAAATATTCCTCCCTTAGAGATAGAAAGGAGATAACCTTGGAGGCAAGAGACAAAAATGACATTCCCCGTTATCCATCATGCCTGGCAGCACATAGCCTGGGAGTTGGTCATGGGCAGACACAACCTTCCCAAGTACAGTGCTCCTGTGGCTCCCCTGGAAGGATTCTTTGTTGGGAAGTATTTCCTGGTATTCAGCCTAAACCTTTCCTTTCTTAATCTCATTATTCTTAGTTATACTCCATGTATAACTGGAAATAATTCCTCTTCCTCCTTAATGTTTACAGCCTCCAAATACTTGGAGGTTGCTGCCAGTCCCCTTAGTTGTCTCTTAGCTGAACAATATCTGTTTGGCTCTTGTGACCTCTCCTTAGAACCCCCTTCCCAGTTCCTTCTCTGCTGCCGTTCTACCATGAAGGGGTTCTGCCTGGGATGCAGCCTTCATCCCAGCTGCACAGCGCCTGCAGAGGCACGTGGGAAGGACTGTCTTGGTGAGATGTTCTCTGGGGCACACACAATGTCTTGGCCAGTTGTCAGCCTCCTGCACCTCATGGTGCTCCTTATGCATCTCTTGCAGCTTCTTAAGATGAAGCCAAACTTGGAGCAAATTGTATTTTCAACCTGCTTTGTCTTTCTTCTTCCAGATTTTTTCTCAGCTCTTCTCCTTCATCCCAGGGAAAAGGGAGCTGGAAGCTACCTCCCTCCCTCTTCCTGGGCAGCAGCATTTGTTGAGCTGCTGCAAAGACCCCATCTCACCACAGCTTTCATTCTCTGGAGTCTTTTCCTCGTCCATGGAGTAAGTTAAACCCCATAAGCTATCCCAAGATTTATTGGTATCAAAGCTGGCGGCTGGAGAAGAGTCCCAGGACGTCTGCATTAGGGAAACACTTGCCCAGCAGCATTCTCAGAGCCCTCCTGCAGATTGCCCACGGGCTGGGTGGCTGAGGCAAGGTGCTATAGGTGTGGGGTCCTTCATCCCCAGCACTCAGCTCCCATCACCCAGCAGCAGCAGCAGCCGTGAAACCCGAAACGTCGCCTCCCAACCCAGGGCAGGCTGTCCGCTAATTCCTCCCAGTGTAAACTTACACCTGGAGCTGTTTTCTGACAACGGGAGAGGGCCAGGCTGGTCGAGGGCTGCCCAACCACTACAAATTAGAGCACTGAGTGGCAGCTCTCCCAAGGTTGCTGCTCCCTTCTCCCGCCTCAGGCTGCAGGCTTTTGATGCTCACTGCAGTCACCCTGGTATTTTTCCCTCGGTGTGCTGCACTTAATTATTTCTCTCTTGGGTTGCAGCTATCATCTTCTCCTGACCAAAAGTGCCTGCAGCCATGACAAGAGCAAGAGTAAGCAGGTGACTGGGAGGCCTGCACGGTGGGAGTGGGGCAGCTGGCTGTGCCCAAGCCCTTTTACTCCAGGATCACTGTGCCAGCACTGGACGAAGCCTTGTTGGTGAGTTTTCTGCCTTCCTCTTTCTCAGGACCTGAGGAGGATGCAGATGCAGGAAGGATGTGCTGGGGCAGGTAGGGGCCCAAGGGCAAGGTCAGCTCTTGTGTCACCTATGGATGATGCTCTCTGCCTTCCAGCAAGTGTCTCTGAGGTGAGACTGTGGACTCTTGCTTTAGGTTGATGGGGAGCAGGGCTGGGAGCCCTGGCTCAGAGCAGTGGTGGCCAGCTTGCACTCAGCATCAGGCTAGTGGTGACTGCAGGATGCTGATCTTCCTTCTGGAGGCAGAAATCCAGCAGGATCAGGATGTGTTGAAGTCCTCTAGTCCAGCCAAACCAACCTGGGAGGACTCACTGCAAAGCACCACCTGCACACCACTAAGGCATGGCTGATGTCTGAGGTCAGTGTGCAGGAGAGGAGCCTCACTCCAGGAGAATTCATCCCTCCTGCCAGCAGCTCTTCTTGAGGTGGATGGCCACGAATTTGTATCCCACCTGCTAAGGTGCTGTGAAATGCAGTGTCTGACTTTTCTTCCAGCACAGCAGCCAGCTCTGCTTCCAGTGGTGGTAGAACAAGTGGGAGCTGGTTGCGTTAAACATCTGTGTGAACCCCAGGCAAGGTGTGCCCTCAGGAAGCTCCCTTTCACTGCTCTCCATCACTAACTCCTCAAGCGAGGGCAGGAGCTCTCTGGAAGCTCGTCCATACCAAAATGGCCAGCACAGCATCACAGATGTCACTGCTGCTCTGGCAGGCACAGCTTCATGGGCTCGGTCCTGTCTCGTATGGGTGGTGGAAGAGGAGACTTGCAGCTGCATGTGGAGCTTCTTCCTGTAACACAGACAGCCCACAGCAGAAACTGTGGGATCACAGAATGGTTTGGGTTGGAAAGGACCTTGAAATGTCACCTAGTCCAAACCCCCTGCAGACAGCAGAGATATCTTCAACTAGAGCAGGTTGCTCAGAGCCCTAAACAAGCTGGCCTGGACTGTTTCCAGGGATGAAAACGCCCTGGCCTCATGGATACTGCTCTCCCAGTGCTGCAGGCAGGCAGGCCCTCAGGCCAGAAAGCATTTAACCCTTCAAAAATGCTTTGAATAATCCCAAACTGGCACTTCCTCATAATAATGGAGGTGGGAAGTTATGCTGGCAGTGTGAGTCATGCCACCCTGTGCTCTGGGAGCTCTGTTGCCCACGTTACGTACACACACACTCAAACACAGGTTTGGTGTGAAGGGGTTGCTGACACACTGCCCCTGTCCTGATTCTAACAGGTTATTATTGTTAGAAGTGGACAGCAATTAATTGTGAGTGAGTCACTGCTGCTGCAAGTGTAACTTTGTACTCCTCTGGCAATTTTGCTTTTGTCCTACATGTTTTTTTTTTTTTTTCTGCTTGTTTATAATAGGCAGTGAAATAAATGGCCAGCTATAGGCAGTTATTATGGCACAGAGTCACAAAATCACAGAGCCATTGCAGCTGGAAAGGCCCTCTAAGATCATCAAGTCCAGCTGGCAGCTTAACACCACCATGGCCACTAAACTGTGCTCCCAGGTGCCATGGCCACAGGTTTCTTGAACGCCCCCAGGGATGGGAACTCCACCACCTCCCTGGACAGCCTGTTTCAGAGACTGACCACTCTTGCATTGAAGAAATTTTTGCTAATACCCAAGTTAAACCTTCCTGCTTGAGGTCATTTCCTCTTGTCCTATCACCTGATACTAGAAACAAGACATTGACTCCCACCTCACTGCAACCTTCTTTCAGAGAGCTGTAGACAGCAAGGAGGTCTTTCCTCACCTTCCTCTTCTCCAGACTAAACAGCCCCCGTTCCCTCAGTTGTTCCTTGTAAGAATTCTCTAGACCCTTCACTCTTCTCTCTTTTCTACTTGGCTAAATTGGAGTCTTAATCTGCAGCTTTTCTACAAGGAAAAGATTGCAATTTATGGTGGGTGATTTTAGTGCCACCCAACAGACCTGTTCAGAAAATGGTCTGATGTGGCAGAAGTCCTCTGCCTCCAAAAGCTTTGCTCTGCTGCGTGTTTGCACAGCAGAATATTTTGAGCTGTTCTTCCTCGTACCTCTTCTTTCAGCAAATAGCCTTTCACTCTGATCTGACAAGCTTGTACTGCTCCAGTGCAACAACTTGCCCATACATATTGTGGTGGTGTATTAAAGAGCTCCCTCATTATTTTGGTGCAGTGTGTATCTGCCTCCAGCATTTGTCAAGGCTTGTTCCATCCAGACGTGTTTGTCTTATCAGAGGGGGAAAGAAAGGAAAAGCAACCAGCCCTTTGGAACTGTCACTGGCAATTAATAACATTAAAGAAAACAAAGAGAAGCACAGGTCCCCATACGGAATGCCTGCCATTATGGCACCAAGGAGGAAATAAGGGATTGGGAGCCAGTTTGGAAAGCAGCTTGTGTCCCAGGCTGAATGCTTGCCCACAACAGGCAGTCAGACGAGGAGAAGGGTGATGCCTGCGAGCATCAGGGATGTGAAGGCTCCTGGGTGCCCTCCCTCAGTGACCAGCCATGGTCCAGGTGGGGCTGAGTTCAGCCCTGCCCCTTGTTCTGCTGAGTGCATGGCTCAGAAATGTGCTCTCCTCCTCTTTAGTGGCATTTTGGTGTAATGGAAGAATTAAGTAATTTGCCAGGAGAATGTAAACTCTTAGTGAAAAACCTCCAGTGGTACTCAAAGTATCCCCAGGTGCCATCAGCTCTGCTGCTGTTTGGAAGCTCTACATTAAATATTGAGGGGACAGGGTTTGCCTTGCTCAAAGTTCACACTTTGAGCCAAAAGCAGCTAAAAAGCTGGATTTAATGCCTTGTGGTCATTTTGTTTTCATGGTAGCAGGTGGAACAGAGGCAAGAATCTCAAGTCCTTTACCTGCAAAGCTTAAGGTTAATCCTTTATCACTAATTCTGTGCTACTGCAGCGCCATCCCCACCACTGATGCCACAGAAACATCCCAGGTGCTGGCTCTGCTCCAGAGCGCTTCCATGGATCTCCAGTAAGGTGAGGAAGCTGTGTCAGTCCTGTTTGGTGGTTTTACACCTGCAGAGCCCCTGGACTGGGTTGCTGTGCAGGGTGAGCCTGGAGTGTCACTCCTTGCCTTTCTTTCGCCTCGGGAGCTCATCAGCAGAGTCGATGTCACCGTATCTCATTTCAAAATGCTCTGCAAGAGCTGCTGCTGCTGCTGTCACAAGAGTATTCCCAGGCACTCCTCCTGCAGGATTTCTCTCCTTTTCAGGTGATGAAAGTGTATCATTTTCTGCTTCTCAGGACAGACTTCAATTCTTAGTGGTCTATCCAAAACCCAGCAAAATCAGCACCAGTCTCAAAGCATTCCAATGAGTGTGCAGTGTGACCTGAAGAGCAGAAGGCAGGTGACATGACTTTGCTGCTGTTACAACAGGGCAGGTCCCTGGCTTTCATCTAGCACTGATTTTGCTCTTTCCATCATATGGTTAAACCCAGGAGCTCCCCTCCCATGTAAGTCTGAAGCTCCTCACCATAACTGCATTTTTAATCTCCTCTGAGGAGCGGAAAGTCAAACTCTGCCTAAACCAGCAGATTTGTGGAGATGCCCAATCTTGGTTAGCATGGCCCTTTGAGAAGCACAGAGTGAGGGTCAACATCCTCCACTTGCAATCTCTTGATGCTTTTTACCTGCTGTGGAATTACTTCCTTGCACCTTTCTGTGCCATGAACTCATGAGGTCCCTCTGAAGACAACAGGTCTCTTTGTTTTCGAGACAGAATGAACAAGACCCCAAGGATCATTGTGTGAGCAGGATGCTGCCCATGAAGGAGAAGCAGACAGTGCCACAGAGGGCTGTGGGTGTGCACATGGCTTCCAAGCCCCTCTTCTCCCTTCCTCAGCCTGCAGATTCCTGGCAGTGGGATGCAGGGCTGTTAGTACTGCTGGGGCAGCTCTCTTCTGCTCTCACTAAGCAGAGCAGAGCAATTCCCATTGCTCTCAGCCTGGGTTGTGTTGCCAGCACTCAGTTGACTCGGGAAGCTGTGCTCTGCTCACACACATTCGGCGCTTGCTCTTTCAAGTGTTTTCCTACACTCTCCATTGAAAGAAGGGGGAAGGATAATGATCCTGTAGAGATCTGGGAAAGGACTGAGCCTAGCCCTGGTGTCCAGGCTGACATTCAAGATCTTGAAAACTGTGTGCTTTGCTGCTCATTTGTGCTGCAAAGACAATACAGGCAGTTCGGCTCCTCCTTTCCAGCACATCTCCACACACAGGCCCATCCTGTCACTGCTGCTTGGCTTATAGCCCTCAGCCTGTGCAGGGCTCTGCATGCAGGCTCTGCTTTTCCTACTGTTTTATGATATTAGATGCATTCTTTTCTGAAAGCCTCCATGACTGCATGATTCCAAACCTTGACACACTTGGATTTGACTGGGTTCTTCGCACATGTGTCTGGCAAAGTTCTGCAATCCTTAATTATGACTGTTAGTGGAGGTTCAGCTCAACTGAACTGAAGCTCAAGTCCCAGAGCTGGTCTTCCTGCCTGAAGCTCTGGTTTCATGACTCTTTCAGGCAGACATGACTGCCAAGAAAGCAGGTTTGTGCTTCTCCAAGGTGAGGCTGGTCCCCACTTCCCTACATCACTTCCTTGGCATCCTGGGAATCCACCAAGTCTGCAAGACTCAGACTCTGTTAAATTAAATGAAACACAGGGAAACATGTGGAGTTCCCTGACATTTTCCCCTAGTGGCCTTGGATGTGACCTGGAGGAAAGGTGCTCTAGGAAGGCTGAACATCTCTCTTGCAGAGGTATGGTAAAGCCCCAGGCATAGGGGTTAGGGTTTGTGCCTTGAGGAGCCTTTCTGTCGCTGTTGCTTTTGCAGCTCCTCAACCCTGCAGTGACTCTGCTGAGTCCTTTTTACCAGTTTGAGTCACTTCTCCTTGAGGAAATGAGCTGAAATTGCTCCTTGCTTCCTCCTGAGATTCTCCTTGTACAAGCTTTAAACTTTACAGGAAACATGAGCAAGATTTTCCACTCTTTTTGTTCTTTTCCACCAAGGTTCCCTTTGCTGCCTGGGGAGAACTGTTGACTCTGTGCAAAGTGTTGTGGTGCAGGTAACCTCTGGCAAGACCTACATTTGGTGTACTGGTTCCAGCTCTGGAGTGCTCAGCACAGCACAGAGGGGACCTGTTGGAGAGAAGGCCACAGCAGTGCTAGGAGAGTCAGAAGGGCTCTGCTGCGAGGCCAGGCTGAGACAGATGAGGGTGTTCAGCTTGGAGAGAAGAAGGCTCCAGGGAGACATTCTGGTGACCTTCCAGTGCTTAAATGGGCAAACCAGAAAGCTTTTGAGCAGGGCCTGTTGACAGGAGAAGGGGTGATGGTTTTGAAGGAGAAGAGGGAGATTTAGACTGAATAGAAGGAAGAAGTGGCAGATGCCTCATCCCGGGAACCATTCCAGGTGAGGTTGTTTGGGGCTCTGAGCAAGCTGTTCTAGTTGCAGATGTCCCTGGTGAGTGCAGGGGGTTTGGACCCTTCAAAAGTCCCTTCCAGTTCAAACCATTCTGTGATGATTCTGTGACCCTACACAAGTTCAGGGCAACTCAAACACAGCAGAGTTGGGCTGGGGGTTGTGGCTCCAGAGGAGTTACCCTGGGCTCAGCTCTGCCCTCAGTGTGGCTCCAGAGGAGTTACCCTGGGCTCAGCTCTGCCCTCAGTGTGGCTCCAGAGGAGTTACCCTGGGCTCAGCTCTGCCCTCAGTGTGGCTCCAGAGGAGTTACCCTGGGCTCAGCTCTGCCCTCAGTGTGGCTCCAGAGGAGTTACCCTGGGCTCAGCTCTGCCCTCAGTGTGGCTCCAGAGGAGTTACCCTGGGCTCAGCTCTGCCCTCACAGCACTGCTGTGCTTTGGCTGCCCCAGCAGCAGTCCTCAGGTAGTCTGACACGTTTCATAGGGGCATCAGCTTCTTTGGCCCCAACTCGTGGATCTTGAGCAAAGTCCCTCGTTTGTCAGTGGAGATGTGACAGGATGCTCCAAACGCTGCTTGCAGCCATTGGGCTGTGCCCAGGAGCGCTGTAGATTTGCAGGCTTTACCTGACAAGGGATTGTGCTAAGTATAAGGATTTCTTGCCTGCTTTGTACTTGGGTGCCCTGTTTTATTCTACCAGTAAATGATGAGGGCAGGAGAACTGCAATTTAAATTCTTGGAGAAATGTGCTTCTTAACCTCTTACTGGATGGCTGGTCTTGGAAAAGCCACATGCCTTTGCTTAGGCAGCTAAAAAGTGTGATGGAAATGAGCATTTCTAGTAATTTCTGCTTGAGGAGGTAGTGTGTCTAGATATTCCCATGAACCTTGTTCTTATCTGCAGAAAAACACAGCCAGAAGGTGAAAACAAAACGACAAAACACAGTCACAGGTGCTACAAGTGCAAAGAAGGGTAAGGCTGTATGCGGCAGAGGGAAGCTCTGGTTCAACAGGAGAGCAACTGGAGGGAATGAAGATGTGTGGTGTGCAGGACAGCATCTCTACAGGGCAATCCCAGCCCCATGAGTGTGGGATCACAGGATCATGGAGCCACAGAATCATCAAGGTTGGAAAAGACCTCTGAGGTCATTGACTTCAACTATCACCTCATCACCACTGTGCCCAGGAAGCCGTGCCCTGAAGTGCCATGTCTGCACATTGTGCTGTACACAGCAGAGGAGATGCTGTGAGCACTCGTGGTCTGGAAAAATCAGGCCTCCACTTGTGCACAGGACAATCTGAACTCTTTCCTTTCTCAACTATTTAGTTTTTTCTTCCCCTGTTTGGCAGATTCCTGAATTTTGCTTGACACATTTCCCAACTCTTGCAGAAGCTCGAGGGAAATTGGTATTTAAACTGATCTAGACATTGGAGTTTCTCCTTCACACTGTGGCTTTGACTGCCATTTCCAGACAATTATAGAATCAAGGAATCATAGAATGGTTAGGTTGGAAGGGATCTCAAGGATCATCCAGTTCCAACCCCCTGCCATAGGCAGGGACACCTCCCACTAGCACAGCTCACTCAAGGCCTCCTCCAACCTGGCCTTGAACCCCTCCAGGCAGGGAGCAGCCACAACCTCCCTGGGCGACCTGTGCCAGTGTCTCACCACCCTCACTGCAAACAACTTCCTCCTAACATCCAGTCTAAATCTTCCCTCTGCCAGTTCAAACCCACTGCCCCTTGTCCTGTCATTGCAGGACCTTGTCAATAGTCCCTCCCTAGCCTTCCTGTAGCCCCCTTCAGATCCTGGAAGGCTACTATCAGGTCCCCTCAAAGCCTTCTCTTCTCCAGGCTGCAGAGCCCCAACTCTCTCAGCCTGTCCTCACAGCAGAGCTACTCCAGCCCTCTGATCATCCTCGTGGCCCTCCTCTGGACCCACTCCAACAGAACTCCAGGTGGGGTGTGAGGAGAGTAGAGCAAAGGGGCACAATCCCCTCCCTTGCTCTGCTGCCCACACTGCTCTTGCTGCAGCCCAGCACTCGGTTGCTGTCTGAGCTGCACTCACACTGCAGCCTCAGGTTGAGCTTTTCATCAACCCAGACTCCAAGGTCCTTTTCCTCAGGGCTGCTCTCAGCCATTCCCCACCCAGCCTGTATTTGTGCTTGGGATTGTGCCTACCCAGGTGCAGGACCTTACACTTGGCCTTGTTGAATGCCATGAGGTTGGCCTGGGCACAGCTCTGCAGGCTGTCCAGGTCCCTCTGGATGGATCCCTGCCCTCTAGCAAGTGACTGTGCCACACAGCTTGGTGTCATCTGCACACTTGCAGAGGGTGCACTCCATTCCTCTGTCCATGGCACTGACAAAGATGTTAAACAGCACTGGTCCCAGCACTGACCCCTGAGGGATGTCACTTGTCACTGGTCTCCAGGTGCACATTGTGCCCTTGATCACCACTCTCTGGGTGCCACCATCCAGCCAATCCCTTACCCAGCAATAAGACAGAGTTCTCACACTGTTTTGAAAGCCAGCACAAATGAAACTTTTCACCCAATATAAATATGTCCAACACAAAGAGCAATCCTTCCTTACAGGTGGTTCTGTATGAAGAGTTGTTGCCCAGTAAGGAGCAGACACTTAATCTTTCATTCTCCTAGGCCTGTCTGGTTGGCTCTTCCCTGGGGAATGATGCTGGGTAAACCTGGTGGCTTAACCAAGCTGTAAGCAGGAACAATAGAAACCAGCCAAGGTCCAACCAGCAGCTTTACAAAGCCAGTGGTTTAATATTGGTCTAGGTGGTGCTGCCACAACTCAACTGCTGCAGTTCACTCAGGTCATTCTTATGGCTGCACATTCTGGGCTCTTTCTTGCTGAGGAGATGCCTGAGGCAGGTGGGTAGAAAGCAGAAATCTCTGCTTCAACTCCAAGCAGCACTACAGAGTGGGGACAGCGTGGCTGAGAGCAGCCAGGCAGAGAGGGACCTGGGAGTGCTGGTAGAGAGTAGCTGAACATGAGACAGCAGTGTGCCCAGGTGGGTAGGAGAGCCAATGGCATCCTGGCCTGGATCAGGAGCAGTGTGGCCAGCAGGAGCAGGGAGGTTCTTCTGCCCCTGTGCTCCGCACTGCTCAGGCCACAACTTGAGTGCTGTGTCCAGTTCTGGGCCCCTGAATTCAAGAGAGATGTTGAAGTGCTGGAAGGTGTCCAGAGAAGGGCACCAAGGCTGGTGAGGGGCCTGGGCACAGCCCTGTGAGGAGAGGCTGAGGGAGCTGGGGGTGTGCAGCCTGCAGAAGAGGAGGCTCAGGGCAGAGCTCATTGCTCTCTGCAGCTCCCTGAAGGGAGGTTGTAGCCAGCTGGGGTTGGGCTCTGCTGCCAGGTACCCAGGGACAGAACAAGGGGACACAGCCTCAAGCTGTGCCAGGGGAGGTCTAGGCTGGGTGTTAGGAGGAAGTTGTTGCCAGAGAGAGTGATTGGCATTGGAATGGGCTGCCCAGGGAGGTGGTGGAGTCGCCGTGCCTGGAGGTGTTCAAGCAAAGCCTGGCTGGGGCACTTAGTGCCATGGTCTGGTTGATTGGCTGGGGCTGGGTGCTAGGTTGGGCTGGGTGAGCTTGGAGGTCTCTTTCAACCTGGCTGATTCTATGATTCTATGATTTTTGTTTGGCTTTCTTGGAGCTCCAGTATGGGCACTGCTTGATTCATGTCCTGCTTGTTAAGATTTGAGCAAGCTGCAACAACGGAGGTTTACCTTTTCTAAAATCAAAGTAGTGTTGAAAAGGAATTGAAGGAACAGTGAAATGCTGTGATTTAAGATTATTTACCCTCTGGGTTAAGGAAAATCAGAAACAAAAGAGTTTTTCTGTAGTTTCAGCTTCCAGGAGAGCTCTCTGTGTGACACATGTATCCCATTCCCAAGGTCCCAAGAAGGGTCTTTCATCATCCTGTTGTGGGAGACAGACAGAACTCTGAGAGCTTTACTAACTCTGGGAACCAAACCCCAGCACACTGCTGAAGAGAGTCAATAGAAATCTGCTTAATGAGGTGAATTTGGCCAGAGATTAAGTTGGTGTGGGACATTTTCTAATAGGAGAGAAGCAGTGGGGTCACCCAAACCCCTTTGAAAATTTATTGCTGTGGTCAGGAATTCCTTGTACATACCAGGACTGGGAATCTGAGCAGCAGGCTGCTGTGGCAAGTAAAAAAATAAATGGTGTTATCTTGCTAGCCAGATAACAGAGTATCTGCTCACATAAAGTCATTTGGAGAATATTGTTTGTGAAGCCCTCTTTGCTTTGGACCCATTCCTTCTCCTTTCCGTTTTCTGATAAAAAATCCCAAACACGGAGCGGTTAAAGGCTGCCATAAAACTGAGAAGAAACACTGACACTGGCCCTTTATCATGCTCCATCTGGGAGCAGAGCCAGCTCTTCCTACTTCAAGTTTATTTCTCCTACTCTGCTTTACCTCAGATAATGTCTCATAAACAGCTAAGAGGGTCATTTATAAACGTCTCGGAATGGTTATTGCTCTCATCACAGGCTTTGGAGCTCTGCGCTTTCGGCTAGCGAACATCAAGGTAAAAACCAAAACACATTCCCGAGCCCAGAGAAGTGACTCTCTGGGAACGCCTCCTGCTCGCAGGACGGAGAAGTTGCTCCTTTTCTCCACCTCGTTGTTTGAATGATAAGCTTCAGCTCTCAGATTAGGTGAGGTTTGTTTCCAAGCTTGCTACACAGTTGAACTTCTGCTAAGCCAAGGACCGGGAGCCTGACTGGAGCATGTGAGCAGAGCGTGGCCCAAACCAAGTGTGTGACTTGGCGGCAAAGCCTCTGGGAGGGAAGGAAAGCACTAAATTCCCCCTGGTTTGGATGCGTTCTACCCAAGGCTTTGTCCTCAGTTCTGTTGGATGAATTAAAACCTCTACTAGCTAGCAGCAGCAGAGTAGGGAGGGTATGGGGGCTGCTTTCTCCTCCTCATTCATGCCTTGTTCTTAAGTGCTCCTGTCTGGGAAGTAGACAACCCCTCCCTGCAGGCATCACCTGGCTGCTTGCAAACCCCAAGTGCCTGTTCCCAGCAGGCACATGGTTCATCTTAGCATCCCTCTAAATGTGGCATATTTGTCTCCTGACTGTCCATCCACATGTGATTCCCAAGGCTGGGTACGGCAGTCGTGCCCCATAAGTCAGGCTCCAGGGTGCCTGAGCCGTGGGAGGGTGGAGCAGAATGGCAGAACACAACAATACTTCAACTCCTGATGAGCAAAAAGGGCATCCCCGTGCCCTGCTTGGAGCAGAGGCAGCAGTGAGGCCTCTTGCTCCACTCTCCTCTGCCAAAAAGTCAGCATTTGGTTAATTTCTTGTGACAGTGTTTGAAGAGTTGGGCTGAATAAAAAAGACTTTTACAATAATCTGCCATGTTCTCCGAGGGAAAAGAATCCACCTGTGTAATCTTTGGAGTTAAGCTTCCCTCAGGTCTTGTTTAACATTATGAAAATGGTAGCTCATATAATTTTATTACCTGAGCTAAATATGATTCTTTCTCTGTCTCCCAGTTATTCCTCCTAATCCATATCAATAAAACTACCAGGGCATAATGATTTTATAGGCTGCTGCTTCTTCATCTGCTTTCTTTTATTACTCTGAATGTATTCTCTTCAAATAAACTAATTAATCTCACAATTAGAAACCTGAAGTAACGTCACACAAGGCGTGCAGCTACACCAGGCAGGATGACTGGGAATTTCCTTGTCACATCCCAGCTCCAAAAGGATTCCTTTGAAAACAGCAAAGAGGAGAGTCTGTTGAATTGGGAGAGGAAGCTGGGAACGTCTGGTGCATTTGATGTGGATGGTTTGGAGGTGGACTGTTTGGAGAGGTTCTGGTCTGAGCAGCTCTGCTCTTCCCTGTCCAAAGGGAAGATATAATGCTCCCCAGATTTATTGTGCATAGAGGAGGTGGGGGTTGGTGGTCTGAAGCTCTGGAGAAGGTTGCATGCAGTCAGTCAAACCAAACTGCAGGAGACAGGACAAATTAGTTGAGCTTACTGCCAATGCCAAGGAAACCTCAACTTTGAATAATAAGATGTGAGGCTGGGCCTGGGGACCCCATCCTCACCTCTGGTTCTGTGCTTTGACTGCCCCTCCATAAGCCAGGAGTGATGAGAGATATCTGCTTCAAGCAACATCAGTGATTCCAGTTGATATTTCAAATGCACCCTGAAGCAATCACTAAGCAATTATTATCTACTATTTTTTCCAGCCCAAGTTTTCAGTCCTTGCTCAGTGAGGAGCAGTTTTTGCCTGCTGCAGTTGGTGTGGATCACTGCTAAAGTTGGCATGAGTGAATGGATCATGGTCTGAGCTCTAGTGAGGCAAAACCCCCTTGTCCTGCAACACAATATATGTCATTGTAGGCAGGCTGTGTTAGCTATCCTTACAGACATGGAAAATAAATGACCATAAAGCTGGCTAAGTCACACTGTCTGTATTGATTGTGTCTGCAGAAGTTCCAATATTGGATCCCAGTGATGTAAAAACAAAATTAAATGCTCCACCTAATTATAGTTCTGTGCACGTAGAGTTGCCTGTGAGTATTTGCAGCTGTCAGGTTCAAATATTTCTAATAACTGTGGCTGTGACATTTGTTCAACAGATGAGGTAAGAATCATAGATAAAGGGGCAGCAGCCTGGTTTGAGGAATGGAAAGAGGATCAGGGACATAACTGACTGCCATGGAGCATTGTAACATAAGTGTGAAGGTGGACTTGTACACAGCAGGTTTGGCAACTAAAATAAAGTAGCAGGTGGCATGGTAGCAACGCTGGAAATCAACACGGGGAAAACACCTCGTGGGGGCCGTGGCTGAGGACCATGTGCTGGTCCCAGCCTGGAGCCGGCTGAGTGCCAAGGCTTCTCTCAGGGAGGGTTTACAGTCCTTGAGGAGCTCATGTCATTTCTGAAACATGCTGCCCTGCAAGGAGGGCAGTGGTGTGTAGTTGTTTGTCTTGCTCTCAAATACATGAGCACCAAACCCTCTGTGCAGATGCATTCACCTCCAGGCTTCCCTGCAGAACAACCTGGGGCTTGTGCCTGTGCTACGCTGCACTACTCATACCTTCTTCCTTTCTCTGCACGGGAATTCAGCCTTCCCAAGTTGTCCTGAGCTTTCTGATCAGGAACACTCTGCCTGTGTTTGGCACAGTTCCCTTCCCCTTCCCCTNTTCTCTTCCTCTCTCTTTTTTCCTTCCTTTTTTCCTTCCTTCCTCTCTTTCTCTCTTACTTTCTCTCTTCCTCTCTTTCTTTCTCTCCTCCTTCCTTTTTTCCTTGCTTCCTCTCTCTCTCTTCCTCTCTTCCTCTCTCTCTCTTTCTTTCCCTTGCAAATTATTTCCTCCACATTTCTGCCCTCAGTGGCTATGGCAGGCTGTGTGCAAGCCAGGAGGTAACGACAGAAACAGAGTTTTGCAAAAACTTCCACTGAGAATCCCCATCAGGACACTGCTGACAGGAGATACCTTGAAAAGAAAGCACAGTAAGGAAAAACACATGGCTGGAGTTTTCGTTTGGGTTTTGTTTGAAGGTGGGGGGAGTGGAGGGAGGAAAGATTAGGAGACTATTCTCAATGTGTACGTCTTAGATCTGTGATCTTTGCAGCAGAATCCAACTGTGCAGATCTATCAAGTTCAGCCACGCTGGAGTATGCCACACAGGTGGATGGTTTAAACTTGACAGTTGAGCTTCCAACTGAAAGGAGACAGAAAGAATGAGGAGAAAAAACATGCTAAAGCCTGTTCTGCTCCCAGCTGGGCTTCGGAGCTGTGCTCCTGGCTGCCACTGCTGCTGGTAAAACAAAGGCAAGCTGATGGGTGGCTCCCCCAGCCCTACAGACCCTATTGGCTTTCCTGAAGCAACTGCAAAGTAGCCAGGACCCTCCCACCTCTCGACATAAAGGAGGTAGGGTGCAGCTCTGCTCTGAGGAGTGAAAAATAGTAGTGGGAGGAATTTAAGAGTGAATGTGTTGGACGTCCTTGAGCAGCCTGTGTCTCATAGAATCCTAGAAGGAGTTGACTTGGAAGGAACCTGAAAGATCATCTAGTTCCAATCCCCCTGCCCCTGGGCAGGGGCACCTGCTTCTGGTCCAGGTTGCTCAAAGCCTCATCTAGCCTGGTCTTAAATACATCCAGAAATGAGGCATCCACAACTTCTCTGGGAATTCCCTTCCAGTGTCTCATCATCCTCATGAGGAAGAGCTTCTTCCTAAAGTCTATTGGAAATCTACCCTGCTCTACTTTCAAACCATTGCCCCTTGACTTATCACCACACACCCTTAGAAAAGTCCCTCTCCAGCTTCCCTGTAGGTCTTCTTCAGGCAGTGGAAGGTTGCTAGGAGGTCTCTCTAGAGTCTTCTCTTCTCCAGGTTGAACAGCCCCAACTCCTTCAGGCTGTCCTTGTGGGAGGCTCTGACTCGTGAGGGAATGATGTGATCCCCAAAGTCTAGCCCCATTTAGGGCTAGATCCTCGAAGCTGCACGGGTCACCACGGAGTTCCAACTTCACTTACACAAGACAAACCACTCAGTTCCCAGCAGAAATGTTCCAGAGCTGCCTTACTCTGGACCTGGCTTCACATCCTCTTGCATCTGAAACACAGCAGGTCTGAGTGCCCATCGCGCTTCTGCTGCCGGTGTCCAGCCAGAGTGCGGAGTGAGCACGGCCTGGGTCAGTCTGACAGAAGGGAAATGTTAATGAATGCTTAAGCACATACCTGTGGCACAATCTGAAACAGGTGGATGTGGAGCCGCTGCCGGCCTCACGCTTCACTCAAACCAGATGTGCAACTCAGATTGCCGTCCTAGGAGCCATGATCAAGGGCAGGAGATGGCTGCTGGTGAGCATGATTTAAAACTGACGTTGGAGAGAGTGATTTATGCTCCAGAGCCTCCTCAGATGTGTACCCAGTAGGAAATTCTGTAGCTACACCTGTTTGCATATCTTTCAGCTGCCCCGGATGCTAATGAGAAACCCAGCTCACACAGGCACACTGAGAAACTGTAACAGTTATTGAACTCCAGGCAGAAAATGGGTTTCAGTGATTGATTTATCAGCAGGCTTTGCTGCAGGACAGATAATTCACACCAGGAGCTTTGGGCTGCACTCATATTTTGAGGCGCAAGGCTAGAGACTGCTTCCAGCAGCCCTGATAAGCACTCAGTGTTCTGGAGCCCTGTCCAAGCCAAAGCTCCCTTAGCGCTGAAGAATCATCGAGGTTGAAAATGCCTTCCAAGATCATCAGGCCCAACCACCAACCCAAGGCCATCATGCCCACTAAACCCTGTCCCACAGTGCCATGTCTACATGGGTGGTGAAAACCTCCAGGAATGATGACTCCCCCAGTTGCCTGGGCAGCCTGTTCCAGTGCCTGGCCACTCCACCTCTCTTTTTGCTTGCACTGGCAATTTCAAACCTCTGTCACCCTACACATTTGTGAAGGGTTTTAGAGCTGGTGGAGCTTCAGAATTCTCCACTCTTTCTGCTGAGATGTGTTCACTCCCTTATCCTTGGAAACACGTGGAGCTGAGTGCCTCACACTGCACACAATTCATTGGGGCTCAGTATCTGCTTGACACTTCCCTTCCCCGAGCCCTAACCATTAGTGATTCCTCTTCATCTATGACTTGGGATGCATGCAAGAGAGAGCTTCCAGCTCATCACCCTTAGCTCCTGACAATCCTCTCCAGCTGCACACTGATGGAGCATCCTGCAACAGTGTGTTGGTGTCTGCAGAGATCTCTGCTCATCACCTGCAGAGAGAGCCTTAAGAAGTGACCTTTTAGTAGAAGAGAGCCATGGTGCACCTCCTCAGAAACCACAGAGCAGTGGCAACCTCTTCTCCAAGGGACAGAAGAAACAAGGCTCAGTGCTAGAAGACCTGTGTCCTCTTCTTAAAAGTCCTGTGAATGTCCTTCTTCAAAACCTCTCCATCTTCCCAACAAGCTTCCCCAGGCTGTGGCTAGCAGCAGAGACCCATTTCAAAGAGCTGTTGAAAACCTTCTGCAGACATGCAGAGGTCTTTCCATGAAAGATGCCCCAAACTGGTGCTGGATAATGGGGAGATGCCAGCACCCCTCTGCAGAGCACTGGCTGCCTGCACCTCTCCACGTATCTGGAGCTTGGACTGGGAGTGGTGGGAGTGAGGAAAATGCTCGGGGAGGTGGCAGGATCAAATGGCTTGCTTAAGCGCTAGTCATTGCAAGTTTGTTTGTGAATCCTCATTTTACTTTGTTCAGGATAAACACAAACGTGGTCAAAGAAGAAGAAACTCTGAGTGTAAACGGTCTTGCATGTTTAAGGAGCTGCTCCTGCACTTTTTGGATGTGATAATGCGGGGCGAATAAGCTCCCATCAAAGCCACTTTGAGAATCCAACCCCGATCTCATCATCCCTCTTCCTAGCATCAAATTGCAAGCGAGCAACAAGACTTCTGCTTAATTATAGCCCGGGGAGTGATGTTTGGGCTGTGAATCACGTTAGATTTCACACTGATAGAGGCGGAGTACATGTGCGACGCTATCTGCAGGTCGGGCACAGCTCCTGGCTGCAGCCTCCCAGAGGCGCACAGCCTGCATCCCGCTACGGCTCAGCCTTGCCAGTCCCCTGGGCTCGGTGGCAGCCGTGCTGGCACCAGGGACTACACTTAGGTTCTGCGGCTCTTTTACCGTGCAGCCTCACTGCTCATCCTTTCCACTTGTCTCCAAAAGCCTTGGGAATTGGAAGATTTCCTTTTTCTCTTTGCATAAGCAAGACATAAATTCAAAGGGTTCTGCTGCATATTTGTTAAGATGCATATTTATGTGCAAAACCCTCCCTACCCCTCAGAAGCCATTTAGTTAAAAGAGGATAAAGATGATTTACTTACGCCTCAGGCTTGTTGCTATTTAAACACTGCACGTTTCTATCTATGTACTGGGGTATTTATAAAGTGAGCACAGTTAAATTAGCAGCGTCTGCCTCTCCTAAGCCATTTCTGAAGGCTCCACCAGCGCTTCTTTGCGGGAACAAACTCCGGGATGGTCAGACCCTGTGGTGCTGCCTGCAGGACAGTGAGAGCGACTCCCCTTTGCCAGAGGCCAGAGGGAAAGGCAACGGTGCACAGAGATTCCTGAGCCTGGCAAACTGCTGCTTTTTGGTGAAGCCTCAGCTTTGCAAATCGTGCTGCCACCATGCAAGGGACGCAGTCTCGCTGAGATGATTGCTCCATCACCCAGCTCTCCCGGCAGGCTCCTGACATCCCATGAGCTCCAGATGTGGTACCTAAGGGGCAACATCCCCGGGACCCTCCCCCTGTGAGCTCGGCGAGGTTTTTCCTCCTGCCCAGGGATATTAGCAGTAACAACGCCGGTGTAGTCGGCAACTGGCTGGCCGTGCTTAATGACCCGAGGCACCTCAGCTCCTCTCAGCTGGCTCCCAATCCCCAGGAAATGCACCCTGGCTTGATTACTGCTGCCTAAAGAGTCACACATGTACACTGGGAACCTTCTCTTCATTAACTTAACCTGTGCCCAAGGAGCTGCTGCAGAAACACATTTTTTCAATCAGATAACGCATTTTGAATTAAATGAGTTGGTTTCTACCCATTTTCTCTTCCTCTCCTGCTGTACAGGAGCTATCTGTGCCTAAAGCTGTAATGGGATCCCCCCCGAAGTTGGCTGTGTTCTTCCGAGGCGACGGCAGCGCTAATTAAGATGTGTTACTGTTTTCCACTGGGACTATTTGTACCATATGGACTCTGAGCAAAGGCTGTTCCTGAAAAGTCAAGACAAGATGCAACAGATGAGATCAGGTAGGGGAAAGCCACTGAAGAAGCTCCAGTCGAGCAGGAAGTTTGATATTCCAGTACCTGCCTGCCTGGAGATCCCCTGCAGAGGATTCTGGCAGCGGTTTCAGAAACAACCACACACATTTGTTAGACACATTCTGAGTGATATATGGCAAATGTTTGCAAAGCAGCTGAGAAGAAAAGCTGCTGGGGCAGGGCTTTGGGTTTTCAGACTGCAACAGTGCACTAGGGAGACTGACCTGAAGATAATACAGCTCTGGGGAGTGCCAGCAGAGCTGAATTAAGCATGAATCAGAATCCTTTGTTCAATAGTGAGGTAAGAAATGGGCCAGTATTCCCATTCCAGAAACTTTCTTCTTCTCCCTCTAAATGAGCACTTCCCAGAACTGCCAGACCATGGCTGCTCTATGTTCCAGGCTTGTCTTTGGTGATGGGTGGGAAATTGTATGTACTCCTTGTCCCAAAAATCAAGAACAGATCTGCTCCTTTCCAGATGGGAACCAAGGCCATCAGCACTCAGAAACAGCCTGGGGTGGCCCTAAGGACCAGCCTCTTTCCTGTGCAGCAAAGTGGGGGAGGATGGCGGTGCTGCCCTACTCCAGGTGCCATTCCTGTGTCTCTGGGGTTAGTGTTGAGGGCAGAAATGTCGTTGTGCAGGTGAGGTGACACTTTACTTTGTCCCTCTGAGGGGCAAAAATCCACTCCCCAGTCTTGGTACTCAGGTAGTCAACTGCATCTGCTTGATTTTCACCTCTCCAGATCCTATCCCAAGCTGTGCAACCTGTCACCCCTGGCACTGCAACTTGGGGAGGACTCTCTGAGTCCAAGGACATTGAAGTGGCAGTTTCAGGCTGTGCTTAAAAAGAATTCTTTCTTTCTAATTTTTTTTTTTAATTCCTGAGCAGACAGCAGCTCCCAAGACCGCAGAGAGCTTTGGGTTGGGATCTTGGTTTTGTTTTGCTGGTGTTGGAGGATAGAAAGGGAGCAAAAAAGTGAGATGCTCTTCCTGGAAAGGCAGGCTGCAGGCTGGGTGCCCTGGATCATAGAATCATAGAATCATAGAATGGTAAGGTTGGAAGGGACCTCAAGGATCATCGACTTCCAACCCCCTACCATAGGCAGGGACACCCCCCACTAGCACAGGTCACTCAAGGCCTCCTCCAACCTGGCCTTGAACACCTCCAGGCAGGGAGCAGCCACAACCTCCCTGGGCAACCTGTGCCAGTGCCTCACCACCCTCACTGGAAAGAACTTCCTCCTAACATCCAGTCTAAATCTCCCCTCTACCTGTGCCTACCCAGGTGCAGGACCTTACACTTGGCCTTGTTGAATGCCATGAGGTTGGCCTGGGCACAGCTCTGCAGGCTGTCCAGGTCCCTCTGGATGGATCCCTGCCCTCTAGCAAGTCGACTGTGCCACACAGCTTGGTGCCATCTGCACACTTGCTGAGGCTGCACTGATTCCTCTGTCCATGGCACTGACAAAGATGTCAAACAGCACTGGTGCCAGCACTGACCCCTGAGGGACACCACTTGGCACTGGTCTCCAGGTGGACATTGTGCCCTTGATCACCACTCTCTGGGTGCCACCATCCAGCCAATTCCTTACCCAGCAGTGGTCCATCCATCAAGTCCATGTTTTTCCAGTTTGGTGACCAGGATGTCATGTGGGACAGAGTCAAATGCCTTACTCAGGTCCAGGTAGATGCCATCAGCTGCCCTTCCCTTGTCCACTGTCGCTGTGACTTCATCATACAAAGCCACTAAATTTGTCAGGCAGATCTGCCCTTGGTGCAGCCATTGCTGGTTCCCACCAATCACCTCTGCTTTGTTTTCCATTTGCCTTAGCAGAGCTTTCAGCAGGATCTGCTCCATGATTGTCAGGCACAGAGGTGAGGCTGACTGCTCTGTATATCCCAGGGTCATCCTTTTTTCCCTTCTTGCAGATGGGTGTTATGTTTGCCCTTCTCCAGTCAGCAGGAACTTCACCACTCTGCCAAGGGATGCCTGCGCTTCCCTTACAGCTCTTTGCCCACACGTGGGGCAAGAGGAAAGAATATGCACAATTTATTCTGTGTTGCCTTGGAATGAGAGGAAATCCTTCACTCCCAAAGTGTTTGTTTCTTTGCTGATGTGACTTCAACAGTCTTCTGAAGAAAGTGGTACAAAAGAAATAACATTTAACGCAATTTCCTGTGTATAAGAAGTTAAATAGCTCTGCAATGAAATGTGAAGTCAAGAACTTTGAAGCAGAGTTATTCTTTGTTCTTGGTTTCAGTGGTGAATTTCTCAGAGCTTGCATGGCATGGAGGAGATCTTTTTTCAGGAGGGGAAAAAAAAAAAAAAAGCCCCCTTGGCATGTTTCATGGAAATCAATCTGAACTGGAATTTCAGCTGCTAGTAAATCAATGCCATCCCCGTGCTCCCTGGGAATATTTACCCCTTCCTTGAAGATGTTGCTCTTATTTATGTTAAAAAAAGGCTGGATAGTGCTTGATATACAGCATGTGAGACAGCACCAGCACTTTAAAGCCATCACAAAGGAGTGTGAGCTCTGCAATCCACCCTTGAGAAGGCAACCATTGCTTTTGCCAGCCTCTTCATTGCCTTCGTCTTACAAGGTCCCGCTGCGATGCTCTCCTGTCCTTGCTGCTCTGAGTGGCAGATTAGGTGGAGAAGCACTCTGTGGGTCATGTGTACCAGAAAATACTTTTTCTGTGGCCCGAGACCACTGAAATCAAGCTGCTTGCAAGTGGCCCATGCTGCACCCTGTAGCTCCACCTCTTTAGCAGCAGGGTTTGGGAGCTGGGCAGTTTGCCATTAGCTCTTTGTCCTGGGAAGTTGTCATTCATCCCTCACAGCAGCTTCTGCTCAAAGTGATCCATCACCATGTCAGTAGCAAGCCCTTGCTTGTTCCTTCCCATGGATCAGGAGCAGAAGACAGAGACGTCCAGGGATGGGAGGAACAGTTCTGTGTGTTTTGGGTGTTAGACTCTCCAGTGTGGATTTTCTTCTGGGTACATGACCCCTGGGGAGCACCTGTCCCACCCATGTTTTGTGGGGACAGGGGTGGCACAGAGCGCAGACAGGTTCCTCCAGCTCACTGTACTTTCCCCGGTACCACTGGGCACCACCAACATGCCAAGGCCTTTGCCAGGTGAAGGAATCATCACAGAGTCAATCTGCCACGTCAGAATTCCCTGCTGGTTTGCATGCTCAGGTTACTCGACTGCCTTTTGCTGGGTCTGTTGCTTTTATACTCATTGGTTTTCCAGATCCCATGGTGGCAGAGCTCTTATCTTAGACGTGAGCAGGACAGGCTTTAGAAGACAGACACCGACATTGGGCATTAGGCACTGAAGCACCCTTGAAGACAGCAGTTTGGGCCCAGGCTCACAAAACTTGGGGGATTAGCCCGAGATTTCTTGAAAGTAGCATGGGAAAGAAGAGTGTCAGTTCCTTCCCAGAGTTTTTTCCTGCTGGAAACATTCAAGGAAAGAGATTTTCTGTGCTGCAGATACTCACAGGTCCTGAGTGCTCACTGTGCATCCCTCCATGCTCACACTACGAGCCCTCACCCAGCTAACTGCCACATCTCCCTACCGCGACAGACAGCACAAGCCGGGGGAGGCTGCAGGAAGAAAAGGTCCTTCCTCTCTCCCTGCCCCTGGAAGAGAGGCAGAGGGGCTGCATGCACAGTTAACACTTGCATTATCTGCCCCATATGCAGCCATCTGGTTCTGCTGAAGGGTTTGATCTCTCAGCCGGGTTTGATTTACGTGGCAAGAGCAGAGGCATTCCCATGGCAGCGGCTGAACCCCTTGGTTAACACTGCCACTGCTTAAGGGGAAAGCTGGATCCCACCAAGGCTGAGTTTTACGTTGCCCCTTATTGGACACATGTGGGGTGGGAAAGGCTCTCTGCTCGCCTCTGGCCTGCTGTGGCTGGGTTTGGGCCAGGCAACCTGAAACCCGTTTGTGATTTGCGATGCCTGATGTCTTGTGCTGTGGGAATGCCACATTCCTGGTGATCGAAGTTCAGGAAAGTGATACCAAAGGGCACTTCTGCACTACATAAAAACCCTAGAGCAGGGATTTTGAACTTGATGGAAGGAGGTTTCTGTCCCCTGTCGTGATGGTGGCAGCGTCAGGTTTGGTGTCCAGGTGACAAAGAGTCTCGGTGAGACGTTTCGTGAGCGTAGTGCTCCTGGGAGCACATTGGCACCCTCACTTTGCACGCAGGGAATCCCACAGTGCTGCACATTGCTTGTCTTATGTCCCAGGTCAGACCCACAGTCATCAATTCCAGCACTGGAACATGACCCACTGAGGTGGTGGAGTCATTTATCACACAAATAGATGTGGTGCTGAGGGACATGGTTTAGTGGAAGTGGCTTAGCAATAGTGGTGGGATCGTGAGCTTAGGGGAGCAGCTGGAAGTGATGCTCTCAAATGTCTTTAATTCTGTAATTCCATTATTCCCCAACGGTCTTCCCCCTTTTCATTCACTTCACTGAGTGTGCTAAAAACCATTTCCAGCGGCTGCAGACTTGAAGCTCCTTGGTCATAGAATCATAGAACGGTAAGGTTGGAAGGGACCTCAAGGACCATTGAGTTCCAATCCCCTGCCATGGGCAGTTTCTTCAGATCGGCGTCATGGGCATCACAGAGCATGACACCCCCTGCTGTGTTGTCAGAGCTTTTCATGCTAGTTCCTTTGGCACAGGACAGTTTGTGAAGGTCCCTTCCAATTCAACCCACTCTGTGATTCCGTGAATAGCCATCAGCTCCAGCCAAGAGACTGGACTGTTGAAGGGGTGGCTCCTGCCCAGGAACCTCAAAAAAAAAAAAAAACCCCAACCAAACAAACCAAGCCCTGAAATACAAAGTTAGTCTGATGCAGAGCTCTTGATCCTCACATCCTAGTGAAATCCAGCTGACTCTGGATGAGACCTATCAATTTGCACTAAGAGATTATCACACTGGCACAGGCTGCCTTGGGATGGGAACTGAGGAGAGACAACTTGGATGGAAATGTAGGAAAGTTGGGAAGGCAAAATATACAGCCCCGACCTGGAGAGAATGCAGCCTTCTGCAGCAGGCAGGGCTGGTAAGCCCTGCAAAAAGTGATTTGTTAAGGTTTGTGTGAGTCTGTGATGTAGATACTGGAAGGAATTTTTATGGGATCTGGCCCTGGAATTGAGAGGATTGAATAGCAAAGGAAAACCCAATGTGCTCTTCGTAACTGATAGTGCACAGAGATGATAGTTCTTGAAGCAAAGGGAATTTGAGTCACTGCTGCCTGTAGCCAGCCATTTCCAACCATCTGTGCAGCCTGGGAGTCAGGGTGAAGGAATAAGCTGAGACAGCCCTGGATTCTTTTATGGTTTCAGGAAGGATGTCCCATGGTGGGAACAGTGGAGACAGCCTCCAAAGTTTTTTTTGTTGGTTTGGTGGTGGGTTTTTTTGTTTTTTTTGTTTTTTTAAGCTTTAAGACCACATGGGAAAATTTTGTCCATGATGCAAAACTAATCCATGTGTGCTGAGCTGGAGGTGCCAAAGGGAAGGTCCATAGCACAATGTCAAACCCAGCTGGAAGAGGGAGCAAATGCTGCCAGTCTCTGTGCAGCACTGTAGCCCACACAGCTGCCCCCCAGTGAGGAACATGCTGTGCATCATCTGCTGCCATGGCCTGCTGGTCTGGGCTTCATCAGCAGGCTTTGAGATGCTTCTTGCACTTTTGCTATTGGAGTTCAACCAAAAGACAGCAGTCTTGTGGTTGTGCTTCCAGGAGAGGATAAAGAGGAGAATATGGTCTGAGGGTTTGAGCATAGGACTTGAAATCAGTCCAGGAGCCAGTCCTGTGTCTGGGCAACTCAAGGTATTTTCTGGGTTCCATTCATAACCTGATTGGGCTCTCACTCCGTCCTGTGCCATCATGGTCTTGGAGTGTGGTGGTACTCAGGTGTTTGGAGCAATGCCTGCAGTCTGAGCTGGAAGCTAGTGCAGAAGGAGCACTCTTTGCATTTTGCACATGCACGAACTCTGGGCTTGAATTTTGCTAAGTGGATCCCTGGTTGGGTTATGGTGGTGTCTCCAGGTCTGACCTGTGCTAAGAAACCAGAATGTCTAAGACAAGGTGAGAACTGAGAACCAGTCCTACCAATTCTGCTCATCCCCTACCTGTGCTGTGCTTGGGAGATTTCACCTAATGAAGTTTCTCTAAGCCATAAACGCTTAGGATCTGTAAAGGCTGCCGCTGAGCCTCTGGGAATTGTAAAGATACTTCCAAGATTTTCTGACGTGTCTGCTGTAGGTGTAGATGTGGTGCTGAGGAACATGGTTTGGTGGTGGACTTGACTTGGCTGGGTTAATAATTGAATTTATAGACTCATAATCATAGAATTTTCTTGGATGGGAAAGGCCTTTGAGATCACTGAGTCCAACCGTCACAGTTCTCTGATTCTAAAGACCTTAGCTTCATGACTCAGCAGGTGACAGCCAACATTCCAGATTCACAAATGGCAGGGGTTTGAAGGCACCTCTGAAGATCTACTCCAGCCCTGCTTCTACCACTGCAAAGACCGATGGCCCACATCTCCAGAGCCACTTGGCACGGAGCGATGCTGCGACTGCTGTGCCCAAGGGATGCTGAGGTGGTGAGGTTAGTGCCTGCTGAGCCTGGGCTGTTCTCCTCTCCCAGAGGCACAGCAGCAGGCTGGGGAGCAGCCAGCCCATGGGATGCCTTTCCTGTTGAACGTCTTGCATTGTGTGTTGGCCATTCCCCCACTGCAGAAGGAGGTGGAGAGGAGGGACGGGAGGCCAGGCCTGCAAATTAGCATCAAAGGCTTGGTGCGAGGTTTATGGGGACATTTACGGGTGGTGCTTTCATTATTTACACCAGGCTCCATTCTAGGAGTTCTCATTAAAAGTGTAATAAATGTAAAAATATTTTACGGGCCAATAAAAGCTCCAAAGCAAAAATAACTTTATATAGTGCCCCTTTTTTTCCCCCTTTGACAAAATACTGTGTGGTATCATCTTGGACCTGCTGATTGCTGATGGGATGGGATGGGAGAAGCTCCTCCATCCTGGGGCAGTGTGCTAGAATAGCCTGGGGCTCCAAACTCCTTTCCAACCAACTAATTTGCCAGGTAATGGGCAACTCTCACAGCCACTCCCTTCACTGAGACCACATTAGGCAAAATACAAATTATTTTCTTTTCTCCTGAAAACCAGATCAGTTACATGATTGATTTGTAGGGTTTTTTGTTGTTGTTGTTGGGTTTTTTTTTTGTTTTTTTTTTGTTTTTTTTTGGCTTCCTGATCTAAAAGAGCATGAAATGTACCCAGAAAGAGAGAAACCCAGGTAATTTATACTATTGATTTGTAATATATGTTTTTTTTTCCTGATCTAAAAAAGCATGAAACGTACCCAGAAAGGCACTGGAAAATAAGAGAGCGATGGAGGGAAAATGCATGAATGTTTTGAAGTTCCCCTATGAAATCTGCTTGCATAAACATACTGTGTGTAGTCGGAGCTGGCCTGTAGTCTCTGGCAGTATGTTAAACATGGAGAGTGATAGCTGCCAAATCCTCTGTTATGGTTTTGGGATGTGCAGCCCTCTGCAGAAGGACAGAACTAAAATGAGGAAACACTTTGGAATGAACTCAGCTTGGAGACAATCCAAAAATCTTGTGGAATGGGGGGAGACCAAAGGGAAAAAAAAAAAAAAGAAGAAAAAAAAAAAAAAGAAGAAAAAAAAAAAAAAGAAGAAAAAAAAAAAAAAGAAGAAAAAAAAAAAAGACAAAAAAAAGGAAAAAAAAAAAGATAAGAAGCTGGATTTAACCGTTAAATCATCCTGCAACTTGGCATCTGCGGCATTTATCTTCTTGTCCCAAAGATAATAACGTTCCAGAGTCATAATGACATCTAAACATCTTTGATCACAGAGCAGACAAATTGCTCCAAAAATGCTACACTTGGCTGTCTCAGCTGGGTTATCCTAATAAATACTGAGTCAGCTTTGCAAACGGAGTGGTTTGCAAGAGTGTGGAATGAACGTGGATGTGCTTGACCTAGAAGAAGCTGGAGGTGTTAGCTGCAGCAGCCAATGGACCTCCACTTGCTTGAAAGCAAATTTATGGTTTTTGGTCTTTAGGCTCTGGCATCTGCCATGAATGTTTTTTGCAGACTGACTCTGAAGGCTGCCTTCAGAATTCTGCACAAACAACAACTCTTGCTCATGCAGCATCTCAGCCCCAAGTTTTTTGGCACTTTGGAAAGCCAAGCCTGCTCATGACGAGAGGAATGGGGACGCAACTGGTTTCTAACAGGAGTTGGTTCTGTCTTTTCCCCTGCTTGCTTACTGCCAGTGCTAGGAGAGCATTAGCTAACAAGCACCAGAGAGGTGCCTCCATCACAGAGGCCATTCATGGCACAACTTGCTCAGTGAAGAACACCAGTTTTGAAATGCAGTCCAAGAACTGAGGCCAGCCAAGAAGTATTTGCATCCCACACAGCAGGTATGAGCTGATTGCTCAGGCAGCTGGGGAAATCACACCACAGGTTAATTCAGACTTTTGACCCCAGTCTTCCACTGCTGGGGTTTTGTGCATGTCTGTGACCATGGTAGCTGCTCTGTGAGGCTGCTCAAAGGGTAGGCATGAGCCAGCCAAAAGTCATGCAACATTTTCTTAATAGGGAATAAACTCAGGTGGTTCTTTTTTTTTTTTCTTTCTTCAATCTTGGACAGAAAAGTGGGGCTGGGAATGGGATGATCTCTACAAGAAAACAAGGTTGGTTTTACTGCCCTTGCTATTGTGCCCCAAGGCCACAGTTAGATCTGGATCCCCATTGTGCTGGGCATTGTTCGAATGCAGAGGAAGGAACAACCCTCGAGGTCTACAGCATTGATTACTCTTGATTTGTTTGTGCACTTATTGGTTTCTTATTCAACTCTGCTGGTGGCTTTAGCAGGGAAATGTTCTGAATGCAGCAATGAGGAGTGCAGGCAGCAGCTGTGGCACAGGACATACCTTGCATAGAGGCAACATGGAAGTGTTTTTTTTCCATAGGTGTCTCATTGGTTTTCAGGCAGTCTTGAGGAGTTCCAGCCTGTGAAAGCCTGTGTGACCAGGACACAGAATTCCCAGCAGCCCCTGGTGAACCCTCATCCTAAAATGACAGAGCCCTAAGTCCATGGGAGACAGCAGCAGAGCTGGGACTAATAGCATCCTTTACTCCAAGCTGATTCTCTTGAAACAGTATCTCTTGTTGCTGCAAAAAAGGGATATTCTGTGACTATGCCCCCCCAAGCCCTTCTCCAGCAAAGCTCACTTGATCTACCTCCCAGGCCTGGGTAATCTCCGTGTGCTGGGGGCGCTGCTGGCTCCCAGGCTGCGCTCCTGTCCGCAGGTCGCTGCTGCCTTTCCCATCGCCCCGCTCCTATCTGCTGCTATCTCAGCGGTTACAGGAAACTCAAAACTGGATGCAATCACAACTCCTGATTTGAAATGCTAATCCTCTGGCCTGTCACTCCAGCTGCAACACATACAGCCTGCTCTATTAAATTTTAATGTCTGCCCTAATAGCCATGTGAAGCTAGAAATCCAGGGATTAGCTTTGATTCCAGTTTAACTACTGATAGGCGCCTGTAGTATTATAAAGGACTCTTTCTCTTCTGAGGAGAGCTGAACATCTTTCCTTTCCTTTCCTTTCTTTATGAGCTCCTGAAAGTGGATCTAAGACACGTTCTCTCAAAAAAAACTTCTATCAACTGGGCTTAGTCTAGCTGAAGGGTGCTGCAGTCAGAGCACCAGGGACTTGATTTTGATTAGGGGACTGGAACATGTTTACTCTGGGACATGGTTTAATGGCCATGGTGGTGTTAGGTTGATGGTTGGACTTGATCATCTTAGAGGTCTTTTCCAGCCCAAACAGTTCTATGATTCAATGAATCCATGGTTCTAGACCTACCTTATGAGGAAAGGCTGACAGACTTGGGGCTGTTTAGTTTGCAGAAGAGGAGGAGTCTGAGTGAGGATCTCATTAATGCTTATCTAAAGGGCAACTGTCAGGAGGATGGAGCCAGACCCCTCTCAGTGGCATCCAGGGACAGTACAAGGGGCAATAGGTACAAAGTGAAACACAGGAGGTTCCATGAAAATATAATGAAAGAGTTCACTTTGAGGATGGCAGAGAACTGGAGTAGGCTGCCCAGAGAGGCTGCAGAATCTCCTTCTCTAGAGACTTTCAAGACCCATCTGGACAGGTTCCTGCATGGCCTGCTCTGGCTGGGGGATTGAAGTCAATGATCTCCTGAAGTCTCTTCCAACCCTTTATCAATTTCTGATTCTGTGGTTCTGTCTCTGGAGGCATTCAAAACCCACCTGGATATGCTCTTGGGTGATTCAGTACAGGTGATCCTGCCCCAGCAGGGGGTTGGACTAGGTGGTCTCCAGAGGTTCCTTCAAACCCTTGGCATCCTGTGATCCTGTGTTTTTTCTCTCTGTGTGTATCACAGGCAAAGAGGTGAACTTTCATTAGAGTGACATTCAGGACCATCTGGATTCTGTGAGTGGGTGGAAGATGGGGTGTGAGGCAACTGGATTGTGTAAGGAGAGTATAAACCTGGCCCTGTTGAAACCAAGGGTAGGATTTGCACTGACTGCAGGAGGGTCAGGATTCCCCACAGCTCAGCCTGGGCTAAGTGTTTGTGTTGTTCTGACAGAGTCTGGCAATGGAGGGAGTTGTTGGTTGTGGTTCTGACCCTCACTCACAGCAGTGCTTTCTCCCTGTCATGGCAGTGGGAAGGCAAAGGAAGGTGTAAGAGCAGAGTCTGCTGGTGTTCTCCTGTGCTCGAAGCAGATAGAATTCTGAGGTGTGTACTCTTCAGAACAGTTGCTGCTCCTGACCTTGATGCTGGAGACCTCAGGCTGGTGCAAACTTTTACATTTGAAAAGATCTTTAGGAACACTGAGTCCAGCTATAACCCTAACACTGCCCAGCCCAGCCCAGCCCTAAGCCATGTCCTTGAGCACCACAGCTGCAGACAGGCTGCTTCTGTGCTTGTTAGCTTCTGTGAGCACAGGGAGACCTATCAGGGCTGTGAGCTGGGAACTCTCTTGGTGACAATGTCTTATTTCTTGTGTGGAGGAGGCTCTGGTCCTTGCCCCAGAGAAGGAGGTTGTAGCTTGCTGTGCAGCAGCGAGATGTGGCTGTCGTGAGGCATGGCAGTGTGGCGCTGCAGGGCCTAAGGCTGTAACTCAGCCATCCGAGCAGCAACTCCCAGAGACCACCGAGGGCAGGTGAGGCAGGAAAAGCTGACCCTGCAGATACACTCCAGAATGCTGGGGAGCAGGAGAGGACTGCAGAAGCCTGGCAGATCCCTGGTGTGGCTGTAGGCCCATCTTTGGAAGCAGCCTGCAGAGGTTGTATTTCTGTATATGGTCTGTAATAGCTCTGCAGCTGGTTGGTAAAGGGTTTTTACAAGGATGTTTTAAAATTTGGAACACAACAGTGAGTTGAACCAGGAAGTTTTTGTTTGTCTGGGTTATTTTTTTTTCAAGGTTTTTTTTTTTTTTTTTTTTTTTTTTTTTTTTTTAATGCAGCTTGCACTGGGAAAGATGGGACCAGAGTCCTGGGACCAGAGTAACATCTCTTCCAAAACTTACAAAGCCCAGAAAATGCACTGGCCTGAGAGAGGTGGCACTGCCCCACCAGACCTCCTGGTCCCTTGACTTGCTTTGGGTGGCTCAACTAGGAAACAGAAGTTGTATGGGATCATAAATTTGGGTTGGAGGTGCTCCGAATGAGGCAGAGTTTCCCCCCAGCTCTTCATCCTTTCCTCACAGTTTGTCAGGGGAAGATTTATTGTTGCCTCTGTTTGGACCGAGACTCATTACTGAAGCTTGAGATGATTTCTCTTTTTTTTTTGCAAAGCTGAACTCTTGTTGTTTAGCCACTCCTGAGGTTGTCTTTGCTCAGCTCCAGATCTTCACTGTCAGACAGGATCTACCTTTCAGGACCTGGGTGCTCTCCTCTGAGCAAACCACTTGTTGGTGTACTGGAAGGCAGGCGATGAGTTCAGATGGGATTTTTGGGATGACTCACCAATTTGTTCCAATCCCTGATAGATTTTGAGGATGGCCTTTGGCTGTGAAAAATGCTTGCCCCTCTGAATCCAGGCTTATTGTCTTCCTGAGTGTTTTGTAAGGATTCAGAGTTAATTTTCCTTGAGTTTGAGTGGGTACCAGAGCTGCTGGTAGACATAGGTGGAAATTTGTGCTGTGTGTGGTTTGTAGCTAATTTTGTGCATACTTTGGATAGCCACAATGGTTACACCCCTAAGCAGAGGGGAAAAAAAAAAAAAAAAGAATCTAAAAAGAGGAATCTCTTTCCCGTCTGCTGGCTTTTCTTGCAGCTCATGTATATTCTTGTTTATTCTGCTGGGCTTCCAAGATGGAAGTTTGTACAAACATTTTCAAGTTTTCAGAAACAACAACCAGAGGCAGAAGGAGAAAAAGAAAAACAAGGAGCAGGGCGATTTGCTCTCAAGCGGGTCTGTGCATCCTTTGCTTTATCATCCAGAGCCTCAAGCTGGCACTGATGTCGTAGCTGCTGCTCGCTGCAGCAGCTCCTGTGTGCTGCTCTGTCTGTGGGCACACGAAGGCATTTCTTTCATCTATAGCCTTTGGAACCCGTCCCCTGCCCGCACCGCTCTGTGCCTCCTGCAGGTTATGTGCATGTGAAGGAAATAATCACCACTGATGCCACCCAAATACCTGTGGCTGATCAGATAACCCAACCTGCTCTGCAGCTTCAGAAAGCCCTGAGTCAGGTGCTTGCTATCCAAAGATGTTTCCTGAAAAATATAATTTCTGGGCTTTGCACACCCAAGTTTGTTTAATCTCCTCTTGTGGCTTTGGTTACAGAGAGAGGAGCACTCTCCAGAGACTCAAGGAGAACAGACTAAGAGGAGGGAGATGGGCAAGTGAAAAGCATTCTACAGTTGGCACCAATGGCTGGGAGTCCTCCTGTGCAGAGATGAGTTTTATACATGAAATAAAAGCAAGTGGAGCTTGTTCATCTGGTTCACCACTCAGGGCTGATCTAGCAGTATCTGTAATGCCCATCAAAAGTACATTTAAAGCTATTTTGTATAATTAATTGATTTTCACGTGATATTCCTTGGCCAGCCTACCTCTGCAGGGAGCCAAGCCTGCCAACCACCTTCTGGTATCAACTGTAAGGCAAAAGAAATACAAAGCATCTGAGTTTCATACTGAATCACTTTGGCTGCTAGCAGCTGTTGGCATCAGCCAAGGATGCTGCCTCGATTATTAGCCACAGAATCTCACTCAAACTCTGGGGGACACTTCCCATCTTCCACAAGTTTCATGCAGAGGGAAGCACGACTCGATCTGACTGCAGCACTGTGGAGGCCAGGATCCACCCCAGCTCATGGCGACGGGCACAGAGGAACGACTGCCACCCAGTCTGTAGCCAGCGTTGCGGGCACCAAGAGACTCGAGACAACGAAGTGGCGCAAACAAACTCTCTGGGTGGAGGAGAGCCACGTCCGATGCCTTACAGCTGTCCTGCTGCCTGCCACCACCCCCGCCCCACTCCAAATGTAAATCATCACCCTGTTCCCTTTTAGCATAACAGTTGTGTCATTTAAAAGCTCAAAGAGCTGAGAAAAAAACTCTGCTTGTTTAGAGAAACCATTAAAACAAATGATGAGTGTTTAATAAATGGGGAAAGCTGTCTGTTTGTCATAACACTGCATTTTTCCTTCCAAGATCCAAACAACCGCCCAAAAGGTTACTGGGGATGAGTGTGGTGATATTGCCAGGGTCACTCTGCACAGGGGTCCTTACTGGGACCAGATCCTGGCTGCAGTGAGCATGGTTGGGTGGAGGGCTCAGCCTGGGGCATGACGTTGCGCTGAGCTCGCTCTGGGGCCAGTGATGGAGCAGGGCAGCCTCATGGTACCCAGCCAGGCAGGAACGTGTCCTCCGTGGTGTCTGAGGAGAGATGGGAGCACAGTGTCCACATTGTACTTGGCTCTGTGACCCTCACTTGGCTGTGCTGTTGGGGGAGGGTCTGCTCTGCACATGAACGGTGTTTTGCTGAAGTACTGATCCATCTCCTGACTAAACAGTAGCTTGGTGACAGCCTTCGGAGAGCTCCTCAGCCTCTCCCGCACTTCTCAGATGATATTTCTGTCTTTTTTCCCAAACATTTCCTGATCCCAAGCTCCTTCCTTGGGTTGTGGGAACATTCAGGTTCAGATCTGCAGTGTGTGGGTTGGCCTTTCTCCAACTGTTTAACAGATGATTGCTTTGGATAGGATTATATTGGACAGGCAGAGAATCATCTCCACAGCTCCAGGGCCACCTTCGCCCTGGGAGCGGGGAGCGACCAGATCCTGCTGTGGTGCTGGCCTCGCTTTGCCAGCAAGTGCCTCCTCCAGACAGCATATCCAGGCTCTAGAGCTCTGATCCCATCTTTAAGAGCTATTAAGTCCTTGGTCCTTAAGCATGATTGATTACTAGCTAAACCTTGTAATGAGCCTCTTTACCTTTAGGACCTACCAAAGTTTGGGAGAAAACCTGTTACGTGGCTTGCTGCTTGGTGACTCAGGAGCCTGGAGGTAAATAAGTCCTCAGCTTTCATGTGCACAACATTTTACTCTGTCACGGGACTGCAGCTTTGCTGGCCTAAAATCTGTCTGCTGGCTCCTGTTTGGCTGCTGCCAGAGCCATGCAATCACAGAATCTGAGAAACAAGGAATGGTTTGGACTGGAAGAGACCTTTGAAGGTCTCATAGTCCAACTCTCCTGCAGCCAGCAGGGATAGCTGGAACTAGAACAGGTTGCTCAGAGCCCCAAACTGCCTGACCTGGGATGTTTCCAGGGATGGGACATGTATCACCTCTCTGGAAGTCATGGGCCAGGGTCTTGCCACCCTCAGTATAAAAGATTGTCCTCATCTCTCTCATTTGCCCTCTTTAAGAACTGGAAGACTGCAGTAAGGTCTTCCCACGGCCTTCTTTTCTTAAGGTTGAACAACCCAAACTGTCTCAGCCTGTCCTCACAGGAGAGGGCTTCCAGATCATTGTTGTGGCCTCCTCTGGTGTTGTCCCAGCAGGTCTATACCTCTCTTGTGCTGAAGAGGTTACAGCTCGACCCAGCACTGCAGGTAGGGTCTTATGAGAATAAAGCAGAGGGGCAGAACAACTCCTTCCCTTGACCTGCTGGTCACTGTTTGCCTGCAGTCACATTGCGGACCAGCTCCCGAGGACAGTAGACACTGTTTGAGCCAAGTCCTCTGTAAATCAGGAGCTTCAATGCTGCAGGCAGAAAAGGAAAGGCAAAGCCAAATGGGCTCCAACAAACACAATGCTTCTAAGCTCCTTGCTCTTGCCAGGTTGGCTGTTGTGTCCCTGCCACCCTTCAGCCACTTCTGATGGTGCCAAGTGTGACCTGCTGAGCACTTGGGGCACTGATGTCATATACCCTACATGGAGGACTTTCAACTTGCCAGAGGTGTCTGTGTTTGTGGTTGGCAGCTCTACAAAGTGCTTCCACACTTCTCAAGTGCTTGGCGCCAGTGGGATTTACAAGGTAGCTGGCAAATGGGAGGGCCACAGTTCTGCTGCTGTCATGCTGGTCCTCAGCAAAGGACAGAGACAAAGAAGAGAATGACCTTGCTGGATCTGTCTTCACTTTGGCTATGGAGCAACTTGTTGGAAGAGCATGGACAAGGATGGATCTGTGCAGGTCTGGGATGTTTGAGATGCTGATTCTGAAGGGTGAATTTCCAGATTTCTTTGTGGGGTTCATGGGAAACAAGCCCTGTGAAGAACAGGGTAAGAAACCAGCACTCACCTAAGACACTACTATAGGCTGGAAAACATCTCTAAGATCATTAAGCCCAACCATCAGCCCAACACCACCACGGCCATAAAACCATCTCCCAGATTGCCAGGTCAGGTGGGAGTGGGGATGAGAAAATCCAAATAACCTGGGTTTGTGATAAGAGAGATGGGCAAAGATCTGGCCTGGACAGGACTTTGGGCTCTGCTAACAGAAGGATGGAAGGAAGGAATCAGAGAAATGTCACAAGGACAAAACAAAAAGGTTTTGAAACAGCCTCAGTGTGTGGGCAAGAGTCAGCTGCTAATGACAGCTAACTGCTCAATTACAGGCTTGGTGGCAAGCAGGTGGAGCGGAGGTGGCTCCTCTATGCACAGCTGACAGCTGAGCCAGGGACACTGTCAGCAGCCTTAAGTCCCAGGACTAAAATACGGAGTGAAGCATTTCTCTTCCTCACATCAACCTCCCATGGGCTGAGCTGGTTTCAGTCTGAACTTCTCTGCCCCACTTGAATCTGGCATTCAGGGTAAGGCACAGTGTAGAGGCAGATCAGGGTAAAGCACAGTGCAGAGACTCACTCAGCAGTGCAGCTGAGAGCTGGGGATTCAAGAGGAGAGTGTTCCTCCAGCCCTGGCCCTGCTGAGAGTGGCAGCCCTTCCAGCCAGAGAAGTGCTGTGTCAGTCTCCATTTCAGGTCAATAACCAGCGTTTTATTGCCTCTCTATCACTGAAAAAAATGAGCAGAAAATCCTTTCTTTTGGCCTCCTCAGTTCTTTAACCTTGGAGCCCTCCTTGGTCAAAAGTGTGGAGACTTCTCTTTGCAAATTGGGAACAAATTCTCCAGCTTCTCTCCCACAGGATTTAATCCCTTTTGTTTCACCATGTGGTTGTGTAAGCAGTTCCCTTGAGAACAGGGCTCCAGGAATATATAATTAAATCAAAAGTTTGGCACTAATAAGCGATCTTATCACTTTGCTGGGCTTTTTTCAGGCCTTTGTGTGATATTGTGAGGCCTCTCATTTGGAGCTCTTTAATTACAAGGTCCCCACAATAGAGCCGGGGCCCTGGATGGGCCATTGGGTGGCTTTTATTTTTAATGGCATATTGTATCATGTGTTGTGATGCTTTGTGTGCCAGGTGACCTAGGAGGGGCTGACAACCCTTCAGGACTGTCACTGACAGAGCTGACTCTGCAGAGCTTGTTTTTGCTATGACTAATTACCGAGGAGAAACTCCTCTTCAAGCCCTAACAAAAAGGCTGATTGAGCCCCAGAAGAGCTGTCCCCATCAAACCAGGCACTGAAGCTTGCTGGGGTCTGTGTCCTGCTGGGTGCAAGAACACAGAAGCAAGCAAGCCGAGTGCTGGGACAGATCCTTTGCAGCGAGTTTCACTGTGCCGATCAGAGCTCTGCTTGCTGCCTCCCGCGGGCGGTGAAGGCGTGTGGCTGCCGTGACCTCCGTGGGGTGGGACAGTTGCCCAACTCAGGTTTCTCCACGGGCTGAGCCTCTCCATTGTTCAGCTCGGAGCGGTGATGAGGTATCAGGGTGCAGCCCTCGCCCTTGAGAAGCCCGAGGGCCTGAGTTGGCTAGGTGTGAAGTTGTTTGAGTACTTCAAGATGAAGATAAGATAGGGAAATTTTAATAAACTCTGCTAGAAACCTGCCACCTATTGAAGTGCTTCTAGGTAATGGGCCCTGTGTGCTTAGCGTGGAGCTACGGCTGACAGGGAAGCAGGGCCCGTAGAGGTTCTTCCTCCAGGCTCTCCTCAAATCACCTAAGCACCTCTCTGCATCTCCCAGTGATGCTGACAGCTGAGCTGCTTCTCCTCCGCAGAGAACATGCACCATGGTGGAGAGCGCTGGGAGCTGTGAGTGCAATGACGCCAAGCAAAGCAGGCATTGGCGTGGTGAGGTGCATGATTATGTGGTGGCATGGCAGCATGAGCAACGCAGTGCTTTCAAAACCCCAAAGCATGTTTTGTTTTGTCTTTTCTTTTTTTCCCACCCCCTGGAAGGATACCTTCCAACCTGCAGCTCCATTCTAGCCCATTCCCAGCTGCTGAGGCAGTGAGCAGAGGGAGTGCTGGGGATGGTCAGTGCTCAGCCACAGTCAGGATCAGAAGGAGCCACTGGGCAGGTGGAGACAGGAGTACAGGCTTCCTCCAGCTAGATAATCTCTTCCCAAATGCTGTATTTCCCTCTTTGGCTACTCTTTTGCCTCATACAATGTTGGAGAGGCAAACCTCTGCAAAGCTGAAGTTTCAGGCTCCCAAGCATTATGCAACCTGCAGTGGAAAGAGGCTTCTACATGGATCTGTTTGCTGGAAAAAACTTCAGATTCTCATCAAAATTGCCCCTGGGAAGCTCTTCCCCCTCTTTAAACAGCGAATCTGTTTCAAGAGCCTCAACAATGGCAGCACTATCTCTGTCATGACAGTCCGTGGAAGTCACTTTACTTTCCCTTGGCCATCTTGGAGTAAGAACCCTCTGCTGCCTTAACCACTGACTCAGAAGCTCCTGAGTGATGCCCACAACTGCCCTGGTGTCGCTCGCTGCACTCCTGAGCTCAAAGTCAATTCTGGAACTCCATCTCCTTGCAGAAAGGCCTTGATCTGAAAATCAGATGCTAATGGAAGGATAGCCCCACAGAGGTTGGCATACCCTCACAGTGTCATTGCCAGGTCTCATTTTGTTGCTTTTCTGGAATGCTGCTCCATTTGCTAACTTTTTATTTACTTTTCTTGCAGCCTACTCAGCTATCATCACTAATTACAGAACAAACAATGGCAGTAATACTGTCATGAATGGTAGCCTTCTGGTTGGGTTTTCTTTTCCTTTTTTGTGTGTAGGTGCACCTGGTTCAAACATTTAAGATAAATGGGAGTGACTTTCCACCTCTCCTCTCCTTTGCCTAGCAGCAGAATTTCTGTCAACCCATTCTGGTGCAGCAGGAGCCTCTGCCAGGTAGGCAGCAGGAGATGTTCTGTAAACAGAAGTTCAAGGGTGACTTCTGAGCACTGTCCCCTTCCATTCTGAATTTTTCATCCCATTGGCTCTGTGCTGGCAGTATTGTGAGCAATTCTTTGTGATCCTGGTGGCAATGAGTGGCACCAGCTCTGGCTGAGATGAAGCTCCTTATACAAACTTTAGCCTGACCACAAATCACAATTTCACCATTCAGAAAAGAGACTAAAACCTTTCTTATCATAGCACCACAGAACTGTTCCATTTGGAAAAGACCTGACACAATTTCAGGCCATTTCCTCTCTATCACCTGATGCTATGGAGAGAGCCCAACTCCCACCTCACTGCAGCCTCCTTTCAGAGACGGTAGAGAGCAATGTGTCTCCCCTCTGCCTCATCTTCTCCAGGATTAACCAACGTCTCTCAGCCACTCCTGATAAAACTGTAGCAGTGCCACAGGGCAACTGGGAACCTCACTGCTTTTGCTGCTGCCCTGTGTAAACTTACACATCCGCAGAGGGGAATCTCTTTGCTCTGGACTCAGGCTCTGTTTCATTACAACGGAACAGGGAGCAATGCAAATCCACCATTCACCACCACCACCACCTCACAAATGACACTTAAGTAAGCCTTAAAATGCACCTGGGAATAGGAAATCAGGTATTGGGAGTGAGCGAGCTGTGGATAGAAAGCATTTCATTATAATGGGATTAGTGTTTCAGTTCATCTTGTTCTATTTCCTTTCATTGTTGTATGTGGTTGGGCAGGGACACGTCCCTGCCTGGGCTGGGATTGGCTCTGACTGGGGACCACCTTCCACCTTGGACCTACACAGCCTGTCTGACAGATGTTGTGATCAGTTCGATGTTTGCTTCCAGTGAGTTACCATACTTGGCAATTGATTTTTAAATCCTCTCCTACTCCAGAAACTCTCAGGTCCTCCACCCTCTGGAGTTTTCAGGATTTCTGGAAAGCAGGTGCACAGTTCTGCTATGGAGCTGCTTATGGGGATCTGCTCCATGGAAACAGTCCCTGAGTCACACTCGGAACCGCTCTGATGTTACTTTGCTGTCGTGCTAACTGCTTGTGCACTAGGACAAATCCAGAACCACCTCTGGAGGATGTGGGCACTTACCATTGGTGATCAAGGGGATGGTGTAGTAATGGCCCTGGTAGAGTTAGATAATGCTTGGATACGATCTCAGAAGTATTTTCCAGCCGCAGGGATTCTGTGATCCCATGCTTCCATGAGCCATGGTGAAATGCTGGAGTGGAGCCGCCTGGGAGGAGGTGGTGTCCTGAGGCTGTGGAGGGCATGCTGAGGCTAGGTAGGAGGAAAGCCTGGGAGAGTGGAGAAGGAAGGACACGCTTCCCTTGGCTGCCAGAGCAGGAATTGTGCCTTGTCCTCAGGTCACAGCTCCACCTTGCAGCAGCAGCTTTCATCACCCAGTCTCAGTGTTTCCCTAAGAGTTAAGCCCCATCGACCTGCTGGGACATGTCCGCAGCCTCCAGAGGTGAAGGAAGGACCAGGGCTGGGTGGAGCCACCCGCGCCCCTGCCACCGCAGCGTCTCACAGGGCACGGCCCTAGTCAGTGCTCCTTGTCCCCACACTGGCTTTTTGTGCTGCCAGAGCAGGGCGCAGAGGCTGTGCACGAAGTGGTTGTGACCCTGCACCCACCCCAGCTCCAGTGAGACCTGTCCAGCCTTCTCCAGCGACACCAACCCCCAGCAACCAGATACCGTGGTTGGTGATGGTGCACCCAGAGGGTGCATAAGAAGGGGGGGTTCCTCTGTATTCAGAGGAGGAACTTTCTCTCCATAGCTCCTAAACTGCAGCTAGATTTGGGGCTGGGGCTCAGGGTGCTCCTCTCCCACGTGGGGGTACCTGGCAGACTGGGCACGGGGGCGTGATGCCCCCGTGGGGAAACTTCCTCTGCAGATGCTGACACAATTTACATGTGAGATGAGCCCTGAGCTACACGGCAGAGAGAGGAGCAGGGAATTTCTGGGAATTCTAGACATCTGGAGAACTTTAATGTGGGAAACGCAGATGTTTAGGGATGCTTGATGCAGGGTCAGGGAGGTTGGAAGATCGCAATTTCATACTTGAGCATCCAAGTCCTGCAGATTTCTTGGCTCCACTGTTCACTTTTTGCAATGGCAGAGGAGTGATTTGAGTTAGAGGAGGATGCAAGCTGCTCAGGATAAATGGGTTTGTTACATTGGCATGGAACAAATCTCACCGTGCCTCACTTTTCTCTTAATTAAAATGAGAGTATCAATAATTACAGAGGTGTTGGGAGGATCATTATCATGCGGCCAAAGTCTTAGACTTAGGTAGGAAGTCGTACAGGAATTCCAGGTACTGTGACTGTCACTTTATCACTCATTACATTAAGACAGTTAATTGATGTCCTTTTTAGTGTTGGCTGGTAGGTATTTTGTGTTTCATATTAAATAAAGCACTGGGTGCTTCTCTTTTTGTTGTTTCACTGAAAAGCAGCTCTCAGTATTTGGTCACCAGCAGGACCAGTACCAGAGCAGGGATATTTCAGCAAGAGGCAAGGAGTGTGACTTCTTTCACTTGGATAAACTGCACTGGGTGAAAAAACCCAAACCCTCCAACAGCTCCAGTGAGTACTAGGAGGGGACTGGGGTGGGAACAGGCATAAACTGGTTCTAAGTGGGAACCTGGGGTTAATGCTATCCCTTTGCCATTTAGCTACAATACCACCTTTGGCTTGAAAACAAGACTTAGATAGGACACCCTCAAAACACTAACCCCTTAATTAGGCAAAAATGCTAAGCCCTGTTTTCCTCCCCAGGTCCAGGGGAGCTGAGGGCAGCAGCTACCCTGGCACAGGGTGAGAGGTGATTTAGTGTAGCCCCAGCACCACGGGTGTTTTCTGGGGGCACAGCACATAGACACACCATTGATAATTCTGCCTTTGTTTTGATTGCTTCCAACTGCAGAACGAGGGAGACTTAATTGGCAGAAATGACCTCATTCCTGGCTTGATGAAGGTCTCCATATGTGTTTTACAAATAAAGTAGTCTTTTCAACTGTTTTATCACATGGGGGTCTCAGTAGATGAAATACGATTTATGTTGTTTTGCCTTTTCCCCCCAGTGGGGACCACAACCCCCCTTTCTCACAGCAGAGGACACTGGCACATCAGGAGCTGACAGGAGCATCTTTTGTGCCATGCTGGAGGTGGTCATGCATCATCCAGCCCCTGCCTGGGGCACTGGCCCAGCCTGGAGCACGTCTGAGTGAAGAGTTCCCATGGGGTTTGCATATGGCAGTTGGCAACATCAGCTCCATCCTTGTGGCATGACCAAACATGGCTGCACGTCTGCAGCAGGTTCCTCTGTGGCACCACCAGGGCTTGCCCTGACAGTGCTCACGGGTGATGGCTGTGCTCACTGCTGGCTGAATTCCCCTGCTCCCTTTCTTACTGTGCTAGAACAAAGGAATAAAGCAAATACAGGCCTTAAATCAGGCTCTCAGGAATTATTTGGGCTCATCCTACAGCACTGGGAAAGGCTTTCAGGGGAGACCCCCAAGGGGCACCTCCACACCAGTGAGCTGCTGGATCATCTCCCTCCGTGCCCAAGGGACAGTGACTGAAAATGAACTTCAGCACAGGACCTGTCATTGGTTTAATCCACCCAGATCACAGGACCATGGAATCGTTTGGGTTGGGAAAGATCTCTGAGATCATCAAGCCCAACTGTTGACCTAACACCACCATGGCCACCAAACCATGTCCCCAAGTGCCATGGCCACAGGTTTCTTGAATACCCCCAGGGATGGGGACTCCACCAGTTCCCTGGGCAGCCTGTGCCAGTGCCTGACCACTCTTGCAGCAAAGAAATTGTTCCTAGTATCCAACCTAAGCCTCCCCTGGCACAATTTCAGGCCATTTCCTTTCCTTCTATCACTTGATACTATGGAGAAGAGCCCAACTCCCACCCTACTCCAACCTCCTTTTGGGGAGCAATGAGGTTTCCCTCAGCGTCCTTTCCTCCAGGCTAAACACCCCCAGGTCCCTCAGTTGTTCCTCACCAGAGCTGTTCTCCAGACCCTTCCCCAGATCCATTGCCCTTCTCCAGACCTGCTGCAGCACCTCAATATCCTTCTTTCAGTGAGAGGTCCAAAACAGGACCCAGTATTCAAAATCCACCCAACCTGATATCAGAGTTAGGGGTGGAAAGATGAAGAGGGGTCAGATGATGCTTGCTAGGTGCTAAGCTGTGAATCCTGGAACTGGGATTTTCAGAGAGGTCATGGGACAAACAGCAGTGGAGGAAAAAAAAAAACAGGCTGAAAAGAAAGAAAATCAATTCCTTGTGTGTCAAACCCACCACTTATTCCACTCTACATCACTTGAAGTCTCTTTCTTTTTAAGCAACTGTATTGCTTAGTCCAAGCTTTCAGAAATCATGAGTTTGGCTTAAAGGTGGAGCTGGGAAATGTTTCCTATCAGCTTCTTTCATTCACTCTCTACAGGCTGAACATTCTGCACTCATGTCACTTTCAGGAAGGCTGGAAATGAGTTAAAGAAAAAAAAATGCAAGTTTAAATTGTTAGGTTAAAACCTGATCCAAGCTCTAAATCACCAGGAAATAGAGAGACTCAGGGTGAAATGGTGAGAATTGGAAATAGCATTGGCCATGCCCAGAGATAAAGAGAAAAGGTTTATTTAGTGGGATTGCTGTGCCTTAGCATTCAGTATTGGGAACTGTCTAGAGAGAAGCATGCTGATTTCCTTGGATTACTTGATCATGGTTCACTGAGTTCAGGTTTGCTTGCCTGTCTTATGTTGCTGCTAATTCAGTAGCAGCAAATATTCCTGTGAATGAGCTCAAGCAGCTAAGCACATTTTTTTTGAGAGAAAGAATTACCTTCTCTGACAAAGACCATTTCCTATCTGAAGCACAGGCAAGGAAAAAAAGAGGAAAAAAGCTGCCTTTATGTATTTGTTAGCTCTGAATTTTTAAAGCCCAAGTGAAATAAGAAAGCCAACCTGAAATAGCTGGAGGTGAAATTCCTAACGACCAAATTTGACAGTTTGTGCCAGGTTGGATGCAGCTTGCTGGCAAAGTTGGTGTGGGAGGCAGTCAGGGAGGGAGGATTCAGATGGTGCTCAGGGTGGGTTGATTCTCCTTTGCACCCTCAGGCTGCTTCTCCTGAAAAACGAGGTCCCCATCTTATAACCAGGTCTGCCATGGCAGCAGCAGCTCCCATTGCACCCCATGCCAGACTTCTTTCAGAACGGAGGGCTCCACGGGAAGGATTAATGGCATGGTGAGGACATCCCGCTCAGCCCAGGGAAGGTCATCACAGGTGATACAACACCATTTCTCCTGTGCAAAACCCACTGGGGCTCAACAGCCTGAGCAGGCTCCTGCTCAAGTTCATCTGGGGAAGTGCTGAGGTGACACAGCCAAAACCGAGCCCATTACTGCAGTGCAAGGTCCGCGTGGTGCTTCCCTTGATGGAAGAAAGGCAGAGCACCGCAGTCAGGGTTTCCACAAGGCATGCGGGAGGGAGCCTGCCGACCTTGAATGAAATCCTTCCCTTGTGGCTGGCAGGGAAAGGAGCCCTGTGTTATTTCTGTGCTGCCGGCTTATCTCCAGGAAGGTTATTTTGGGTTTGGCTCCCCTTTCCTTAAAGGAATGGCTCTGTGTGAAAGCTCCAGAGCCACTGGTGAGCAGAGGGGTTTTGGTTAGAGATGAAATGAAGCACGATCCTGCCTGCTGAGGTGGGAAGGGAAAAACATCCAGAGAGACTCTGCTTTTGCCTCTCTGGGAGGTTACTTCGGTAGCTTTCCAGCAAGCAAGGAACGTTTGGAGGCAACACTTGAGATGTGTGTTTGTCTGGAGCAAAGAACCAGACACCACCAAAGAGTCCCAGCTGCTTTTCTGTCTCCGTGCAGCAGGAGCTGGTGCCAGGGTGAGTGAGGCAGCTCTGCTCCTGAAAACCACCCCCGGCACAGCTCCTCACAGATGTTCTTTCACCAAGGACTGACTCAATTTGCTGTGGTTTCCAAACAGGCTTTTCAGAGCTCTTGGGGATGCTCAGCCCAGCAAAGCATGGGTCCTCATGGGCCAGGGCAGGAGGGTGTCTGCCACACTTATTGGGGAATGTGCCCTTTGGATTGGGGGTGATATGAGCAAGTGAAAAACCCCCTAAAAGTGCCAGCCCTTAGCAGTGCAAGGAGGTGAGGGAGTCTGGCATGCACGAGCACCCATCTCTGGTTGCTCCAGGAGCTCCTGCACCCTCTGCCCTTCACCAGCCTGCCAAAACAGCAACTGTCCTCCTTCCTTTGGCAAAGGTTAGCTGCTGGGGAAATGCAGAGACTATTGATTGAGGATTGCTGGACAATTCACATGCCTGTCCCAAGTGGATAGGAGAAATATTCTTCCTCTCTCCTGCCCTTCATGTCAGAGCTGCTCTTAATTCAGCCAATTTCTCGGGAGAAAACCGGGGAGAGGGAGCCTGCCTGCCAGTGATGTGAGTGGAATAACAATCCTGAATCCCTGCTTTGCATCAACTTCTACTCCTGCTCCTGCTGTTCCTTATTCTCTGTGGCAATAACATTTGAAACAGATTTTCTGTGTGCAGAAAGAAAGGAAGAGAAACTGCAGAGCGGTGATGCCAAGCACCAGGACAGACAACAGCTCTGAGTCCCTTAACCAACGCCCAGCTCCTAACCACGGCAGAGCTCCTCTGACAGCGATTGTGTTAGGCTTCTGGTGGGCTCAGGCTTTTGGAATTATAGTTGAGCTTCCTTAGCTTTCAGCACCATTGAGCATATTTTCAAAACACATTAAAAGGAATATGTCAACTCGGTTTAGGGTGAAAGTTACAGTGGGAAAGGAAAAGTGGTCACAAGGAAGAGTTTTACAAGATACAAATGAAGCAGGAGTGTTTGCACTGCAGGGCAAAAGAAAGAAAAGTTCTTCCTCCAAAATAAGTTCCTTTTTGTTTTATTTATTTAATTTTTTCCTGGGCAACTCAGATGCATTAACTTTGCGTTTGTGAAGGCGGAAAAGTAAATGACCAGATCTCAAACTGCTTGGGGTGCTGTGAAACAAAACTCCTTCTTTCTGAGAAACAAAACAAACAGGAACATCAAATGCAAAAATAAGATAAGTATCACCAGGAGCACCTGCAAGTTTAAACAGAAACGTGTAAGTGAAATGCAGTTTATTTCCTTGGCAGAGAACGTAGGAAATTTTCATGTCGTTTGAACATTTCCAACAATTAAAAGACCCAGATTCTTCCCAAACTCCAGCCTGTACTCTTCAGCCTGCAGGGACCATTGCTGAGGAGCCCAACTCCTCAATCCTTGCTCTGCAGAAGTGCTACTGAACCAAACCTCTGCTCTTCTTGCTGCCTGCATTGTTTAAGAGCAAAACAGGAAAGAATCACTGGATGCAGCAGTGTACCAGTGGAGAGGGAAGCCCAGGGGCCAGATTCAGGAGCAGCATCCTGCACCACAGCCCTGGTCCCCATTCCCAGCTCCAGTCCAAGTCCAAGTCCAAGCTGGGGGACCACGACCTGGTGGGATAAGCTGCTGTGTTACAGCTCTGTGTGTGGAAAAGGAGGAGGTAGATGAGGAATGGGAGATTCTGGGAGCATCTCAGCTCTTGAGCTAGGCTGGCATCCTGGGGGGCTGTATTTGGGGTAGTCCTCTGGCAGGTGCCTGTGTCATGTTGAAGGTGACTCATGAGTCTGAGCACTGATTTCTGCCCCCTTGGGACACTGCTGTGAAAAACCTTGAGAGATGTCATAGAATCACAGGCTGCAGGGGCTGGGAGGGCCCCCCGAAGGCCATCTTGTCCAACTCCTGCAGTCAGCAGGGACATCTTTAACTCTATCAGGTTGCTCAGGGGCCCATCAAATCTTACCTTGCCTCCCCTCATAGCTCCTAGTCATAATGCACAGTTGTGACACAAGATGAGACAACATTAGTGAGATTCGTAATGGCACAAAGCCTCCAAGAAGGCATCTGGAAGCTGCCTCACCAGCCTGTGGTCTCCAGACTGCAAAGCCTCCTTGAAAAGTGTGATGCACCTTTGTGTGGCTGCACCTACATCAGTACTTCTTTAAAATCTAGCAGCAACTAATGCAAAAAATTCATTGACACCACGTGCAGTGTTCTCTCTTCTCTGTTTTTCTGCTGGCTTCCAGACCAGTAAGGCCTTCCTTCTGAGTTGCTGTGAAAAGAGGAAAGGCAAGATGCAACCTTCTAGCTCTGCCATGGCTTTTCATCTACCTCTGATATTTGTGCTGGGCACAGCCAACAGCTCCCCGTTTGCTTAATATGGAAAACAGAACAGGGTCTGCCAAGGTCGATGTGCTACCATGTATGGAGAAAAGGAGTGACTTCCCCAAAGCAGGGGCATAAATTCTGCTCCCTACACATAGACAGAAGGAAAAAGATAACGTGAAGCTCCAGCCCTCTCCTTGCTTGGCTCAGCAGTATAGGAATGCCCAGTTGTAAAGAGGAGCAGAGGAGGTTTATGGCAGATAAGGGAAGCAGCAGTTTACGGTGATTTGGGGGACCAGCAGCTTTTCCAATGCAGAAAAGTCTGCAGCTGCAAAATCGCTTTGTCTGCATTGGAAAGGCAGGGAGGAAAACTGTGACAAAGATGACCTTTTAAAAGTGGTTAGATATGAATGTATCTAACCAGAGGAATACCAGCTAACTGTTGCACTCTGTTATTATCAATACAACAACAGAACAGATCTATAATGCCACAATACAATGCATGCTTTAGATTGGACAGCAGCCATCAAACCAGCAGTGCTGGGCTTTGCAGGCTGTGTGGGTGCAAAGGGTGCAAAGCGTAGGGCTGGAGGTGAATTCAGCCCTTTGCACTCCCCAGGACAAGGAGGCTCCTTGCTTGTCTTCAGGGTATCCTTGAGTGGAAGGGGGTGGGCAGCCTGTGAATCGCTGGGGCAGGTGCTGCCTGAGCTGAGGTGACAAAGCTTGCTGAAGTGGCAGGATGAACACTCTGTGTCACGTAGAAGTATTACACAGGTAGACTCGGAGAATTGTGGTGGTTGGAAGACACCTATAAGATCATCAGGTCCAACCATTCACACAGCACTGCCAGGTCATCACTAAACCATGTCCGCCACCAAACCATCTCCACAGCTTTGAAAACCCCTCCAGGGATGGGAACTCCACCACTGCCCTGGGCAGCCTGTTCCAGGGCTTGACAACCCTTTTGGGGAGGAAACTGTTCCTCATGATCAACCTAAACCTCCCCTGGTGCAACCTGAGGCCGTTTCTTGTTGTCCACAGGTACCCACACAAAACAGAAATTATTTTGCAACTTTGGTCCAGGCTCATCCTGTGTAACTAAAATCCAAAACACCACACTGCAGGACCTTTAAGATACTCCTTGGTACAACCTTTATGGAGGGCACTGCTGGCTGGGCAGAAATGTATTCAGCAAGCAAGTGGTTAAATCAAAATAACAAGGGCGATTTATCTGGGAGCTTTCCCTGGCTATACTCAGGGGGGGCAGATCTACCTATTTGTCAAGTCATTGACAACAGCCCATTTCTTCCTTCCTACCCATATGCTTTATTAAGGAAACACTTGACCTACCTGTCATATCAAACTGCTGCCTTTATCCAAAACAGAATAATATAGACATTTCCCTGAAGGGAGCCCTGATGCAAATACATAAGGACAGGTTGCCAATTTGTTGAGCGTATTAGGGTACAGCAAAGTGTCAGGGGAAGCAGTTGTAACACAGACTGTTCTAACAAGCTCATTTCTCTTTCTTCTCCAGTGGTACTTTTGCTCTCTCTTTAGTTTACATTATCCCATTTGTACCTTCAAGCCTTTATGGACAGCTGTCAGCTGCAACTCGTCTTTTTCACTTGGAGTCAGGAAAAAAAAAAAAAAGGAAAAAAGGAAAGCTTCAAATTCCCAGCTGTGGCTCTGCTCTATTGTTGAGTCTTTGACATTAACTGTCACTGTGAAGGAAGTTATGGGATAGAGGAAGGATAAAGCAGCAAAGCCTGTGATGGAGAAGGCACCAACTGTGATTTAAATGGGCTGCATTTCCACGTGAAGCCACCTCAATATGTGGTGGCACTTCCCATTTTCACCTGTCTGCTTCTGTGCTGCAGAAAGCATTCTCTGGCTTGCCCTGAAAGAAGTGTTTGGGCAACAAGGTTGGTCTGAAACGAGGCAGAATGGTCCAAACGTGACTCTTTGCACAAGCTTTGCTGTGCCTGAGGGATGTAGCTGGGAGCCCAGCTGCAGCAGTTCAGGTTTCCCAGCAGCACGGAGCTTAACCCTGAGCCGTTTGGTCCCCAGCACTGGTTTTGGTGCACAGGTCCAAAGTGTCACCAGCTCTCCAGCAAGGCGTTTTGGTGATGTTGTACAGACCCTCATCAGTTTCAACTGAAATCCATAATTTTCAGCAAGTGGAATCTCCTGAGACCAGAAAAGATTAAGAGCCAAATCCACATAATTAGAGGTCTAGTCTGACTCGTGGACAAGGCAAAGGCTGTGCTGCAGGAACAAAGGGTAGATTAAAGATGTTAGTCCTGTTCCACCTTGGCTGAAATCAGTGGGGTTACCCCAGAGATTAATTAGTCAATTTAGGCTTGTTTGCATAAAGGATGACATGGATCATCAGCTGAATGAACAAAAGTTCAGGCAGTGCAAGCCAGGGCAAGAGGGGAGAAAATTAACCATGTCTGGAACAAGGTCACAGCTCAGGCTGCTCTCGTGGCTGTGCCAGAGCATGGTGACTACTCTGTGTCTTTGACCTGTGACATGCCATGAGAGGTGACCATGGGCATCTTGATTAAAAGTCAGATCACCCTAGGAAAATGTCTTTAAAGGGTCATACAAATATTGGGGTAGAGAAGAAGAATGAGCACAGGGATCACCGTGTGAGAGGGTGTCCAGGTACAGCCTGGTGTTCCCCCTTGGCATGAACTTCTGTCTTGCTGCTGCCTAACCACTCAGCCAAATGGCCTCACACCCAGCCTCGGGGTCCTCTTCTCAGAGGTGTGAAAAAGTGATTCTGATGCAGGAGCATCCAAAATGACGATAAAGAGCAGCAGGTGGCATCCAGGTCCCGGAGAATTTCCCCAAACCCCTTTCTCAGGGCCAGGGGCTCACCACGTGTTAAATACTGGCACGGTAGAAGGAAGGAGCTTGGGTGGGCTGGTGTCTGCCGTGGGCCAGGCTGCCAGTGGCACAAGGTGCATGAAGGAAAGCAGTGAGAGAAGGCTCCGTGTGACTGCAGGGCACAGCCAGGGGTGAGGAGAAGATCCTGAAGGCGTGTTTGGGGCACGGACTCTGCCTTTAGAAAAGGATTTCAGTGGCTTGGAGTCATCAACAGACTTTCTATAGCAGGCAGACTCTGAGACAGAAACGGAACATTAGCACCGAAATTTAGCGGAGTGGAGCTGGCAAGATCCAGCTGCCTGCTCCCCGGGGACGGCGCAGGCAGAGCCTGTCAGGCTCCACTTTCCCACTGTGCCGCTGGAAGTGCATTTACCCAGGGTGTGCTCCGCAGCTGACGCGGGGAGAGCACCACTTTGGTTTTGTACATGTTTTGAATCTGCAGTACATTTTCTGGGGCCAAACCGTAGCTCAGACATCGTGAGGAATGTCGATATCTCTGGGACGGGAGCAGAGCCAAGAGCTTCTCCTCTTTTAGCCTGCCACCGACACACATGATGACACTTAATGAGCTCTTGTCTAAACAGCGATGCGCTGGAAAACAGACTCGAATACCCCGGGGGGTGACGTGGAGGCAAACAATGGTCGCGGTGTGTTTGGTAAACCCCAACCCTCGGGCTTAGGCTGATGTCAGCAGGCTGGTCGCAAGATGGCCTCAAAATGCAGAATGTTTCCAAAACTGAGAGCAGAAGGACAAGCTTCAGCAACCCTAGTGAAGGGTGGGATGGGATGGGGTGGGATGGGGTGCTGCTTACAACCTCTCTGGGGACCAGCAGCAGCAGCTAAATGCTGATCAAATATTGTCCTAGGAGCTGCTTGTCCAAGTCATATGAGACACCGGGTGGGCCAGATCCCCTGGAACAAGCCCAAGGTGTTCCAGCGAGCCTCTGAGTCACGGCCCGGGGAGTAGCTGGCAATTAGCATCAGACAACTGTTTCCTGGGGGAAGCTTGGAAAACAAGTATGTCTCAATCTGGCTTTTGAAAAGCCCCAGCTTGCCAGTGGAGGACTTTTTAACCCCCCTCTAAGGGTTTCCAGGTATGAGTCCTGAAGTGCTCAGGCAGCATCGGTGCAAACAGATTGATTTGGGGTTTGTGTGATGGAGAGGAGGAACTCCAGCGCTGCTGCATCCTCAGCCACGGCAGAGCATACACTGCTTGTACCACAGAGTGCCTCGTTGGCTTCCAACCCATCCTGTACCGTGAAGGCACAGCCTAGTTTTTAGCNCTGGACCTTGTGAATTGCAAGGTCAAGCCAAAGTCAAACTCCACCATTTCAGTGATGAAATGCAAGCAGATGTGGCTGTTTCATGTGACATTGTACTGGGGTCCCTGGGTATGCCTGGCACCCCACTTCACATCCAGTTCCCCACAGCTGAGCATTGCCTGTTCTCCTGTTTGGATTCCAGAACTGGTTGCTGGATGATGATCAGAGAAACTGTTTTAAACGTCAGCACCTGCAGCTAGCATGGTGCCCACAGCTGCAGCTTGTTTGGCCTGAGGAAGGAGCGTGGCAGGTGTCTGATGGTTTGTGATGGTCTGTGGTGGTTTATTCCTTCATAGCATTTATTGAAGCATAGAATTGCAAACTGGTTTGGGTGGGAAGGGACTTTTAAAGGCTATCCTGTCCAACTCCCTTGCACTCAGCAGGGACAGCTGCAACTAGAACAGGTTGTTCAGAGCCCCAAATAACCTGACCTGGGATGGTATCAAGGTTGGGATATCTCCCACCTCTCTGGACAACTTGGGCAGGGTCTCACTATCCTGAGTGTAAAGATTTCTCCCTTCTCTCCAGTCTCAATCTCCCTTTTTCAGTTCAGACCATCACCCCTGGTCCTATCACAACAGGTACTATGCAAAAACTCTGTCCCCAGCTTTCTGATCAGTTCCTTTAAGCACTGAAAGGCCACCAGAAGGTCTCCTCCAGCCTTCTTCTCTCCAGGCTGAACTCTCCCAACTACCAGCCTGGCCTCACAGCAGATCCCTTCCAGCTCTGCCAGCATTGCTGTGGCCTCCTCTGGCCCTGCTCCAACAGGTCCCTGTCTGTGCTGAGGACTCCAGAGTTGAACACAGGACTCCACTTAGTTGAATCAGAGTCTGATTTCCTCAGGGACATCAGGTTCTGCTTGCTGGCAGGGATCTGCAGCCTACCAAACTGCCTCTGCCTCCAGCGCTTTCAGTTCACTCTCTGCCTCTCCTGTATGGTTTGCAAATGATCATCAGTCAGTACTGAGCGGGATGGAGCCTTCCACCTGAAATAAACTGAAATGAACTCGCTGAGGCTGCTCCTGAAGCCAGTGACACATCTCCGTGGTGGTGATCTTGCTGCTCATTGCTCATGTCCCTTCACCCGTTCCCACCCACGACATGGAGCACTGACGAGGTCAGGCATACAGCTCAAAGTGCCCAGGCACACTGGAAATGGCATCGGCCCTTTCTTCTGGGACTCCTGCCCCCTCTTCCAGCCAGCCCTTGCATTTGAAAGTCATTGATGGATTTCACCACCATTGTGCAGAGTCTATTCCTACATTTGCCTTTAGGTATAGACATTAAAGGTCAACCTGCTGAGAGTGAGCAGGGAGGGTGTGGCAGAGAGGATTCCCTTCACGCAGCACATCGTGCACCACTTGGAGCTTTTAATTCCATTAAAACCTCATTAAATCATTCTTTGTGAGACTGGCACAGGGTTGGATCTTACTGGTGTATGTTTCTGGCCCCATGGCACGCGGTGAAGCCGTGGTGATTCCAGCTTTTCCTCTTGGTTGCCCAGCTGAGCTTATTCATTAGCTCAGCAGAATACTTGCTCAGGGTTGCTCTCTGTTGTGGTGATGATGAGAAATGCATTGCTGAGAACTGCTGAACTTCTTCAGAAATCTGAGGATGAGCCCTGGAAATCTTTCATGCCCTGGTTTGTGCGCGCAGGACTCTGTGATGACCCCGCTGCCTGTGTGCAGAACAGGGGCTAGAGGTCCACATGAGTGAAAGCTCACCAAGTGGCACAAAGCAGTGTACCCCTCCCTTGCAGAAATCACAACCAGACATTATTTCCCTACCTGCTTTTGTTGCAGCCTTTTTCTCCAAAATCACAGAATGGCCTGAGTTGGGAGGGACCTCAAAGACCACCTTGTTGAAAACTGCCTGCCTTGGGCAGGGGCTCCAGCCTTACATTCTAGGTTTGGGACAAAGTTATTTTCTCTGTTAATGACAAGAGCATTCTAACTGATCACATCTTGGTTTTCTAATTCCTAGAAAAATGCAGAACTCCCAAAGCCTTCTGAAAATTCAGAGTAATCTCTAAATAGACAAAAGAAGGGGATAGGAGCTCGAGTGCTCTACCTTGGTCAGCAGGGATGCCGCCAGGCCAGGTTGCTCTCCTCACCGCAGCACTCTCCCCAGTGTTTCTCTCCAGAGCCTTCACTTGATGCTGTTTTGTTTCTGTTGGGATTAGCCTGGCCCACTTAGTGGTCTGAGAGGAAGCAGTGTTTAAGTCAGAGGGAGGGTTGTGTACACAGGGCAGGGAAGGTGGTGCCCACACTTGGGAACATGGCAGTTTTTGCGCCGGGATGTGTGGAGCTGGAGCAGCTTCCAGACATGTGTTTGTGATTTCTCCTTTGGTCTTGCCTGGGTTCTGAGGAGCAGGGCCCTTTGTGATCTGCCTGCAGAAAGGGCTTCACACTTCTCCATCCCAGAGCTTGATTAGTGGTGACAGTAACCACAGCAGTGCAATGCTGACTTCCAGACTGCTTCCCAGTGTGACACTAAGCAGCCACCCAGCTCCAAGGCTGAGTAACTTCCCACGTGCACTTGGTTTCTTTCTTTTTATTTTCTTTTTTTTTTCCACAAAGATACAAAAAAGTGTAAAACTTGCCACCAAAACAGACAAAACCCCACCACCACCACCACTTAAAAGATCACCTTTCTCACCCCTTCACTCAGGGTGATGTTTGTGAGCCTCTTCTAGTAAACAGGGTGGGATCTATCCAGTACAGAGTAGCTCTAATTCCTTCTTTTCCCCCATCTCCATACACATGCTATGTGCAGGAGCAATGCCTACAGACTTTGTTCCTGGATTGCTGCACTTGCCAAGTGTGTGTGGTTTAAAAGAGAGTTACTTCACCTTGGAAGGAAAATTACTGTGAATTTTTGCCCAGAGATAACATAATATACAGCTGACAGAAAAGAGCAGGCGAGCATTTCTATCACCCTTTTCCTCTGCCTACTAATGGTTTTGATTCTCATTATTTCTCAAATGCCAGGAGTAAAAACCCTCTGGGGTACCAATTAGCTGTGCCCAGCCTGGATCTGGCTGCTCTCATCCAGGACCTATTTCAAGATGCTGAAGCTCTCTTTGGGAAAAGGCAATTTGTGTGCAGCTATGTTTGGTGTTTTTTGAGGCTTTCGACTTGTTGTGAAGCAGAGATGGACTTGGGCTTAATTCGGGTAAAAGCAAAGCTTTTTGTTAATTGACTTTTAATAGAACCAATTACCATAAATGGGAACCTGGGATCTGTGTTTGGAGATCATTTTGATCTGCCTCATTTATGTTTTGTTAGTGGCACTGTGTGTGGTTGTGCTTCCATCAGATAAGAACAAGTGGTGCTTTGAATTTACTCTCGCATGAGCTTCTCACCTGCCCTACAACCCTTCCCACCTGCTTCTGCATCCCTTTACACTGAAACAGTTGGGCAACAGCTGCAGCCTTGATGAGAGTGTGCACTTCTGTTGCACTTTCTGTTGCTGAAGGTGTGTTTAAGTCACATTTTCTTGTTCCAGGCAGCAAACAGATAACTCAGTGGTTAAAATAACACCATTTGGGTTTACAGATCCTGGCCGCTTCTGCTCAGGCTCGCTACCCTCTCAATGGCTTTGTGCATGGTTAATAGATGCTGATAGAGGTGGGTTGGCAATGCTGGGGCTCAGCCTCTCCCCTGCATTAATCACCACCAGCATCCCTCTCCTGAGGTAGTGCTTTTCCTGTTTTGCAGATTAGGAAGCAGCTCCACTAAGGCCGGCGCTTTACTCACATGAATGGCTCCATTGAGTCCAACATGGCTATTAAGAGAGTTAAGTTCAATAATATATTAAATCTTTGCAGGGCCTAAGGCAACGTGGAGGTGGTTGGTTAAGAACTCTGCCCTAACCTTTTACTGGAGTCACAAAACCATCCTTGTCAGAACCCACAGCTTTCCCACCCCAAACTGCAGAGGTTGTCCAGTGCTCTGCCCCTTTGCTCTTGCAGATGCAGCATCCCTCCCGTGCCATAATGCAGCCTCCCTTTCACAGCTCTTTGCATACTCCAAGCCAGCTGCTTTCCCTTGACCTTTATTTTCCAGTACTTTCATGAGAACAAAGAAACAAAACTCCAGAAGAGCAGCATCCACTGCACCTCCACAGCCGAAACGGCTCCAACTTTGCGATTCTGCAGTATTGGCAAAAGCAAGAGAGGGAACTGCTGCTGCTGGCTGAGCTGTACTCCTGTAATTCCTGGCAGTTGTCTATCCACAGCTTGGTCATGTAGGATTCCTTGAGTTGGGTAAAAGAAAGAAAAGAACAAAGAAGAAAGAATAGAGAAAAGAAAAGGGAAAAGAAAAGGGAAAAAGGAAGGNGAGAAGAGAAGAGAAGAGAAGAGAAGAGAAGAGAAGAGAAGAGAAGAGAAGAGAAGAGAAGAGAAGAGAAGAGAAGAGAAGAGAAGAGAAGAGAAGAGAAGAGAAGAGAAGAGAGAAGAAACAGTCTCAATAAGAATTCATTGGATCAATATTTAAAGTGTTGGAAAATTAAGAGAGAAAGATATTTGTAAAATTCCAAGCTATTTCCTTAGCTTAGTGTAAATATTTGTAGAGAAAGCAATTATTGTGAGTAAGAATTTTCTGTTGTGCCTGTGTTGGTTCTTCCAGAGAAATGATTGCTTTTTTGGCCCATCCTTCAGTAACTAAGTAGAGGTGATTAGAAACCTTCAAGTCCTTCAAATTTATTATAATGTAACTATTTTTGAAAGCAGATTTAATATCAGCAGCTATTTATATTGCCCAAGAGCTAACATTTCAGAGTCTGTGCTGATCTATCAATGCCTGATGTAGTGCAGATTGCACTGAAGATGTGCAAATGTATACAGGAAGAAAATGCTTATATTTAATAAAGAACTGGGACAGAAATACTTTTTAATACCACAGCAGAAATGGTTTTGAAATCCCTGGGTTGCTGCTGGATGATTCCATTGACCTCCCTGATGCTTCTCTCCTGCACTGCCGTTGCAGCATGGAGGACTCTGACTCCAAACTCAGTGGCACCTAACTGGGATAGGCAAATGCAGGTCTGGTGTTTCCCTGAGCTTTGTGTCAGTCCAGTTTCTTCTTAGCACACCAGGTTTATTTTTATCCCAAAATGCATTTTCACTCCCACACTCTTGCTGCCCATCCCAGGGCTGCCAGCTGTCCCCCTGTCCACCCCTAAGACCTTTCCTCATTCTTGTCACCTCCTCCCTGTCCTGGGATTTCTCCAGGTGGATCCCACAAGCTCCCAGAATTGCTGTGCTTGAGCTCTTCTTGCCCACAGCTACCTGCTAGGTCACTTGCTGGAGCACCAGTTGTGGGTGAAGTTCTGGCTACCCTGTGCAGTGTCAGGCTCTGCATCCAGTGGGATGGAAAAGGCTGGATGTGGGTAGCCCTGGTCCTGGCACCCAAAAACTGAAGGGTTAAAGGGGAGAGCAAAGGGAGGGGCAGGGAACCAGAGGGGTCTGTTCAGCCTGCTGTCACTGCCCAGCACTGGGGACTTCCTACCTCCAGGTTCATTTCTGGTCTCTGAAGAGACTTGGTTTTCTGAATGGTAGAGAGCAGAAAATGTTCTCTTTCTATACAAATATTTAATTCTCAGGGAGCTGCTGCTGTGGCAGTTTGAGGCAATCAGGTCCATGCTCCTCATGGATGTCTCTGGTTCTGCCACTGACTCCCATGCTACAGAAGAAGACTGAGGCCAGGCTCAAACCTCCCTGATGCTTTTCTGTCTGTTTTGCCTCCCACTGCTGCATTCCTGCTGCCTCTGCACTGCGGTTTCATCCCCTACCCGAGATAACCAAAGATGCAGGAACCTTCTGGTCTGCTTACTGGAACCTTTTGGTCTGCTTGCTAAAACCTTCCACACTCAGCTGAGGGCCAGAGGCTGCTGAGATGAGCCCAGCTGAGCTTAACTGAACCAAGCCAGGGCTGGGCAGCCCAGCAGCTGGCTGCAGCTGGCTCCCTGTTCTGAAGTCCCCATGGCTGAGTTGGGAGATACATGTTTTCACCAGCTCCTCACCTCTCTTGCCAGGGAAGTTTGCCTACACATTCCCCCTCTCTCTGCTTCATCCATGTTTTGCTACCAGCAGCAGCCTCCTGCTCTTCCCAGAAACCTTCTCCCCTCTCTCAGCTGCCCCCCTCTAGCCATGTTTACCCACATTAGTGTACTGTGGCCCCAGAAGATTTCACAATTCTCTCTTTTATGGCCACCAGCACACCCTGCTTGTGTCACTTCCCTCCCTATTTCTCACATCACTCCATCTCTGTGTGGCCAAGTGGTAAATCATCACTGCTCCCCATCTCCGCATCCCATCACTGCTCCCCATCTCTGTACCCCATCAGTGTCCCCATCTCTGCATCCTATCACCGGTCCCCATCTCTGCTCCTGATGATTACCCCTCCCCATCTCTGCAGGCTAGCACTGGGCCCCATTTCTGCATGCCCTCTTCCAAGGGTAACCTGTCACAAGCATCTTATCCTCGCCTCCAACATCCTGAACAGCGGCAAAGACCTTCAAGTGCCCCGCCAAAGCAAGCCCCTTCTGCAGGCAATATTCAGCCACGGCCTGGAAGGCACAGGTCGGAATGTCCCAGACCCTCGTGGCTAGTGTCACTTCTCCCAGAACAGCTGATTCGGACCCAGGGAGTGGTGCGAGCGCTGCTGGGACCCTCCGCCCCTCTATCTCCTACAGCAGAGGTGTTAGGGAAGGGATCGATGCTCCAGCCGGTTTCCAGCAGGGATTCTCTTCGTGCCACCTGGCGGCCAAAGGGGGCACTGCCCTCTTTTTATTTCCCGAAAGATGAAGGAGCACCTGGGAAAGCTCACCTTCGGTGGGGGATCAGGCCGAGCATCATCCGAGTTAAATCCCATCGGACAAGAAACGTGATGAATTCCATTCCGCGGGGAAGCCCAAGCTCAGCCCGGCATTAATCAAATATCTATTCATTAGCCATCACTGATATTTATGCCTAATAATGCTTTTTAATCCTAAGTAGAAGCTGCTTAGTAACTTTCAGCTCCTCCATTCACCTTAAAGAGGAAATCCCTTTTGTATTTGTGCACAGAGAAATGCTTTTACTTAACTGCTCTCTGCTTTCTTTGAACAACTGTGCAGTTTGAATCCCTCCTGTGGCCAGTCTCAGGCAGGCTGCGAGGGATGGAAACGCTGGTAAAAAGTCTGTAGAAATAGAAAAAGAAAAAAAACCAAAGTGAGTAATTGAGATGTCCCTGGCACTGTGGCTTGCTGGTTTCACGTTTTTGTTGTCAGTTTCTGCTGACAAACATTGCAGGAGAAACTCCATTGAGAGAGATATTTTCCTTCCAGGATTAGAAGCAAATCCCTGAATTGAGGTGCTTAATGAAATGAACCAAAATGGCTTTTGCTCTCAAATCCCTGCAAGAAGAAGTCACCCAAAGTGAGCTGTGAAATAACTTGGAGTCACGAATCAGCAGCCAGGAAGCTGCAATGGGCTCAGAATGCAGCTCAGAACGGCACAAGATGTTGAGAGCCTGTCAGGAAATTCATCCTGTGGAGTTTTCTCCCACTACAGACAGTTTTACAGCCCTCCGCCTTAATCCTCTGGGAGAAATCCTGCCTTTAGTGAAGTCCATGGAATTTTTAGCAGTGGTTTGACTAAGGTCAGGGTTTTGCCCCAAATCTTCACCTAAACTCAATAAAATATCCACCCAAGGATGTATTTCAGGGCTAACAATCGGGGCGGGAGCTAGCGCCGGGGACAGCACTATGGGGAATGAAACATTTCTTTGTGTGCAGAGCCTGGAACATCTGCAGGCAGAACCCAGCTGAAACCCACCTACAAACCCCTAATTTCTATCCCAGCTGGTGCAAAAAGGCTGCCACAAAGCCCCTCTGCCAGCCCTGAGCCCACACAGTGACTTTCTGTTTCGCTCGAAAGACATCGTCACAATGCCCCGTGCCAGCCTTTGGGACACTCACACTTCTTCCCCAGGACACTAAATCCAACCACCCAAAGCCCTGGGCTTTGTTTTTCTAACAAAGAAGGGGGAAACCAGCACAAATTAAAAATATTTTGACTTCAGAAGGAGGAAAATCATTCGTTGGATTTGGAAGAGAAACCAATTGCTTTTATTTCCTTCAAGTGGCAAAGCCTATAGAACTTAGACTGCCCAGGAGTGGAAAGCTTTTCATTTTCTAAGGAAACAGCTTCCTTCCCTCTCACAGATTCAGTTTTCACTGACTCAGAATAACTTGTCCTGACTGTGATTAAATGAAATATTTTAGTTCATCTCAGGCTTTTTAAAACCAGCCTCAGCAGTTGTTTGGTTTGGTTTCGTTTTAAATTGGCTAACAAAAAAAGAGTAGAGAAGTGAAGCGAGAACAAGTTTCACCTGAAAAACACAGACATGGAGACTGTAGCTTTTCTTCGCCCTCATTAGTTTATTTCCTCCCTCCCTGCTATTTTTTATTTAGTAAAATATTCACACCCAAAGTTCCAGAGGAGTTAGCTGCAGGGCAGGAGCTGTTCTGTGAGGAAGCAGCCAGAGTCCAGCCACCAGCAGCTTGGCTGCAGAGGTGACAGCACCCACCCTGGGACAAGGGTCGCCTGCATCCTTGGAGCTCAGCAGCTTGGTGTCCCCAGCCAGGAGCATCCCACCTGGGAAGCCAGGAGGGAGGGGATGCAGGCAGTGAGCTGGGATGACACGTGGAGGGTAGTGGGGAGAGAGGGTCAGGAATGTCACAGGGGACATTTGTGGGGTGGGGGAGCAGAAGTAGCTTAAGCCAGCTTTATCAGTGTGTTATAAACCAGCAATCAGCAGAGCTGAGGTTTGGCAATTGGTCAACACTGGCTCAAAAACAACCTGGAGAAGCCAACCTGGGACCTGCTTCGGGTGACCTTTGGAAGGAAGAAAAACAAGATTAAAAGAAAACAAACGCTCTGCAGTGGGGTTTTAAGCAGCTGCCTTTAACCAAGGGTGTGTAAGGACATTTGTCCTATGTGTGTGGGAACTCTTTGTGTGCCTGCAGCTTTCTGGTGACACGACAATGTGAGTGCCCCACCTGCCTGTACAAGGCACCCATCAGCTCCTGGGAACTCCCTGATGCCTTCAGTCCAGCCCAGCAGAGTCAGGCAAAGCTGCTTCTCCTTTTCCTGGGACCATCCAGGGCACGTGTAAGCAGGAGGTGACTGTCACTCTCCCTTCATTTATTCTCTTCCCAGACCAAAGCAGCAGTTCCAGGCAGCCTGTAACTCAGGTCGATATCCAGAAGTGGTTGGAATCCTCACCAGGCTTAGGACCAGGTTTGCATTCCAGCTTGAGTTTGTCTTCTTGTCTTATGGGAACATGGCAATCACATGAGGCTGTTGCACAAGGCAGCTCAGAGGAGTGACTGATTCTCACCCCTAGGACTGGATTCCCCATCAAACCCCAATCCCCCCTGGCTCTCAGCCAGCTGATGCCTGTTTCTTTCCCCCCAAACTGGCCTTCTAGCAAGAATTCAGCAGTCTGAAACCTACTTCCCTTCAAATGCCGGATATGAAGCCCTGCTTCTGCCCAGACTCTCCCTAAAAGCCCTAGGAGGAGCATGTGAAGTGTTTGAAGGAGCTGCCATGGTGTGGAGCAGCCCCTCTAAGAGATCTGGTTTCTGTTACGTGTTTCTTTTCCTTGCATTATCTGCCTTAGAACTTCTAAAATGGGTGATTTGTATCAGCTGTCCTGCTTTGTTGTTATTGCCATGTTCTGCTAAAATGATAACAAGCTGCTTGTCCCCAATCTTCCTTTCCCACAAAACATCCCAGCTATGTGAAAGCAGAGATGCCAGTTTGTTACAGGGCTGAGCAGAACTCTGCAAGAGGCAAAGTCAAGAGCCTGAGAGGGGCATGGCTCCAGGAGAGCCTGACAGAGGCTTGGCTCCAGGCAGTGGGGAGAAAGCTGGTGGGGATGATGGCCACAGGGAAGGCAAAAAGCAAAGAAGTTTGGGGTGCATTAAGAGGAGTGGCACCAGGAGGTCAAGGTGAGGTTCTCCTCCCCCTCTACCCTGCCCTAAGTGAGGGCATATCTGCAGTACTGGCTCATTCCTAGTCTTTCCAGTTCAAGAGAGACAGGGAAGTATCGGAGTCCACTGAAGGATATAAAGACACTCATGTGTCTTGGAGAACCTCTCTGAGGTGGAAAGGCTGAGACAAGACTCCTGTCTAGTCTGGACAAGAGCAGCCTGAGAGGTGATCTTAATGTTCAGTAAGAGCTAAAGGGTGGGGGGCAAGAGGATGGGATCAGGCTCTTTACAGTGGTGCCCAGAGACAGGACAGGGGGCAATGACAAACTGGAAGCCAGGAGGTTCCATCTGAACATGAGAAGCCATGCCCATGAAACCAATTACATCCTTCTCACTTTATTTCTTTGTTCCACCATTTGTGTGGCGCAAGCAGACATCATCTGGGTTTTACGGATTCCAAAACAGAGACAGAGCTGAAGCGGTTCGTTGTGAAAGGAACTGAGGTCAGATCTAGCTCTGCAGCTCAGGAGAAGCTGGGAACACTGCTCCTTTGCCCAAACCATTGAGCCAGACCCTTCTCAGCTTTGGGAGTCTCACTTTTGGAAAGCACTTATCTGAGGAGCTGCAAATGCTGTGACATTTCGGATGGAATCTCCTCGAGCAAGTCTGCGTTGCAGAGGAAATATTAAGGAACTTAACAACTTAACACTTCAACAGTGATAAAAACACATTTTCCTTTTCTACAGCAAAGGGCTGGCAGCCAAATTCTGTAATTGAGAATGCTTCCTTCAGAGTCTAACCCTGCTTGAGCAGCAGAAGGGCAATTCAGATGTTCACGGAAACAGGCAGCAGCGGCTGTTGTGTCTGTACCACATCTGCCTGGAGGTGGGCATCCCGCCTTGCTCCTGGCTCTGGAGGTGATGCAAACTGACTGATGGCAGGAAGAGAAAGCTGGAATGTCTGGGTGAGAAGAACACACAAAAATTGATTTGGAGACAGTCAAAGTAAGGATTCATCAGAAGTGTGGGGTCAGAACTTCTATCAGCATGTTGGGCAGGCTGCACCAAGTGGCAGCAGCAGGAGGTGGAGAGTTAATCAGTGTTGTTTTCAGTGGTCAGCTTGAAGAGTATCCCCTTGCCTGGCTTTGCAGTGCATTAGTAATTGCCATTTAAAAAACCAGGAAAGCTTTTTCCCCTCCATCTCTCTGCTCTCATAAAAGAATAGACTTTATTATAGAGCTATTCTGGCCCTTCTGCAAACAGAAAGCGATAAGGTTCCTGCTTGAAGCAGACGTTTTCATCTGCATCTGACTTCAAAGGATTAAAATTCCTAATTCTGGTCCAACAAGGATATTTTTTTCCCTTTTAGATTATTAGAAGGAGAACAAAAAAGACTTTCTCTTTCCCCCTCCCTCTCTGTGTTTCTGTGTGTTTTAGAAGAGGCTTGCTTTGCAGACAATTTGGCAGCACTTGCCACAGGCTGATTAGTAGAGTCAAGTGCTAAATGTCCCAATAGAATAAAAACCTAATAAAAGAGATGTTTGGAACTATTAATTTTTGCAGCAGTTGGATAAAACCCATACATCTGTTTGTGATGGCTCTCTCTGTGCTGATGACACCCATTTATCCCCTTTCCCCTAAATGCCAATGTTCCTGAGGGTTGTGTGTTCCTGCCTCCTTCCAGGAAAGTGGAGACCAAATCTTCCACTAAAGAAAGCTGGGAATGGTTCCTTTGCAGCCTGTGAACTGCTGGTCCCAAACACCCCAAGTTTTCCACGCTAGGCAGGGGAGCAGTGGAAGGAGTTGGTGGAATTTGAAAGAAAAGCTGCTTGTGGGTCAGCTGGGAATTGCTCTGCAAATTTGTGTTCAGTTGTTGATGGACTCCCTGGATTACAAAAAGAGAGGCAGAGACGACAAACTGCTTAATCCTGAATGCAGAGCCCCCATGGAAACCATCCAATGAAAGAGGATTCCAGGAGTGGTGGTGGAAAATTTCATTTCATCAAATTGCAATTGGTTTTGCACAAACATGTCCATTAAAAAAAAAGAAAAAGAAAGGAAAAAAAAAAAAAAGACAACAACCAACAGCCTCTGCTAGGAATTTGTCTTTTCAGATCCAGGATGTGGTATCCTGCCAAAACTAGAAAAAGTGAGGGCTGGCATTCTCCCTGCACATCCAAATCACTGAGCAATGGAATTTCCCAAAGACAAAGGGACTTGGCTTCCAGTTTTCCCCTCTACCCCCATTTTACCCTTGCAAAGTACCAATCAAAGTCGGTATCACTTTGGGTCACAGTCAAGCCCCAGTTCTCATCTTTGCAACCAGTAGGGCGTTGAGCAACAGAGAGTCAACTTCCATGCCAGATCATATGGTTGAAAACAAAGGAGGTTCAGCTATATCCCTTTGCTCTTCCCAGCAAGAATGCCTCCAGCAAAGTGCCCTGCCTTGGGATTTTAGATCAAAACTGTCGCTGTGCATCCGAAGCATGCCCACAGAGTGAAGGCTCAGCCATTCTTGCAGAGAGGATGCCAAGGGAGAAAACTCCTTTAGACACAGGCCAGAGTGAGGAGGGAGCAGAATAAAAGCTACTGCTTTAAGATCTATTCCAGAAGATGGGATCTGACATCCCCCAGCTGCCTGGTAGGCTGCATGTGTGGCAGTGGGAGTTGTGTGCCATGCTGAGGGCCTGTGTGCCAGAGGTTTGGGAGAGTTCTCTGCCAAGACACTTGAGTGTTGACTTGCACCTCCATGGTTCTGTTGCTTCAAGGCATGGCAGCTGCTGCCTTGCAGAAAAGCTACCCCAGAACCAAGAACCTGGCAGCCCTTCAAGCCACCCAGGATCTGTGTTTGAAAGCCTCCATCCGCAGGGAAAGTGTGGGAAAGGCAGTTTTGGGGGGCAACAGAAATGAGCTGCATGAGGGGGAGGGGGAAAAACAGCTGCTGTACCCGAGCCTGGGCTGGCCGTTTTCATGCACTCAGGGGAAATAGGAGCATGAGGGAGTTTATTTGGTCTTCCAAGTGACAACAGCGAAAGGAGAAGTGGTGTTGCCCTGCATGTGGGCAGAGGTGGCTGCTGCTGAACTTGTTTGGTTTAATCACAGCCAAGATCTCCTCCTTGGACCTCTTCAAGCTGCTTTTGCTCCTCTTTCTGCCTCCCATTTCCTCACAGAGGTTTCCTTCAGATGTCACTCACTGTAAGCCACAAAGACGCCATGGGTGATGGGGGAGGACGTTGTTGGTAGAGAGAGTGATTGGCACTGGAATGGGCTGCCCAGGGAGGTGGTGGAGTGCCCATCCCTGGAGGTGTTCAAGCAAAGCCTGGCTGGGGCACTTAGTGCCATGGTCTGGGTGATTGGCTAGGGCTGGGTGCTAGGTTGGGCTGGGTGAGCTTGGAGGGGTCTTCCAGCCTGGTTGATTCTATGAGTCTATGACTAGATGATCTCTGGAGGTCCCTTCCAGCCCCTACTATTCTGAGATATTTGAACTGGATAATGAGCTGGAGAAAAGTGTTTTCAGGAGGGAATTTTCCTTCCTGGTGATTCAAGGGAGCCAAATGATCACACAAAATTGCACCACTGTGTGAGAACATCTCTCCATCCTCAGAGCTGCCACTGAACCCTTGGCTGTTGCTGTTCAGACATCCATGCCTCCCTCCTGGGGAGTGTGTGAAATCACAAGGCCTGCTAGAGGATGAAGCAGAGCAAAAGCAGACTTGCTTTTGTGATGAGAAGGTCCTGTCAAGGAGTAGCTGCTCACCAGATATTTGAAAAGAGAGTTGAACATTTCATGATGCCTTGAGCTCTATTCCAGGTTGCAAAGTGGCATATGAAGATTTGCCATTTTCCAAGCCCCTGGATGCATGGCAGCTCTGCAGTGAGGGGAGTGGGAAATACAGAAGTAGCTAGGAAACTGCAGGCACAACCTGCCCGAAAGACATCGGCAAACACTTGTCCCCAGCCCCCAAACTTCTCAGCAAGGTGGTGGCATCCAGTTGTGAGTTCTTGACCACTCTCAACAAACTTGTGCTCTGAAGTCCCCTCTGAGCTCTCCTCTGTCGCTGTCTTTGAAAAGCAACATTTTCTGTGTTACCGTTGCCATGGGGGATTTTTTTCTTATGACTTCCTTGGTTACCTTATTGTGTCCATCAAGGCTGCAGTGAGAAGGTTTACCCTAGGTTAGGCACAGCAGCAGATGCAGCTTCTCTGCCCTCCAAATGTCCCTGTAGCTTCCTGCATGACAAATCAAATACACCTCACTCTAATGAGAACAGAAAGAAAGCAACCCAACACACTCTTTGGGCTAACAAGTGAGGAAAGTAGAAGTAACAATAATGCTCAGAGACCTGTTGGGAGGAGCTTTATCCTGAGCCTCTTTAGATGCCAAAGCTAAGCTGAAACGCTGCCAGTCGCCCCGCAGCTTCTCCTGGTTTTGGCAGTAGAATTATGACCACATTCAGTTTCTCTACAGTATTTCCATTTCCCATCACCACCAGGCATGTACCAAACCTTTTAAAAACAAAGAATCCCCCAGAACTTACCAAAGAAAAGATGTTTAGCAAACATTTGGGTCCAGGGAAGCAGGGACAGCAAAGGCACAGGCATGTCCTAGCCCAACCTGCCTTTCCAGGAGTGCAGATTTCCTATTGCCCTCCCTGCCTCGGGGCAACGCCCCCAGCACCTCTCCTGCCCTGTGTGCGCAGACGAACGGCACAGCCCCTTGTGCTGGGATGTTATTGCTGGATAAAGCTAATGTAACATTTGACTCACCACGAGGAAGCTTTCCCATCCCAGTGCTCTTCAGGCTTCCCTGTGTTTGCCTCCTCACCTTTGCATTGTGTGATGTTATTCTAACCTCTTTCATCTTTGGCTTTTGGCAGTCTTTGCTGCTTTAAGTATATAGTCATCTTAAGTTGAGCAAGATGTTTGGGGCTACAATAACTGCCTGATGTTTTAAATGGAAATCTCCTAATATGCATTCAATTTACATGCACTCAGGCTCACATTCAATCCCAAATACCAACCAAGGATAAAATAATAGTGACACTTGACATTTGCGCAGAGATTTGCAACTTCAAAGGGCTCTACAAGATAAACAAACTCTCTCTGTACGTGTGAGATGGGTAAGCAAACACTATTAAGATGGAAAATGAACAAGGAGTGACTGCAGAGCTTGCCCAAGGCCAGACAAGGAGTCAGTGTCAGGGTTGGGGTCCTGGCTCGCTCTCGTCCAGCCAGCCCACAGCTGGGAACTTTAAAGGGTGCATAACCAACACCAAAGGTCATGCAGGTCTACATCCCAAGCAGATCTAGGAGACCTCGAGGCACTGGAGCTGAATGCTGTCATCCAACCAAACACATCCAGGCTCTGCCCAGCCCTGGGAGCTCCTGGGCATTGTGGATGTTGCGTTTCCTTATTTCCGAGGTGCTTCCGCACCGGCGATGTGGCCTCAGCAGCCAGATTGGGGATGGGCGGAATGAAGACCATGGGGCAGATCCTGCTTCTGCAGACCTGCCTCTGGCTCAGTCAAGATCCTGCCTTGCAGAAATATGAGAAAGCTGGTTGAAGTTCTATGAACCATCTATCTTTAGTAATGGCCTGTGCAGGAGTCACCATCCCTGGAGGCGTTCAAGAAGCAGCGGCCGTGGCACTTCAGGACACGGTTTGGTGGGCATGGTGGTGTCAGGTTGATGGTCGGACTGGCTGATCTTACAGATCTTTCCCAACAAAAGTGATTCTGTGGTCTGAGAGTGGCTTGAGCCTATGTTCTCATTTGCAGCCCTGGGCTGGGTCCCTCTCCTGCAGCACACTTTTATTTGGAGGAGAGCAGCGCCTGCTGCAGCAGGTTGAGTCAGAAACCTGCAGGCTGGGTGATGGATGTTGCTGTGTGCACAGCGGTGGGCGGGTGGCTGCTCCATTAATCACAGCCCAGAAAGCATTTTGACTAACCAGGGAAATATTTCCTGTCTCTCGTTCGTGCGATGCTTTCTCTGCACCTCTCAGCCCGTTTGTGCAGGGCAGGGAAGGAGCTGCTGCCGTTATGCAGGGCTGCACAGCACCTCCTGCCCGTCCCTTGCTGTGTCAACACCCACAGCTCCATTCCGTGATGCCTTCTGACCAGCTGCCAAGAGCCAGCTAATGCACTGTTTGCTGTCAACTATTTGTTATTACTCCAAAAGCACTGAGCTTGTGGGCTGGGAGGGTTCTTTATTGCTTTCATTTTTTTAAAGAGAAATCTAAAAACCTAAATTAAACAAGGGTGTGGAGATCCCTCAAATGTAGCTACTGCCCTGTCCGTGATGCAGCTGCAGGTTTGCAGCTCCTCCAACTCTAGGGAATTATTTAAGTCTCTGTTCCTTTATCACATTTATCTCCCAGCAGAAATCACAAAAGCTAACCAGGTGTCCTCTTCAGGTGGTCATTTGGATGAATGAGAGAATTTAAACCAGATGCAGGGACCTGTGTCAGGACTTCCTTGTGTGTGCCATGCTGCTTCGTGTGACTCCCTGGGACCTGTTGGTGACAATGGGGCAGCAGCTGCTCACTGGCAGTTGAGAATTCCCTAACTCAACATCCTTGTGACCCACCAGGAGTGGCGCACATCACCTGGAGATTTTCTCTGATGTACATTTGACAAGACCTCACCTCACAGCCTCCCAGACTCTTTGGGATGTGCTCAGGTGTGCAGCGTAGAGCCTGGGATGTTTTACTGCCTGGATCCCAGAACCGCAGAATGCCTTGAGTTGGAAGGGACCTCAAAATTCACCCAGTTCCAACCCCTCTGCCATGGGCAGGGACAGCTACCATTAGCCCAGGCTGCTCAAAGCCTCATCCAGCCTGGGCTTAAACACTTCTAAGGATGAGGAACCCCTAACTTCCCTGGGCAACCCCTTCCAGTGTCTCCTCACCCTCACAGTAAAGAAATTCTTTGTAATGGCCAATCAAAATCTGCCCTGCTCTGATTCCAAACCATTTTCCCTTGTCCTGTCACCACTGGCCTTTATAAACAGTCCCTCTCCAGCTTTCCTGAAGGCACCCATGAGGTACTGGAAGAATTCATTTGCAGGCTGCAGCCCATTAACCATTTGCAAAAGGGACCTGCTTCCCTGCTCATGGCTGGGACCATCCAGAAGCAGCTCCTGGAGAGAGGTGTGTGGAGGGGGAGGAGGGGAAGCCATGCCTTGAGAGCATTCCCAAGCTAAGCAGGCTGGAGCCGAGCAGCTCTGCAGCAGTGCACGCAGCACGTCAGCTTGTGGCACTCACTGCACAGACAGGTTTGTGCAGTGGGACCCCCCACAACGTGGGGCAGAAACTGCCCCAAGGGCAGATCAATTTGAAGCGGGATGTAAAAAGATGACAACTCTGTGTGAGCTGGAAACACAGGGGCTTTCATTTTCATCTGCAGGGTCCCATTTGCTTTCCAAATTCAGCTGACAGCTTTTGAGGCAGCCCTTTCAGGTGACAAATGGTAGTACAGCTCCTATTTACCCTGGCTGTTGACTCATCTTAGGTGGAATTATGTACCCAAATAAGTAAATAGCTTCCTATTCATTGTGATCCATAGCCAGCCCTGGGCTGCAGCACAATGCCAGGCTCCTGTATGGACAAGACTCTTGTTTGTTGTGTGCTTTTCTAGGTCACTTAGCACTTTGCTTCATAAACCTTTTTTTTTTTTTTTTTTTTTTTTNTCTATAACTTTTTTTTTTTTTTTTTTTTTTTTTTTTTTTTTTTTTTTCCAGGAGCGAGGCTGCCACTGAGAGTGAGCTTCCCCTTGTAGGGAGTAGTTCACCCCGAAAGCTAGCAAAGCTATAATAGCTTTTTAATTTGCATTGTAAACACATTAAAGATGAGCTGAGCAAACCAGGACAACTCAGGATGCCTTTTAACATACCTGAATAGGAGGGCTTGTGTGGTTTATTTTGCTGCTGTCTCCATTTATCTGATGAGTTTGGGGAGTGTTAGAAAACTTTTCTTGAATAAAGGTTCTCAAGGTAGTTGAATTTCAGGTGGTGCAACTGCTGGGGCTTATGTGTGCACACAGCTTCTCCACTTGCTGTATCCACAGGCAAGCTTTTGTCTCCTTGGTTGGAATAATTTTCAGCAATGATCCACACCTACAAGTGTAAAAACGCACAGAGAGGTGGCAGAGGTTTTGAGCACCTCCAGAGATGTTCACAGAACATCCAGACGTGGTCCTTTGGGCATGGTTTAGTGGCCATAGTGGTGCTGGGTTGGTGGTTGGACTTACCTTTTATTACTAGTGTTCATATGTAAGTCTTCAATCTCTTCTTCAAAGCAATCCCAGCAGAACAGCAGATACTGATGAAACCCAAGGTTGCTTTCGCTTCCGTCTCCACTGCCTTCTTTCTCTGGCATCTCTCCAGCTGATGCTGAAACAATTGCTTTGCAAAAGCCACTGTGCAACGAGCAGCACAGCTTTGGGTCTCACTTCATATGTTGTCTTGAGGAACCTGATGTGCCACTGCCAGAACATAGCTGAGGCTGTATTTGAGGCAGAAGAGCCCAGGTCTTCTGGCACTGTTGCGGGATGGTGTCCCACCAGGAATTGTTCTTATCCCAGAAATGTGTCTTTCTGTGCAGGGAAGGTCATAGCTACCTGTCTGACAGACACAGGAATGCACACACACACCTCCTGGAAGACAGCAAGCATTGTCTGCTGCTGCTGGTGAGGAGAAGAGAAGCAGGGAAAGGTGTAGCAGTCCTCCAAAGTGCAAAGTGACCTACGGTCGCAGTGGGAGGCACGGAGTTATGCAGCTCATTAAACCTTATAAAAGCAAGGGGAGAAGCTGCTTCCAATTATCAGGATGAAAATTAATAAAATAAAAACTACAGACAGGCTGCAGAATTATGCCATAAAGAAGGCTTTGCTGGCATTAAGCAGGCACTGTGCGATATTTGTGTGGTTCTAGCTCAGCCTTGGCTGGAACTTGTGGTGGTTCTGCACATAAAATGTATCCAAATTAATGAATTAAAAATCCCTGCTAATCCCACATGATTTTCTGTTTGTGGTTCAGGATGATTAGCTGGGAAGTCTCCTCAGAAAGGCAAAGTGAGGTTGGGATCTGTTGTCTGAGAAAATAACCTCTTTGTGTTGGAATGCTTGGCTAGGTTCATGGAAAAGCCCAACTCTCTCTTCTTGTAGGGCTCAAAGGGGAGCAGGAACTGCATGTAAGGTGGTCCAGAGAAGCTCTGCCCCCTGAGGGGGGACTGAAGCAAAGTGAGTGTGGCAGTGATAATCCTTGAGCAAAGGTTCCCTCAAGTTCAGGAATGGTTTTGTTAGAATGCTTCACATCAAACCACAAAGAGCATCTTCTGGAGTGTTAGCTCTGCCTTGGGATCCAGAAAGAGTTGCTGTATTAGAGTCATAGAGTGGTGGGCATTGGAAGGGACCTCTGGAGATCATCCAGTCCAATCTGCCTGCTAAAGCAGCACCCACAGCAACTTGCCCAGGATCTCAGTGTCCTGGGACATTTGGAATCTCTCCACAACATCTCTGGGAGCCTGCTGCAGGCCTCCAGCACCCCCACAGAAAAGAAGTTTTCCTGATGCTGTGGTGGAGCTTCCTGTGCCCAAGTTTGTGCCCATACCATTGTACACATTCTATCACAGGACACCACTGAGAAGAGAGTGGCCCCTTCTTGACACCCACCCTTCAGACACTGATAAACATTAACAAGCTCTCCTCTCTGGCTGCTCTTCTCCAGCCTAATCAGCCCCAGGTCTCTCAGCCTTTCTTTCTCAGCCAGATGTTCCAGGCCCTTAGTCACCCTCACAGCCTCTGTTTGACTCTATCTAGCATTTCCCTGTCTCTCTAGAACTGGGGAGCCCTGAAGTGGGCACAATGCTCCACATGTGGTCTCACTAGGGCAGAGCAGAGAGGGAGGAGAACCTCCCTCGCCCATCTCTAGCATTATCACAGCATCATTTGAAAATCACATCTGAGGAATGGACCTGGTGCACCCTGCTCTAAGCAGAGGTCATGGCTCTCAGGAGTTTACATGCAAAATCCAACAGGCTGCATGAGCTTGATGCAGCAAATATTGTTTTTTCCCCTACAAGCCCAGGCCACCCAGCCATTCTCACTTCCCTTCTCCCAGCTGCTATGAAAGGGCACAATTGTCTTTCTAGGCAGCCGAGTGAAAAAGTGGTGCTTTGCTTTGCAGCCTCCATAAATGTGTGCTTTGTTTCTGTTGCAGTGATATTGGCCTGGCATGGGATGTGTGCATGACCCAGAAAGTGCTCGCTAAGGACTGCAGAACCCGCTGGCCCGGTGAGCAAGGCACAGTGGAAGTAGTATACATGGAAACGTGTCAGTGAGATTGCTGTTCCCCTGAATGTAGATACAGAACCTTCAGAGAGAGGAGAATGCTGCAATCTAAACATTTATATTATAAAAAAGTGGGAACTCATTTGCTCAGACATAAATTAGCCCCCGCAAAGCACATTTACCGTGGCGCGGAATGTTCCAATGACAGGAGGAGGCTCCGTGCGCGTGGGGGACACTTCTGCACCAAAACCTTTGGCACAGAAATGGCATTTGGGGGAAATTTTCAAGCCCGTAATATTTAGCACTGAACTGGGGCTTTGAAGGGAATGTGAGCAAGAGGGCTGTGTGAACTGGGGCTTCAGATGGATCTGGAGCACTCTGAAGTCTGATGTCAGTTTGCGCACGTGGGCAGGGCAGAGCTGGGAGCTCAAGGTCTGAAAGGCTCACAAGAAGTCTGTTTGTGGAGAGCAGCTCTCCCTCCCTCCCTCCTTCATGCAAAGACCTTTCTATGCCTGGATCTGGAGCTAATGGGCATGGCAGGAGCACAGCTTCAGCAATCCTGTTTCTCCTTCACCCCTCAATACCCCAAAGTTCCATACTCCGCAAGATGCTAAAGCCTTGGGTTTGGTGGTGATGGGCAAATGGTTAATGGGCTGCAGCCTGCAAATGGATTCTTCCAGTGTCTGAAGGGTGCCTACAGGGAAGCTGGAGAGGGACTGTTTATAAAGGCCAGTGGTGACAGGACAAGGGAAAATGGTTTGGAATCAGAGCAGGGTAGATTTTGATTGGCCATTACAAAGAAGTTCTTTACTGTAAGGGTGAGGAGACACTGGAAGGGGTTGCCTGGAGAAGCTGTGGATGCCTCATCCTTGGAAGGGTTTAAGCCCAGGCTGGATGAGGCTTTGAGCAGCCTGGGCTAATGGTAGCTGTCCCTGCCCATGGTAGGGGGGTTGGAATGGGATGGACTTTGAGGTCCCTTCCAACTCAAGGTATTCTGTGATTCTGTGGTTCTTGGTGTAAGAATCAACTCTCCAACCCAAACCATTCTGTGATTCTGTGATCCTATTTCATAGATGATGCTTATTAAGAGACCAGTCGGGGAAATGGCCATGCAGTGTCCCCAGAGGGTATTTTAAGCTCACCTACAGCCATCCTTTGAGCTACCTTGCACAAAACCTTTCCTTATTTGTTTTAGTGCCAAGAACAACTCAAAGTATTTCAGCCTAGAAGAAGAATAGCAAAAGCAGAACATCTCTCATCTATATCCCAAGGTGCTAATGGATGAAGACTCCACCACAGGAGATGTGAGAATGGTGATGGCAAGGTTAATGCAGCCTAAACAAGGCTCAGGACCTAAGTTGCTGGTGACAGAGTGGGTGTAAAGATGACCATAATGGACACCTTGGCACTGTCTGTCTGGATTTTCTTTGGCACTATTTAGAGGTATAAATTCTGTTTTATCAGTCATTTTTTCCCTTCCTCTTTATATTTCACACAACCACAGAATAGTAGGGGTTGGAAGGCACCTCTGGAGATCAGTGAGTCCAACTCCACCATCAAAGCAGGTTTACTTGGAGAAGATCACACAGGAACATACCCAGACTGATTTTGAACATCTGATGAGATGGAGACTCCACTACCTCTCTGGGAAGCCTGCTCCAGTGCTCTGTCATCCTTCATTAAAGAAGTTTGTCCTCATGTTTACATGGAACTTCTGATGTTCCAGCTTGTGCCTGCTGCCCCTTGTGCTGTCATTGGGTACCACTGTAAGAAGCCTGGTCCCACTTTTCAGTTAGAGAACGACTGTAGACCAAAAAAACCCCAAAAAAACCAAAAAACCAGAATGATGCATTCAAGAGCAATATTGCCAGTGACACAGCATCGGCAGGAAAATCACAGTGTTCCCTTCTGAGGTACAGAAATGAGGGGAGGGGGAGCTGTGCTGATAGATTAATTTTTAGGCAGGACAAGGAATATTGAAGTTTGACCTTGAATTTGTTGTGGTTTTCCCTCAAGAAAAGGTCATGTTTAAAGAGTGCAAATGCCTCATCTTTCCAGGGCGAGCTGTTTTCACCTAATTCATAACATTCTTGCAGTTCTGATGTTGGTAATGAACTGCACTGATTTTTGCTGTGTAAGTAATAAATTCACTGAGTAAATTTGGCAAAAAATAGCAACCCGGGCCAAATTTGCAAGATCTTGGGGGAAGTCTTGAGAACCATCAATCTTGGCATTCCAAAGTTTACAAAGCTCAACTGTGTTTTACCCAGCTGCTGCTCCAATAATTTATACATTTCATTTAACATTGCTTTTACTTAATCAGTGTATAATTCATGCAGGGTAGAAATTAAATTGTCCAACACTTGGTTTCAATTTTGCAGTTCCTATTAGGGGATTTTAGTGCTCTCCTATTATTGCTACAGAGGTTTTTGTTTCTTTTCCCCGCTGTTCTCGGTCCATGTCGCCTGTCCGTTGGCTGGCTTGAAGGAGAAACCACACCGCACGGGCTGAACCCTCACCCTAATGCCACCAAATGAAGCAATTCCTACTTTCTGCCTTCTGAACCTAGCCTGAGGTGAAGGAAACTCGATCCTCTCCGGATCAGCTAGCAATTAAAACAATTCTCTATGAATCAGCATGACAATGCAGGTGCTAAGCAAGCATCTCTGCAATTAAGTTGGTTTAGCAGTTTTGGGACAAGTCTGTTTTGATTTTTTTTTTTTTTTCTTCACGTCTCTAAGCTTAGGCTTAATGGTCCCAGCAAACAATAGCTCATTAATGGATTAGGGATAATTACCAACAGCAGTCATTATTCCTAAGGCTTAATGGGCCAATTTGCTGCTGTAATAGTACCCCGGTATTGTGGTGCTCCGGCACAAAAGCTGGGAGTGCTGGAATGAGCTATTGCCTTGAAGGCCCTGGAAATGGCTGAGCAATCCCACCCCTTCCCAGGACACCCCACCTCGGGGTGGATGAGGCCTTGCTGGGGGGTCCCCTCGGCTCCCAAGTTTGTGGTTTGGGAGTTGGTTTCCAGCTGAAGGGCATCCACTTGGGGACATCTGCCTGTTGCTGAGAGCTGATATCTAGAGGGATCTGGAAGGAGACTTAGCAGGTATGAAAGCTTGCAGGAAGCTTTGCAAGGTGCCAGATTAGCCAAAGAGCTGGTGGGCAGGAGAAATTCTTAAAAAATGAAATGTTAAGACATACTTAAGGAGCAAGTGGCTGCAGCAGGCAGAACAGCACACGGTGGGGAGGTAGAGCTGCTTACCCTGTCACCACCTGCCAGCTGTGTTCAGTGGCCATGGTGAAGAACAAGTTGCAAAAGAGTGCTCCTGAAAGTGGAAATCTGCTGCTGCAGGAATAAGAACCAATGACTCAGCTCCATCTTCAAATTGCCCTGGCTGCTCCAGCTGCCTGCTCCAGCTGCCTGCAGGTCTCAGCATCTCCATGCAACCCAAGGGCAAGGGTTGGGCAGAGAAGCAGGGACCTCAGAGCAGAGAAGTGAAGGGATCATCCCTGAAGTCCAAGCCTGCAGAGTTCTAGTCCTGGCTGCAAGCAGAGTAAAATGATCTCAAGGGCTGTGTTTTTATTTTAAGCATTATATGTGCAGTCACTCACTCCAAGCCAGAGTGCCAGATCATTTTTCTGCTTTTAGGAAAGGGATTAAGAAAGCGAAAAAAAGACCTAGCACTAGAGTGGAGTTAAGTGCCACTTCTTCAGGCTCCTGTCAGATCTTGTAATTTGGAATAATTACCAGTGTCAGGTCGGGGGAAGGAGTCTGATGTGAATTGCCTCAATCTGTACTCATCTTGGCAGAAAAGAAACCCAGCATGTAGGATGTGGAGGACTGAAGAGGCATCACCAGGGAAGTCACTGTTCAAGCAGCCTCACTTTAATATCTGACCCTATTTCATGTCCATTTTCCCCATGTCACTCAGACCTGGGCAAACCCTGCTCATGCTGAGACCGGTGGTGAGCTCTCGTTTATTTTAATAGCCCAGCCTATAGACTCCTGCTTAGCAGGAGGTCTTGTGGGCTGCTGAGCACTGTATTCATTAATGTATAACAGCCTTTAAAAGGCAGAGGAAAGCTAACCAGGCTTATTTGTGGCTCCATGTAGGGAAGTATGGAGCTCCATGGGTGCATCTTCTGGAAACACCCTCAGGAAAAGTTCGAGGGCACCCATCTGGATTATGCCCAGCCCTGCAACCAGGCCTAGGTGTCCTGAGAAGCCTGGACAGTGACAGCTGTGTTTTGTGGGTACTGTGAATGAGAGTGACTGAGCAGTGGCATGAAGGGTAATGCCCACTCAGTCTGAGGCCTCTGAAAGAGGAGATGCCCACACTGAGGCAAAGAAGCCGTTGGAGCTTTGGGTTGGGGCAGAGGAAGGAGCCATTGGAGCTTTGGGATGGGGCAGAGCAAGGAGCCATTGGAGCTTTGGGATGGGGCAGAGCAAGGAGCCATTGGAGCTTTGGCTGGGGCAGAGCAAGGAGCCATTGGAGCTTTGGCTGGGGCAGAGCAAGGAGCCATTAGCTGGGGCAGGGCAAGGAGCCATTGGAGCTTGGGGCTGCTCTCATGTCCCATCCTGTCACTTTCTTGCATCTGCCACTCATCTAAAATTTTAAATTAGATGTTTATTTATTTATTTATTTATATGTTTCTTTATTTTAATGGGGGAAAACCAGCACTCTCAAGAAGCATTTGTACACTTTTAGGTTTTCCTCATGTTTAGGTGGAACCTCCTGGGTTCCAGTTTCATAGAATACCATTCTATAATGGTAAGGTTGGAAGGGACCTCAA